>JAMXBB010000010.1:75637540-76028985 GCA_024138015.1 Lumnitzera littorea
GTGGGGGGGGTGGTTGGGTGGGGGATTTGGTGTGGTGAGGACAAAAATTTTGTCAAATTATACGTGAATCAAATAAACATTACATCTTAACAAAAAACAAAAAGTTTTAGAAAAAAAAAAGTATAAATATCTTTACATACATGACATACCAACATGTGCATATATGGTTTAATAGAAAAATAATAATCAATACACAAGATTTCCAAGATATATTTGTGGTGAAAAAGAAAGTTTTAAATCATGAATATATTCTAATAATGGAAGGTATTGTTATAAATTATTGTTTCACCAAATCAAACCAGAAAAAGAAAAATAGAGAGTCGAAAATGGGAAGATTAATTGCAGAGGGAGGGAAGGGATGAGAGAGACATGGTCCATATCATTTGGCATAAGGAGGAAAACAAATTAGAGTTATGTTTATCCTATTTGCATTACTACAATATAGAAGTGTTAGCCAATAAAATTTCTTTGATCAATATTTTTTTTTTCCTAACTATAATATAACTTAGGGAGACAATATTTGAACCTACCAACTTGGTACATCTCATTAAAAGATCGGCATTGATACTACTAAACTACAATGACCTTGATTCCTATCAATAATTCTATTAGCAAACATTTAGCCCTCCAATAAACTTTGGCACATGTCCATCCACTAAGCAACAATATTTTGTCACTTAGCTCACACATCATCACGTCCGTAAAAATTAAAGAAGAAGAAGAAGAAGTATTTCATTGGGATTTACAAAATTTAATGGACAACTTTTACTAATTTTATTAAAATCGATAGTAATGTTCCGTTACTAAGCATTGCACATATATGTGTCTTATGTACATGAATATGCACAAAATACCTACATTAGGCTTAAATTTTATTTTCTTTTTTACTTTTATATCAAGTACATTGGTTATATATATGTATATATGCATAATATTTATACTAAATGCATTGCTTATAAGAAATGCTTGCTTTATGTTTGGTTTATATTTCAATTTAATAAATATTAGGTGCAACTAGGGCTAATAATTCGTATTGATGGATTGTGTTTCATGTTCAGGCTTAAATGGGTTCACGTACAAAAATATCACTTCACGATACGAACAATTTATCAATCATATTTGAAAGACTCATGATCACACCTATTTAATATATATCTTACATATATGAGTTGAACCCCTTTATCTATTAAGAAATTCTAAAATAAATATAGGATGGTTGCCATGTCTTTATTAAGAAAACATGTTTCTAACATTGTCTTTAATTTCCTAGATGAATATAATTAAAAAAAATGTAAAAATAGATAGGAAAAATTATACATTTAGTTATCAATATTTATCCATTTTTCTATTTGAGCTATTAACCTTTTTCCCTTATATTTAAATCCTCAATGTTTTTATAATTCTACAAAAATGAAATTGCCTTTAATGCCATTAAATTTACTGTCCATATGTTTGCTTCCAATTAAACTCAGGTTGGTTGGTCTAGAGGCTAGGATTTGCACAATTCCTTCTAGCTTTTTTCTTATTCATTTTGTATTTTTAATGATTTTTATTAGACTAAATATTTAAATATATATAATATTGTTTTTTATTATATTATTGTTAGTGTTGTATTTCACCTTAGACTCTAAGCCTAAGCACAACTAACAACCCATATATTTAGAAAAAGTGACTGGAATCTCATCAGATATATAAGACAACATGATCATACTCAAGATCCTCCCTACCAGTATATTTTAGATACTAAGAGATCTAAGGGATATCTTACTTACATATCCATTCTTCTTACTACCATAAGTGTAGATAGAAGCCTACAAAGTAAAGGGATCGAAACCTTATATTCCTTCATTTCTTGTTTTTATGATTCTCAAATAGATCATTAACTTAAATGTCATCGTGTATACACAAAGATACTTTCATGGCCCCAATAGCTCACGTTTGTTCCTTATGTAGGCTTAACCTGTAAGCATCAATCCTAATCAACAATCTACCAATAACATTTGGTGCCTATTGTTTACAACTTAAAAAAAAAACAAAGCTATGGCCAAAATACACATAAATAACCAGCCAACTCCTTCTCCAACTAATCTTCCACCACTTAATAAGAACGAGGACTAACAACCCCCATAAGGGTAACAACACCAAGATGATGGTCATTCCGCTCACTTAGAGCAACAGATGATAGCAATCCTTTAAGAGAGTCAATGGCTTAAGACAAAGGTGGATACCCTTCAATAACATGTAAAAAACAACCATATGTGAGATGGCAACAATTCTCCCTACTCCATGAGTGCTACATCACAATGCAGCAAACAGAACAATCAAGCTCCCTCAAAACAATTTTAAGCCTTGTCACTACAGCGTCCACTTGATGACAATCCCTTTAATCAAATCAATGATATGATCAAGCTTCTAACTAACATCAAAGGGTTTAAGTAGAGTGACCACTAGGACATTTGTACTTATCCAAGCAATCAAGACGAACCCTTTCCTACTTAGGTTAGAATCCTACGATTAGAGCTATACGATGGGACCACTGACCTATCACACATCTATCCTACTATAGTACCCAAATGAGGCTACTCGATATCTCTAACAACATTGCATGCAATGCCTTCATAAGTAACCTAACCAAAGTTGCTCAGACTTAGTATCAAGGTCTCCAACTAAATTCAATCTCCATCATTAAGGAGTTAACCAAGGCATTCCTTCAACACTTCATCATAAGTAAACAACCTAAAAAGGTTACCTTATCCTTAACATTTATATGTCAATGTTTGAATGAGGTACTTTAATATATGACTCAATTCACTGCTACCATGATTGAGATCCTAAACCTTGTCATGAACATGGCACTTAATCTTAAAATTATAGGAGTAAAAGACCGATGCTAATTCTTTTACTCCACTACAAAAGGAAAGACTATAGGATTTCGCTAAATTCCAAACCTAAGCAATGAAGTACACCAAACAAGAGGATAATATCCTAATGAAAAAATAGTTTGTGCAACAATCTTCAAACAAGAAGAAAGATACTTAGGATCAATCATTTTCCATGAATCAGCTCAACCTTGTCATAAGTGACAATGAACTAATTTGATCCAATGAACATAACTTATTGCCCCAAAAGTGTAGTATCTTAACCTTCAAAGAAGCAAATCTTATTAAGGTCAAAGACTAAGGAATTCTGGCTTGGCTCAACAAGATGCAAAGTAACCCTATTCCCTGGAACTCAAACAAATACTGTACATTTCACCAAGAAAAGGACACATTACAGTAAAGTATGTGCCATTAAATAACGTTATAGTGAATGCAATTTGACAAACTCACCTCCTAGAGTATATTAAACAATATGACCGACCCCTAAATGAGGTCGTTCAAAGTAGGAAGCGGGACCTTTAAGGACTAACAATCAATCTACCCATGGTGTAATCGATTGAGACATAGTAATACGAAGCATTGTTGAACGAGATAAAAATAGCATAGACTTTACAAGTTGTAATAATCTCAACATTTTAACTAAATTATTAATATTTTTAGAATTTTCAAAGTTTAATAGAACTATTAATTTCATTTCACTTTTCTTATCAAAGCTTCTAACACTTAGCCTAGATATCTCGACCAAGTACCCTCTCTTCCAATTTTATACAAGCTTAGTCACTTTTCAATGACAAATAAGCTAAACTTGATTGAATTTGTTTCAATCCAATGTCGTATACCCTATGAGCTAAGCTTGACCAAATCTGCTTCTATATAACTTGCCATTAGCTTAGTAGCTTTTCAATGACTCATGAGTTAAATATTAATTCCAATTCAATCCTACTTTTGACTAGTGTAGTTGCTTCGTAGTGACTCACAAGCCAATCTTTGATGATTTTACTTCAATCTAACTTCTCATCGATTAAATCACTTTTTAGTGACTTATGAGCCCTCACAACCTCTAATTTATAATAGGTAAATGATGCAACCTCGACCTTTTTTTGCAGGTCCAAGGGTATCTTCACCCATTAACAAACTTGGGATGGGGTTCTCCTAACTAGACTTTACCTCTGAGGAAAACTCCTTTGTTAGGTACGTATCCCATACTGATAAAATGGGATGTCCCACTTATTAGGCTAGCTCCTAATAAGAGGATACTCCCAATAGGGAAAAGGATCCTGATAGGAATTAGTCTATTGGGCCTTTAACTTGCAACCAAGGCCAAGGATTGGAAGGCCTAATAAGGCGGATTTTTTTACTCTAACTGACTCCCGCCAAAGCTAAGTACTTCTTTGCTGAGTCACTCTATATGCCAAGCCAAATGATTACCCATCTTTTTGAAGTATGCCGAGTTATAGATTCCCAAGAGAATAGCTAAACCTTTTACAATCACTCACTCACGCTTGAGCCAACCAATGACTTGACATCTCCCTTGCCAAGTAGTCGAGTGAGGGAGACTGGACTGATCCATAGCCTTCCCTGCTTGAACAAGCAACTTGACCATATACTTTTGCCTGCATCCTCCAACGGCCTTGCCAATGTATCATTGCCATGTGTATAAGATCAGGTGTAGAATCTACTACACTAATAATTATTTTTCTTAAATATTCATTTTTGTCCTTTTGTATTCTTGTACATTACATCTTTAGGGTAATATCCTTTTTATCTTATCCTTTTTGTCTTTTCCTTTTTAGGCATGTTGCCCTAAATTCTCCAGTATAAATACCCCTTGTATTTGTAGTTGTAATAATTAGATTGAATATTAATACACTTGACATTTATCTTTCACAAACATTACTCTATTTATATTTATTTTACTCTTATCCTAACCCTTAAGTAAGGTTAGGTGGTAAGTAATCTCATCGAATGATCTCGTGCATCATATCTAGTTGTATCGTGAATCCTCGAAAGTTTTATTGGTGCGTCGTATCCATTGGTGTGTCGTATCCATTGGAGCTATTTGTGGGTTTTTGCTTACTTTTTTTTATTTGCATCCGTCCTTTCGCATATTCCCCATCACTTCTTTTTCAAACTTTCGACAAGCTTCGACCCATTTAGTGACCGGCCTTGTCTGTTCTTGATCACGATTTGCATCATCTTCGTATCAAAGCAGAGGTTTTCTTTAAGTTGTAGTTTGTTTTCAAAGTTCTATTTATACTCGATTTTATGTGTGTGAAACAAAGCAAGTAATTATGTTCATCTTAGCTATTGTGTTTGCTTGCTATTTAGTTTCTGGTTTGGAGAAATGATGGATCCAAGTGTAAAAGTTGGTGTTGGAGATGATAACAGTGGAGTTTTCCACCATTGCTGATAGTCTCAAGGGACCTCTAAGAGCATCGACGAGAAACTTGATGAGGTAGCTAACCTCTTAGTAAATTTGACCTGAGTTATTCATGCATTGGCTTATTGACCAATTGAGGCCGTGTAGAATATGCTACAAGTTGCTTTACCTGTTAGAGGTTAGAACCTAGCTTGATAAGTTCGAGGTAGAGGAGTAGACAAACGAGTAAGATGAAAGATAGACTTAAGGGAACTAGATGAAGAGGACAGGGAAGAATATTTTGAAGAAGAGCGAGCTCAAGTCCCTAGAGCATTTGACCATGTGAAGTATTGAATTCTGAGCTTCAGTGGATTTGGGGGTACTGATGAATATTTAGAGTGGGAATAGAAAGTGGACCATGTTTTTTACTATTATTAGTACAAGGATTACGAAAAAGTGAAAATTGTTGCTATTGAGTTCTCTGAATATGCCGCCATGTGGTAGAAGAATTTCCAAGCTATGAGGAGACAAGAAAGTTACTGAGAGATTAATACTTAGCCAGAAATGAAAAGAATACTCAGAAATAGGTTCGTACCGGTTACTTATCTATAAGACACCTTTATTCGACTTTAGGAGCTAAGGCAAGGAAGTCGAACAATTGATAAGTATGTCTAAGAATTCCAAATGCTCACGATCCGATGTAAGATGGAGGAACCATTGGTAAGAACAATATCTAGGTTCCTTACTAGGTTGCGAGATAACATTCGAGACATTGTAGAACTCCAACGGTTTACTACAATGGATGAATGCATTAGAATAGCCCAACAAGTAGAGAGGCAAAGAAGAAGCCAAGTGTTGACTAGAATGCCAACTAGCCAACCTGAAAGATAGATGTTTGAGCTGAATAGAAAAGCTGACCTGACAGTAACGTATCGACCCGAACTTATGAGAAAGGGTAAGGATCTGGTAGGAAGATGAGCTAGATCAAGTACTTCAAGTGCTAAGGATTTGAACATATGGTTACTCAGTGCTTGAACCAAAGGATAATGGTAATCAAGGGAGACATCTCGAAGCTAGAAGTAGAAAATACTAATGAGGAACTTGAGGAGAAGAAGATCACTACTTAGAAAGAAATGGCCAAGAAAGAACTTATTGAAGAGGATGTGTTTGTTAAGGACTTGGGTCAGTTGGTCCTAGTTGTCTGACATGCCATGAACTTAAAACCTTCATGAGAGGAGGAGTAGAGAAAGAATTTGTTTCATACCACCTGTAAGGTGAATGACCAAATGCATGCCTTAATTGTGGATAGTGGAAGTTGCAACAATTTAACATCAATTGAAATGGTCATACAGTTGAAGTTGTGGACCATTGCACATCTGAAGCCATACAAGTTCCATTGGCTGAGTGATAAGGGAGCATTACATGTCACCTGGCAAGTATTACTACCAATTACAATTAGAAATTACTCCAATGAGATTCTCTGCGATGTTTTGCCCATGTATGCCTTGTACATGTATGGCTGTTTGACAAAAGAATTATCTACGACGGATACAGGAACACATATGTGTTAAAAAAAGATGGTTGGAAGATTACACTAAACTCGATGCTATCAAGTGAAATTAATAAATTGCAAACAAAACTTGCTCGTGGATAAAAAAAAGACTCTAATGATGAGCAAAGTTTTTGAGAGGCCATCAACCTTGACTAGCTGACACTTATGACAGTCAAGCACCTATTAGAGATGAAGGAGTGGGGTAAACTACCCTAGGAAGTGAGAGCATTGTTGGATAAATATGTTGATTTGTTCTCAGAAGAGTTACTTAAGGGGTTACCCCCACTACGAGAAATAGAACACTGCATTAACTCAATACCCAGCACTACCCTACTAAATAAGCTTGCTTATCGAATGAGTCTCAAATAGGCTTCTAAGCTCCAACGTCTAGTCAATGAGTTACTGGAGAGAGGTTATGTTAAGGCAAGTCTTAGGCCTTATGCTGTGTCGATGCTCTTAGTGCTAAGAAAGGATGGAACTCGGTAGATGTGTATAGACATTTGAGTCGTGAACAAGATCACGATTAAGTACAGATATCCTATTCTAAGATTAGAAGACATACTGGATGAACTGAGTGGAGATAAGGTCTTTAGCAAAATTAATCTAAAGTCCAGCTACCATTAAATTTGCATTAGACCAGGAGATGAGTGGAAAACCATGTTCAAGACTCGACATGGACTTAATGAATGGATGATCATGCCTTTTGGCTTATTGAATCCCTCAAGCACTTTCATGAGACTAATGAACCATGTATTGAGACATCTGATAGGGAAGCATGCCATGGTGTACTTTGACAACATTTTGGTCTATAGTGCCGACATATCGAGTTACTATTGACGTGAATGAAATATAACAGTGGATCTTGGAAGGAAGATGATGCAATCTAGGTTCAAGGGAGAATGAGAATAGGAGGGTTTTGAGTGTAAATGTAAATAGATATCATGTACCAAGACACAAACATAATCAGGGGTTTTAGCTTGAAATAGGGTTTGATACAACTCACGAATACTAAATGTTGCTTGGGATTTAAATAAGGGTTAGATGCAACTCACTAATTGGCTCAAATGAGGGTTCACCACAATCATAGGGTCAAGATTGATAAGAATGTGGGTAAGTTTAATCAATACTCAATAATTTGACAAATGCTAACTCAAGTGTAGCCTTGCTCGAAAGAGGAAAGTTTCACTCTATATAGGAATATCCTTTACTATGTTTCTGTGTTGTCTATTCTGTTTATGATTACAAATGTTATTGTTTATAGTAAGTCCTAAACCCTAGTGGCAAAACTGTAAATAATGTATAAAGTCTTAAACCCTAAAAAATTGGGCTCATAAATAAAATAAAGAAAAACATGTATAAGAATACAAAACTGTACGTTTAATAGAGGTCAACATGTAGTAACTTAACTTGTCCTGGAAGAAGTAGGATCTAAACTGGGCTAAGTCAGTAGTTGGATGTCCAGGTCTGAGGAGGAGCTTCTAAAGTCTCGTAATGCTTGGCTGAGACACCAGAAAGGTTGGCCCGTAGTTGCTGAGTGATAGAATTAGTTGGCACTAGTCTCTCGTTGCCTTACTGAGTAGATCTTTGGCCTTAAGTCCTCAGTTATGTGGTCTCTTGACTTTTCGATAAATGACAGACTTAGTGCCAAGTGTCTCCTTTTCTTTCCCTCTATCTTCTATTATTAGATTGGCCTCAGCAAAACTTGATCGGTCTTGGCTTGGTATTGGCCAGCCTTGGCTTAGATATGGTCGAAGGCTAATTCCCATCATTACCACAGGTTTAAAAGGAAGTCATCTTCGACGTTAAACATTGAGCATAAGTTAGGATGTTGAATAAACTCCTCTTTCCCTTTCACTTCACTATGGGTGCCGAGTGTCTTTGGATTTCCTCAATGCTCATGAGGGTCAAGTAATAGCTCTTCCTATCCTTTCGAACAGTATAAGCATTGAGGAAACCGTCATGGATCACTTTCCGATCATACTCCCATGGTCGACCAAGAAGCAAATTTGCGACATTCATAGGCACCACTTTGAATTCAATCTTATCCCCATACTGTCCTGCCTTGAATGCTATCTGAGCTATCCTATGCACGTGGACCATACCCTTGTCAATAAACTACTTCAATCCATAGGGTCGGGGGTATGGGTAAGTCGGTAACTTCATCTTTTCCACTGACTCGATAGAATCGATGTTGGTGTAGCTTCCCTCATCAACAACTAGGGAATAGGTCTTCCCATTCACCAGATACCGCATATGAAATAAATTTTCCCTTTGTTCGAAATCTACCTTTAGGTCAGCTCGTGTTGCCATAACTAAGAGTTTATCCAAATCTTCGGCATAGACATCTTCTTCTATCAACTAGTCTTCTAAACTCTTGTCACTTTGACTCTTGATTTGAGCCTCGGGCCCTTCGCCCTTCAAGACCATGACCCTCTTACTTGGGCATTAGGACACAATGTGTCCATAGCCTAAGCATTTGAAACATTTCACATCTTGGGCCTTATTGCTGGGTACCTTTTCTTTCTCAGCAATCTTCTTCTTGACATGGACAGGTTAGCTAGGCTCTCCTTTCTTTATCTTCCTCTCTAGCCCTTTTCTCTTGGCATACCTCTTAGGCTCAGGGCTGCCTTTTTGAGGTCGGCTACTCGACCTCTGATGCCTCCTTCTCCTCTATCTCTCTACTCTTAATGCCAAATTAATTAGCTTGTTCAGAGAGTTGAACGGTTATAACTCAACTATGTTGTAACATCATCTTGGAGTGCACTCTAGAACTTAGCAATGGTATAGTCTTATGGCTCGACAATCTCACATCTCGTCATCAAGGTCTTAAACTCTTGTAAATACTCTTCAATAGTATTTCAACCTTGTCTTAGATGCTGGAATGCATGCAGCATCTCTTGCTTGAAGTAAGTCGGCACAAAGTGTTGATTCATCAATCGCCTCATAAGCCTCCAAGTTTTGATCGGCTCCTCTCCTTCAGCATCTTGCTTGGCAACTAACTTATCCCACCAAAGACTCGCATATTCAACAAGGGATAATGAAGCTAGCTTAACCTTTGTTCGATCATCACACTCGTAGCACTTGAACAACTTCTCAACTCGAGGAACCTAATTAAGGAATTCTTTACGTTGGCTACTTTCACTGAAGGTTGGCAACTTAAGCTTTATATTATCAAGTCCTCGGCTAGATGCTTGGGGTACATCCCTTGCATTCCAAGTTAGTTGGTTTACCTTGAATTAGCCACTTCTGTTAGGGATTTGCTTAGCCATATCCCTTCTTAGCCTTAGCTCTCTTCTTTAGGCTTCTTGATTTGCTTTAAAGTCAACACTCCTCTCATTTCTTCTTCTCAGTACAAGCTGGTTTTCTCTCCTTCTTGGCTCGATAGCTCTTCTCAGCTGTAGCTTATGGTTGTCAAGTTCATTGGAACCACTTCTACTAGCGGGTGTTCGCTCCTTTCTTTCTTCTTGGCTATCATGTTTACAGCCTCTGACTAATCTAATGAGTTCTTGGATAGAGTCAGTAAAATTCTGAATCTGATATTCCAAGTTATCAACACATTGTCTCAAACTTCTATGAAGACTATCACCAGTGTTGTTGACACTATCCTTTGACATTCTTGTCCGTACAGTAATTTTCCAAAAAATTGAACAACCAACAAAATGCAATTACAGTAACCTAGAAACAACCACTACTCGACTTCTACAGCTACTATTACTGACAAACACTTCCACAATAACTAGAATCAATTACTAAAATTAATGTTACTGGACTCAACTACAGTATAATACCATGACTACTAAAAATACGAACAACACACTAACTACATAACTATGATTATCAGAAATGTTCAAACCACAAATCAACTTTGAAGAACATTAGCATGTGTGTCTTCCCAAAGCTCTGATATTAAGATAATGAGAATGAAACATGGCAATGGATCTCGAAAGGAAGATGATGCAATCTGAGTTCGAGTGAGAATGAGAATAGGGGGTTTTTGAGTATGAACGTAGATGGATATCACATACCAAGACACAAACACAATTAGGGGTTTAAGCTTGAACTAGGGTTCAATATAACTTATGAACATAAAATGTTGCTCGGGATTCAAATGATGGTTAAATGTAGCTCACTAACCGGCTCAAATGAGGGTTCACTGCAATCATAGGGTCAAGATTGATAAGAATGTAGGAGAGTTTAATTAACACTCAATAATCTGGTAAATGCTAGCTCAAGTGTAGCCTTGCTCAAAAGAGGAAAGTTTCACTCTGTATGGGAATATTCTTCATTATGTCTATATACTGTCTGTTCTGTTTATGATTACAAATTTTGCTATTTATAGTAAGTTCTAAATCCTAGTGGCAAAATTGTAAATAATGTACAAGGTTTTAAACCCTAAATAATTGAGCCCATAAATAAAAAATAAAAAAAACATGTACAAGAATACAAAACCGTGTGTTTAATAGAAGTTAGTATGCAATCATTCGACTTATCTTGGAAGGAGCAGGATTCGAACTGAGTGGGGTTGGCAGTTGGATGTCCAAGTCTGAGGAAGAGCTTCTAAAGTCTCGCAATGCTTGGCCAAGTCACTTGAAAGGTCGGCTTATAATTGTTGAGTGATAGAATTAGTCAGCATTAGTTTTTCGATGCTGTGCCGAGTAGATCTTTGGCCTTTAGCCCTCGGTCGTGTGGTCTCTTGGCTTCTCGACAAATGACAGACTTGGTGCCGAATGTCTCCTTTTCTTTCCCTTGATCTTTTGTTATTAGATTGGCTTCAGCAAAACTTGATTGGTCTCAACTTAAGATTGGTCGACTTCGACTTGGATATAGTTGAAGGCTAATTCCATCAACTGTGAACATCTTCAAGTCATATTGGATATCCTTCGTATTAAGAGATTATTTGGTACCCAAGAAGTGTTACTTTTGCTAAGAGAAAGTCGTATTTTTAAGCTACGTAGTAGGTAAAGGAGGCTTATGAGTAGATGACAAGAAGATCTGAGCAATCGTCAATTAGCCAACTCTTACTACTTATGCCGATATAAGGAGTTTCCATAGACTAGCTTTATTCTATAGAAGATTCATCAGAAATTTTAGTACCCTCTCCATACTA
This sequence comes from Lumnitzera littorea, assembly GCA_024138015.1. Lineage (NCBI taxonomy): Eukaryota > Viridiplantae > Streptophyta > Magnoliopsida > Myrtales > Combretaceae > Lumnitzera > Lumnitzera littorea. Next base: position 75,649,438 of record JAMXBB010000010.1, read on the forward strand.
CTTACTAAGCTAACAAAGAAGAACACCGACTTTCGATGGGGAGAAAAGGAGGAGACGAGTTTTGTTGAGATAAAGGAAAGGTTAACGTCTGCCTTTGTACTTGTTCAACCTAACGTTGAGAAAATATTTAAGCTGGAATGTGACGTGTAAGGCATAAGGATAGGCACTGTCTTAGTGCAAGAAGGTTGGCTAATTGCCTTCTATAGTGAGAAGCTCAAAGAATCTCAGCTAAACTACTCTATGTATGACAAAGAACTTTTGGTGCTGATTCGAGCATTGTAAGTATGGCACCATTATTTACTACTAAGAGAATTTGTCATCTATACTGACCATGAGTCCTTGAGGTACCTTTAAATTCAAACCAAGTTGTTATATGATAGGCGAGATGGGTTAAATTCCTTGAAGGATTCAATTTTGTAATAAAATATAAATAATGAAAGAACAATGTAGTTACAAATGCTCTTTCGAGAAGACATGCACTCCTGAGTGAATTATAGACCAGATTATTTGGGTTTACAAGCATCAAAGAGCAATACTCTAGAGATCCATACTTTGGACCCATATTTGTATGATGTGTCGATTGAAGAATAGTGGACGAGTACCAAATGGAAGATGACTACTTGTTTCAAAGGGGAAAATTATGCGTGTCGACTTGTTCATTATGAGAACTACTAATTAGGGAAGCCTATAGTAGAGGACTGTTTGGACATTTTGGGGAGAAAAGAACATATGAATTGTTGAGTGGTCGATTCTTTTGGCCCAGAATGAGGTGAGTTGTGCATTGAGCTGTTGAAAGTTATACTTTGTGTAAAAAGGCTAAGTGCCGAACCAAAAAAAGGAAAGTAATGCCATGGCCTGTTCTGATGAAGCCATGGGCCAAATTGAGCATGGATTTTGTTCTTAGACTACTAAGAACCGTTCGAGGCAAAGATTCTATACTGTTTGTTGTGGATAGGTTCAACAAGATGGTATACTTCGTGCCCTGTTCCAAGACTAACGATGGTTCAACTATTACTCCTCTTTTCTTGTAGGAGATTGTACGATTATACAGCGTACTGAAGAGTGTAGTCTCCAACAGAGACCCGAAGTTATTGAGCCATTTCTAGAGGACTTTATGGCATCGGATGGGGACTAAACTACTATTCAGTACTTCTTGTCACCTCTAAAGTGACAGCCACCAGAGGTGGTTAATTGCATTTTAGGATCACTGTTCCAAGCTACAGTAGGTAAGAACTTGGCTGATTGGGACATTCGCCTGCCAATGATTGAATTCGCTTATAACTAGATAGTACATGACACCACTAGGTAGACCCCCTTTGAGGTTGTTTATAGTTTCAATCCTAAGTTACCCCTCAATCATATCCCTATACCTATGCCCGTGCAAGAGGATCTTAACGCAAGAGCTAAGGAACAATCCCTTCAGTACATCTACAGCAAAGTCACTTGATACGTTGACTAAGTTGCCAAATGTATGCGAAAGAAGGCTAAGGGTAGGATAGCAAAAAATTTTCAACTGAGAGACTTGGTGTAGCTACACCTAAGCAAAGAGAGGTTTTTGAGCAAGTGAAGGAACAAACTATCTCCAAGGGCTGAAGGACTTTCCAAAATCCTCTAGAAGATCAATGATAACGCCTATAGATTGGAGTTGTCTAAGGACTATGGGGTTTTTGACACCTTTAACATTGCCGACCTTAGTCTGTATCACCCTAATGGAGAGCTAATCAAGACCATTCGGATTTGATCTCAAATCCAAATCAACTTGAAGGGAATGATAGAAATTAGGCTAGGGGGCCTTTAACTCATAGCCGAGCTTGAGGATTGGAAAGCTTGGCAAGGCGAAACCTTTTGCTCTAGCCGACTCCTGCCAAAGACGAGTACTTCTTTTCTGAGTCACTCTATATGCCGAATAGAATGACTACCCATCTCTCAAAAGTATGCTGAGTTGTAGATTCCTAAGAGAACAGCCAAACCTTTCAAGATCACTCACTCACACCCGAGCTGACTAATGACTCGGCATCTCCCTTGCCGAGTAGCCGAGAGAGAGAGACCGAACTGATCCTTAGCCACCTTTGCTCGGATAAGCAACCTGATTGTACATTTTTTTTTTTTTTTTGCATCCTCCAATAGCCTCGCCATTGTATTGCCATCACATGTATAGGACTACGTATAGAATCTACTACATTAATAATTACTTTTCTTAAATATTCATTTTTGTCCTTTTGTATTTGTTGAGTATGGTTTTTTCCTCCTGGTTTTTAAATTAAGTCTTTTTTAAACCAATTAATATTAAACCCTACCCATTTAATACTGACCTTCAATTAGGCTTTAAAGAAAACCAGTTTTTTAATTTGAAAATTGTTCGGAGTCGCCACCCGACTATTGTCGAGAAAGAGAGTCAAATTGTAACCAATCCACCCAATCAGTTACAATTTAGCTATCAGTCTTTTAATAAAAAGTAATTTTCAAAACGGTTTTAAAACTAGGGATCTAAATTTGGGGTTTAGTATTTTTAAACCTTTATGAGTACCATTAACTTTCTAATTTTGATTTTAACATTAAAAATCACCTTTCAATTCCATAATTCAGAACTTAATTATTGGTTAATTGAATTGGAAAACTTGAGTAATCTAAACTAAAAAAAAAAAGGAAAAAAATAGGTTTTTTCATTTTTTATCATTGTCCTATAGGTGTTTACGTACTTATTATTCGGGATCAGACGTAGTTTTTTTTGTAATACTTTAGTGGGTTGACTTGATTTTAATTTTTGAAAAAAGATCGGGTTTATGTTCTTACTTAGTTCAATTTATTTAAGGAAATTTTTCGAAAAAGTCCTAATCAAAGTTTGTTTTTTGGAAATTCTAAATAGAATCTTAATTTGGAAAGGGTTTATTTTTTTTTTTTTTTGAAAACTCGATTTTTCTAAGTGTTAAAACAATTTTTATTCACTAACCTATTTATTTATTTTTATTTTTATTCTATTATCTTATTTATTTATTTCTTATTCTATTTTATCTATTTCCATTAAACTAAATAATAAATAAATAAATAAAGACTACTCTTGTTTTTCTTCTTCTTTTTTCTCTTTTCTATTTCTTTTTCTTTTTTTTTCTTTTTTTAAAAATTATTATCTAATATTACATTTACAATTGGAAGATAAGTAAAAAACACATAAATAAATAAAAAATAAATCGAATTAGAGCTAGTTTGAACTAGGTAAGAAATGCAAGGGTTGGATCTTGGAGCGGACTTTGAGTTGGGTCGATCAGGTTCGGGTTAGGTTGTTGGATTCGGGTTTGTTCCATGCTTTCTTCAACAACAGCAACTTAAACAAGGTTGCTTGAATGATCCAATGGCCAAAACAAGGGGGAAATGGGATATTCGTGGGTTTTGGATTGGGATTAGGAGGGGGTAGGTTCAATGCCTAGGCTAGAGGAGGAGGAATGAGCGGTCGTTGAAGTGGAGGGTAGCGACGGAGTTGGGTTACACATGGTGGTGGTTGTTGGGTGTGAGTGGATGATCGGGTTTAGGGTTAGATTAGCTTAGTGATTGACGTATGTGGTGGTCTTAAAGATGGGCTGCCGTAGGTTAGGGTTTGGTGGTGGGTGTTTAGCCGCATATCTAGGAGTCATAGCTAAGAGTGAGGGTAGCTAGGCTTGGTTGCTCGCATTTTGGGGGAGCTAGCTAGGGAGGTTTTGTGAGAGATAAGAGAGAGTCTAGAGAGAGGGAAAGTGAGCTTGAATGAGAGAGAGAGAGCTTGTGAGATGATTCTCATCAATGTCGTGTGATTGTGTGTGCCATGAAATAAACCTAAGACCCCTATTTATACTTGAACAATGCTGAATTGACTTGGAAACTTAGAAATCAAGTGAATGCCTAATTGTGAAATTTCAGTTTTTTTCTTGATTTTTGGAGCTCGATTTGACCAATTAAATAGCTGTATCTAGATATATTTTTTTTATCTCAATTTGAAGTAAGCCAAGCATAGGACAAGAATCACTCACTGATTAGTGTAAGTAAGCTTGGAATCATTGCGAAAAATGAGGCCAAAGTGAAGGGGTTGAGGTTGTTTTCAATTGAGAAAGAAGAGGAAATTAAGGAAAAAGAAGGGAAAGGGAGAGAAAGGCGGCTGACGTGGCGCAATGTCAGCTGCGTTATTTAGTGGCTGCATGCCATTTGTACTACTGTGACATGTGGCAATGACGTAACATGTGTTGTTGATGTGTCATGCCATGTGGCGCCGTGTTAGCGTTGGCTAATCCTAAGGCACCACTTTTATTAAAAATTTTATTTTAAATAAGAAATTTATTGTTTTCTATATTTCCTAAATTCTCTATTTTTTTTATTTTTGGTATTTTTCCTAAATTTCTTATTATATATATTTTTTGTTTTCTTTAATTTTCTATTTTTTGTATTTTTTCCAATTTAGGACCCTCTAAAAATTCTAAAACAAAATAAATAAAAAGGAGGCAAAATGGGGTGTCTACAGTATTCTTGTACATTACTTTTTTAAGGTAATACTTTTTTTATCTTTTCCTTTTTAAGCATATTACCTTAAATTCTTGGGTATAAATACCCCTTGTATTTGTAGCTGAATAATTAGATTGAACATTAATACACTTGACATTTATCCTTCATAAACATTACTCTGTTTACATCCATTTCACTATTATCCTAACCCTTAAATAAAGCTAGGTGGCAAGTAACCTCACCAAACTATCTCGTATGTTATATCGAGTTGTGTCATAAGTCTTCAAAAGTTCCATTGATGCATTATATCTATTAGAGCTATTCGTGAGTTTTTGCTTACTTTTTTTTTATTTACATCCGCCCTTTCACATATTCCCCATCACTTCTTTTTCAAGTTTTTGATAAGCTTGAACTCATTTAACGACCATCCTTATCTGTTTTTGGTCACAATTCGCATTGGATCCATAATCATTATAAAACTAATACACTCTATTGACCAGACTCACATCTGACTAAACATGTTTGAAGGGGTAAACCCCTTACTTTTTACTCCTTAAATGGCCAATTTACATAAAAATGAAGCAAAAGAACAAATCATTCAATATATATATATTCTATTTATATTTTAAACAATGCCTAGTAGTGCTTATAATTACAAGATTGATGTATTAGTTGACATGTGTACAAATATGAAAGAAATTATACAAATTGTTGAGCCTAAACTTTTGGTTTTCTTAATTTCATTTGATTTCCTATTTTCCGATTAATATTAAACCCTAACCCATTCAATATTAATCCTCAATTAGAGAAATTGGGAAATTTCGGTTTTTTATTTAGAAAAATTTTTTGAGTCACCACTTGACTGAAGTCAGGAAAAAGAAAAGAAAATGTAATTAATTGGGTAGATTGACTATGATTTTGCTATCGATCTTCAATTTCAATTTGAATGAAAAACCAGAGGATTCTGAATTCAGAAGCTAATTTATTAAACTCTAACGGATACCGTTATTTATTTTCTGAAATTAGATTTATTCTTCAAATTATAATATTTTTAAAGAAAAAATAAAAACAAAAAAAAAGAACCTAAGTTTCTATATATTTTATCATTGCTCCAAAGATGCTTACATACCTACTAATCGGGATACCACTACCGATCCTGACTAATGGGTACATAGGCATTAGACAATCATAGTTTTTTTAAAAAAACTTCAATATGTTGATTGATTTTAATTTTGAAAACTGATTGGATTTACGTTCTTAATCGATTTAATTCATTCAAAAAATCTATCAGGTCCTAACTCTCGAGCTCTTTTATTTTTATAAAAACTCTCTAAAAGTCTTATTTTTTAAAAAGGGTTTTTTTATTAATTTTTATTTCTAAAAAATAATTTTCTAAGTGAGGATTTCTAAAAACCTAACACTAAAAAAAAATTCCTACTAATATATACATATATATATATCTATACTATTACCAATAAGCAATTATATGCCTAAATAACTAAAACATAATATATTCAATGCATCTATATAAAGAAACTAATACCAAAAGAATTTACTAAATTAATATATGTAACTACTTATAATTAACTAAGGATCTAATAATATAATAATATAATATAATAAAAATAAAATAATAATAAATAATTAGAAAAAAATTGAAAAAAGCCAAACTAGAGCTTGTTTTCCACTGTACGGTGAAGGACAGTAGCTTTGTGAAGATCGTCGGCAGTACGTGCGTGTAGTTCATGATAGGGGCTGCAGTCATGATTGGTGCGTGTTGATGGAGTTGTGGCTATTATTGTGTAATGCAACAGTGATAGTACAGTGGCATAAGGATAGAGGAGTAGTCGCCGTATGTGGAATGCATGTTGCTACTGATCAAGCGTGTTTATGACACGAAAGAAAGCGGCTCGTTGAATGTCCGTGAGTTGTGTGAATGCATAGTGTTACAAGAGGGCATTTATGTTTGTGCCATGCATGGTTTGCAGCTGTTGTGTAGATTTTGTTTAGTGCTTGGACATGGATTAGAGCTTTGTCATCACTCTATTGCTGGACGAAGTGGATGAAGTTCAGTTCATGAAGAGGATATTACTGAGTTGTGGGTTAGGCTGTAATGCAGATCTTACGCGAATGTGCTGTCATACTTAGGCATGGATTGTGGTGCTGTTAGGCTCTGCAATAGGCGGTGAATGGGACGAGGATTTTTGTTCGTGGTTGTGTTTTTGTATGTCGATTTGTATTGCTATTTGGCATGCTATAATAGTGTGTGACCATGGCTAGTCATGTAACAATGTGATCGTAGGAAGTGTAGTGACGTCGTGGACTGCTGCCGCGCAATGTGTAAACTATCGCTATGTTTAGTAGCATTGGGATAATATTGGATGGAGCATTGGGACAATGACAAATGTGTACTATGTTGGTGTTGTTGTTGATGAAGATGTGATTAACAATGTACAATCATGTGTGTTCGATCAACGTTCCTGATAAGGGCGTGCGTAAAGTTAGATTGGTCTTCACGTGATCTGCAGTGAAGTTGCAGTGAGGAGTTCTTGTTGAGATGGAGCAGTAAGTGGTGATGTGCTTGTGCAAGTTTAGTTAGTGTTCAGTAGTGGAGATTGTCGTTGGGGGTCTGGTTGCTATGAATGAATGGAAGAACAGGGTTGTAGGAATGAGGATGTTTGGTTCAATGTTCTTCCTAAAGAAAATCTTCCTTCGCACCACGTGATTCTTATTTAAAAAATATGAAACGAATCTTTTGTATCGATTTGTATTTAATCAAATATGAATCTCACAAATCTTTGTCACGTTAGATTCAAAAGATTCAATGAGATTTAAAAAAAGAAATCGTAATGGAATAAAAGATAAAAAACACACATACCTAACGAGATTCGAACTTATGACTTCAAGCTAACACAATATCAATACTCCAATGCTTATCTGTTAGGCCGTTGGTCTATGCCTTGATTTTTAATACAATTAAATTGTACTTAAACCAAACGACTCTCTAAAACTATTTAAACCGGCCTAAAACTAAATTAATTGACCCTAAAATAATTTATTTTCTAAAAGTCTAAAATTTTTTATAATTTTTCCTTTTCTCATTTCTTTTTGTATTTTCATCACTTTTCAATTATTATTATTATTATTTATTTATTTTTTATATATTTTTCTTATTTTTGAGTTAAGTCCCTATTTTTTAAAAAAACAAAAACTATAATTATAACTATAACTATTATGAGCAAAAATTGAGTGTCTACACAAACTAAAGAAAAGAAAAAGTTTTACAAGCACTCAATGAATTGATAAACCAACTCCTTAGCTCATTGCTCAAGATGCTTGATATTGAAAAAACCTTAGGCTATTAGCATGCTAACAGTCAAAGGTGGACTTGGCATCAATTTAAGCCTTGCGAAGAATTTTTCAAAGGAAGATGAAGAGGAGTGTTTTATATAGGCTCAAACGTCCCTATACCATCTTTGCTCATTACCGCGATCCTATGCGGGTTCAGTTCAATAGACCTCTAATGCCAAAGTATTAAAGGAGTTTCATTCTTATCTTCTCATCTAACCAATTGAGATCATAGCTTGGATCTCACTCTTAAATCAACTTTTTGAGATAATCTAATGATATCCATCAACTTAAACTAAAATTCTTGGAACTCAGTATTGGCCCAATAAACCTCTAAGACCTTTAACCTTAGCTGATATTCAGCATTGGTAATCGACTCCTCCATCTCCCTCTTTTGCCATTTTGCAAGCTAATTTGCTCATTAGGCTAACGGTTACGGGATTAAGGACCTTCTCCTCCTCTATCATCTTATCTAAGGCAAGTTTCATAATCTTTAGCTTGCCTTAGATGTTTGCCACTTTAGCCTTAGCCTCTATGGCTTCTCTTAATGCTCTCTTCTTCTCTTACTAAACCATATTTAGGTTAGAAGATAGTTTCCCGACCCTTTGATTAGCCTCTTGTAAGTCCCATTGCAAACTATCAACCTTAGCTTCAGCAACCTTTGTTCACTCCTATGCCTCTTTAACCTCATCAACTGCTCACCAATTATCCTCAGCTTTAGCAACCTATATTTGACATAAAGCTTATTATAGGATCAAGTGCTTTATTACTGCACCAAAAGCTATAGTTGATGGCAACATGCAACTTAAATCATTTCATTCATCTAGCACCCCAATTGCCATGTTTGATTATGACTTAACTCATCTTGACCTTTGCCAAAGCAAGATGTTGACACGCCATTGCTAACAATCTCCCTCTTAACATTATACCTACTGGGAATCAAACCCATGACCTTGCTTTGACATTAATTGTAAGATCGAGCGCTTTATTACTACATCAAAAGCTATAGCTGATGGTGACATGCAACTTAAATCATTTCAATCATCTAGCAATCCAAGCACCATGTTCAATTGTACCCATCCTAACCTTTACCATAGGCAAGATGCTAACACACTATTGTTGAAACTTACAATTCTATATGAAAGCCTCATTTAAGCTACTTCATAGCAGTCCTACATGGTTTATTTTGGATTGCCAACCTAATGCCAATGCATACATATGAGTGCTTGCAAAGGTGTGAATGAAAGTAAAGCTAAGGAGCATTAAGTTCTCCAAAAGGAAGCTAAGCCGAGCTTTACTACTTCCATCATATAAGCTAAGTAAAGGCGCTTTTCGACCTCTTCTACAACCATATTCAAGGCCTTGATCTCTACATCTTGTTTGTCTTTGGGAAGCATTACCTTCAATAATAATCTTGTATATATTGCCTCATCATCGAAGGTAGTATCTTCAGAGTGAAAATTATAAGAATAAACTTAGTGCCCTTACTAAGCTCAAAGTATGAAGACTAAGGTTCCTTGACCTCATGCTTCTTGTCACCCTTAAATATTATCCATTCTTATATTTTCCTCCTTATGCCCCTCTACTAAGAAAACGGTATAGTACAATCCCAAGAGGAAGTATGAATTAGTGTTCATTCATCTCAAACTTGAACAACCTCAACTTAAACGGACAAAGTGGTTTCTTCAGCCTAAGCCATCTTGCTAATCTTGGCCTCCTTAGGCTCTAGAACTCTCTTTTCTCTCTCTGCCTTCACAAAGAGGGGAGAAGTTATTGATAAGCTCTCTTAAGCAGCTCGGCCATATACCTCTCCTAAACCAACATGAAGAGACAAAGGAGTTATGCCTTTACCTTAGCTATTATCACTTCTTCTTGTAGCAAGCCCTCATACAAGTTACTTCATGCTCATGATAGCCATCTCTATAAGACAGATTATAGTCACTTGATAGCAATATAAATAGTTAGACAACATGTTGTATCAACCATATGACCTTAGAGATTGTAGAAGGTACATTCTTGTTCCCTCTATGAGTCCCTTATAGTATAGAGCTATGATCAGGACACACATATCCTACCCCTTTAAATTGGAAAGTGTTGTTTCATTGCCTAATGCTCTTAAGGCCAAAAATTGCAAAGGTGTTGAATAAGTAAGCAACCAGAAGCACCTACATAGTACTAGAGCCTACTCTTCTAACTTAGGCCTCAACCTATGATGGCTCCACATTTTGTCGGTTAAAGTTGATTCTCTTAGGCATTATATTATTTTAGTCCTGTTCTCCCAGACACAAAATATCCTCATGATTATACTAAGCATTGTATTATCGGGTTAGGCCTCAATGTGACAACCACTCCATAAATGCTACCATTCTATACATTAACAAGGAATGACAAACCTTACCCACTATCTTTACCACTATCTATGGAGGGGGCAATTAAGGGTAGGGTCCTTAGGATCTCCTGGGTCAAATGGAAAACGGGAAAAATGACACTAATTCAATGGAAACCTATAATGTGTGAAATAAAGAAAATACAATACAATTGTTCCTTTTATATAGAAAAGAGAAGCCTTGTAAAGGCAAACATGCAAAAAGGTGTGATTAGAATGTTGCACAGCCTAAGACACTCTATTACCTTAAAAACCATCCACATGTCTTAGTGCATAATACAAACAAAAGAGATCACTTATACTACCACGGTGTCATTATGGCCACAATACTTGTATAGGCATGCTTAATCCCTAAGTGACACGTATCTACTATAATCACTTATACTACCATAGTGCCCTTTGGCCATAGTACTTGTATAGCCATGCTCAATCCCTAAGTGACACATATCCACTACACTTAACGTACATGAAAATGTGTGCTAAATAAAATTGAAATCCAACCTTACATTACAAACCAAGCAATTAGAATGACAAAAATAACACCTAATAGAAGAAGCACAACTATTGTACAAAAACATGCTCAACATGTTTCTTCCTTCACATCAAAATGGGGGGTAGAGCAAGGTTTGGATTAGTCAATTTAACTATTCAACAATGCTTCACCCTAAGCATAATGCATTAGTTAAGATGGCTTAGCTCAACTACTACCTGAGCACTTTCACACCAGGTCAACACCTCAAATGCCAAATGCTAATTTGACATTATGCTAAGCCGACAGTACTTCCCTTAATGGCTTAGCCTAAAACTTGGATGAGCCCAATTCTATATCTATATTTCAAGTTAACTAAGTGCTATAGAGTACCTATAGAATAACTCAAATACCGAAGAATGGTCATACCATGCTTTAGGTCAACTCGTCATCCCTTGTTTAAGCACTCTTTCAACCTTATCATGTAGCTTGCCTCTCTTAAAAGCTTAGAAGCTCAACATGAGTCACCTTGCTTTATTAACCCGTCAACAACGAAAGTGATGGGTAAGTGTCATTGGTGCATTTCACCTTAGGTATCAAGCCTAAGCTTATCCCGTAGCCCATATATTTAAAAAGAGTAACAAGAATTGCTTTGGATTGTAAGACAATAAGAACATAACTCAAGCTCCAATTCAACGGTATATCTTAAGATATCAAGAAATCTAAATGACATCTTACTTATCATATCCACCCTTCCCACTATTATAACATAGACAGAAGCCCTTAAGATAAGGTAATCGAGACCCTATACTCTTTTATTTCCTTATTATTATATTTCTCGACTAGATTACCAACTTAAGTATAGGAGTGCATACATCTTAAATACCTTCAGTGTTCCTGATAGCTTATATTTGTTCCTTATGCAAGCTTAACTTATAAGTATATATTCCTATCAAGAATTTATGAACAAAATTATGTAATAAATATATTTACATTATATTTTGTTAAATTAATTATTTATGAATCAATCTAAAACTAACACATTACATGGATGAAGGAAGAGTTATTGGATTTAAGGAAGTATTATAAAAATTTGAAAACATTAATGACTAAAATGGAAAAAAAAATGTTGATGATTCAATTAGAAAAGTAAGTAAACATTGAGATTAAATGTATACCTTTTCCAAAAGTATAAATACAGAGAGAGAGAGAGAGAGCTTCAAACTTTTAACCTGAATATGTGAAAATGTTCAATAGTAACATAATAGTTTAGAAGTTCAATAATTTATTTATTCTCGGACTATGGTCCCTATTACTATGTTCGCTCTACCATCCTCTCACAACACATTTAACAAAACTACAATTTATGGTAATGACAAATTTTGACTCGAGGATATCAAGACTCATTTCTTAATAGCATACGTAGCACAATTAATAACGGTTGAGGTCAAAGTAACAAATCAATTTACTAGGCCATTAGAATTTTAGCTGGAAGCATGTATTAACTAAAGTATTCCAATAATAAAAATAGTTCTGGAATGAAATGTGATACTTGTTATAAACCTATAACTCTATCCCAAAAATCATATAATGGTGAATATGGCGGATTGAATTGCAATGCCTGTATAAGATGAAAGAGCTATTTCTTTAATATTTTTCAACATATTTTTATATCTATTGTATTTTATTCTACAGACTAAACAAGCCTATGTATTTTTCCTTTAAATCTATTTTTCTAGTGAAATATGTTATGATTCGCATTTTGTATCTATTGATATGTTCACAACGCAGTGATAATATATATATAGAATTAACTTTATCAATAAATGATGAAAATCTTTATATATTGAATGCATTTCTACATCAACCAACATTGAAGAGCCATTAATTGGCTCTTTATGAAGAAGTATTGTTATTTATTAGTTTTATACATATTAGACCTTCACTTGACACTCTTTTTATGTCATGTGAAACTCTTTGTGAAAATCACTATTAGTTTTAAATAGGACTTTTCTTATTCTGTTAATTATAGAGTTAGTTAAAAAATTCACTTTGACATGTTGCTATCTCTTCTTCAACTAAACTCTTCATATTTCATTCGACTTGTTACTATCTATTAAAGACATCTTGGATCTCAATATGGTATCAAAGCACGGTTAGGTGATGATAGGGATCGAGCTATTGGACCCTTAACCTACTCAAGCTCGAGGACTTAAGAGCAAAACAAGGTGCATCCTCTCATCCAATCTACACTTGAAGAGTTTGACTTATTTCTGATTGTCAATATGCCACAAATACAAAGCCGAGCCCTTTTTTATTTATCAATCACCGAGTACTGACTTGAGGACTTCTTTATTGATAGCTCAACCAACTTACTCATCAGCTTAGCTACACCTATTCTAAGCTCTCAAGATCATGTTCGAGATAATACAATTCCAAAGAACTCACAAGACAGCTTAGCACCTACTAAATCTAACCATATTCTTTTGTCAATTTCTTTAAGAGCCTTTCTAGTGATTGTCTACCACTTGTCCCAATCATCTACATAACAGAATTTGCTAAAGAAGCTTCTATTCCTGCAATTTACCTTTGTCTATTTCTTTTATTTTACTTATTTTAGATAATACCCTTTTACTCTTTTCCATATTTAGTAGGTTGCCCCAAAATTTCGAGTATAAAATGCCCTCTTATAGGTAACCACAAGACATCACTCTCTTATTATTGAATATATAGTATCCTTTTGTGTGAAGCTTTAAGCTCATTGTTTTACTCTTATCTTATGAGCAAAACTAAGTGGTGAGTGACCTCACTAAGTTATTCATGTGTCATATGGACTAATTCATGAGTTTACGGAGGTTCCTTTGTACGTAATATCCTTGGAATCATTTGTGGTTTTGCTTGTTTTCTTTTATTCACGTGTTTGTCATTTTATAGTTTCAAGCTTTCTGTAAGCTTGGACTTACCCTCAATGGTGTCACCTTTATTTGTCCTTGGTGCTATGTATCATCTTGGTGTCAAAGCAGGGTTTTGTATTGGGTAAGTTGCCAGTAAGCTGTGTTATTGCTATGTTGTATGGGAGTACTATTGTAGTAGTATATGTAAAGTCGGTATTGTTGCTTGTGTGATTACATGAGGGTTAGCTGTAGTATTTGGGTAAGTATTAGAAGTAGTGTCATTGTTCTTTGTAGTTGCTATTGTATAGTACTTTGTTTTTCTTTCTTTCAATCCTTAGAAAATAGAACAAGCATTAACTAGGTATTTCTGTTCTTCATCAAAGCAACTATCATGTTGGTATCCTTTAGTAGAATAAATTTGGACCTTAGAATGGTGCGAAGAAGTTATATGCATGTGGTTGATTGATTGAAGATAATGCCTATTGTTTCTAGGTAATAATGGGAATCCAAGTGCTATGTACCTTACTGTGACAACAAAATTGAGTTAAGAAAAGATGACTGATTCAAGTGTAAATGTAGGAATTGGAGACGATAATAGTGGAGTTGTCTACCATGGTTAACAACCTAAGAATAACCTTAGAAGTTCCAATGATGATTCGATGAAATGACTTATTTGATACTTGAGTTTACTTGAGTTGTTCATTCATTAGCCTCCCAACCTGTTGAGGTCATTTACAACATTCCTTGAGCTACTCCTAAAGTTGGTGACGTTGGTCGTGATGCCCAGCTTGCTTGAACGCAATTCCCAACTTCTCAAGATTGAGGTGGAGTAAGAGGACATGTGTGGAGGAGATTAGACTTGGGTGAAGTTGACAAGGAGGAAGGAGAGGATAACTATGAAGTAGAAGAAAGAGCTCATGTACCTTGAGTTGCTAATCACATGGAGCTTCAAATCCTAAGCTTCGATGGTTTTAGGAATGCTAATGAGTATTTAGACTGAGAAGAGAAGGTAGAGCAAGTCTTTGATTATTATCAGTATGAAGACCATAGCAAGATTAAAGTTGCTAGAATTGAGTTTTCAAGTTATGCTACGATGTAGTAGAGGAATTTTCAAGCCATGCAAAGATGAGATCGATATAGAGAGGTTAGTACATGGCCCAAGATAAAAAGAGTTCTTAAAGCCAGATTTATGTTGGATACCTCTTTATAGGATACTTTTGCTAAACTCTAAGAGCTAAAGCAAGGGAACTACACTGTTGATGAGTATGCATAATAATTTCAAATGCTTATGATCAAATATGAGGTCAATGAACCTTCAGCCTAGACAACATCCAAATTCCTAGCTAGATTGAGAGTAGAGATTTGAGATGTAGTAAGGCTATAATAGTTTGTTACTCTAGATGAAGCTATAAGAATTGCTCAACGTGTAGAAAGACAAAGGAGGAATAGGCCTATCTAACCTCCCATGAGTTAACTTGTCCATACTAGTTGACTTGCTCAAGGAAGACACTGAGCTCAATATAGCATTGACCTACACAGACGGACGGATGTTGTAGCTAAGTAGAAGAATTAACCTAGTGATAATGAAGCCTCAAAGAGGACATTTGAGAAATGACAAGAATCAAGGCAAAAGACTAACCATATCAAGTACTTTAAGTGTTAGAAATTTGGGCACATGGCCCCCCAATGTCTGAACAAATGAACCATGGTCATTAAAGGCAATGTACTAAAAGTTAAGGTAGATAGCACAAATGAGGAACCTAAAGAAAGAGAAGAATTGGAGAGGAACACTGAACATAATGAGGAACTTATCAAGGAGGATGTACTTGATGAGGATCTAGATAAGTTGACTTTAGTTGTCAAACAAGCCATAAGCCTTGAACCATCTATCAAAGAGGGAACAACGAGAAAACTTATTCCATAGCGCATGCAAAGTGAATAAACAAGTTTGTGCACTTATTATAGATAGTGTGAGTTGCACCAACATTATATTTGCTAACCTAGTTCAAAAGCTCAAGTTGCCAATCTCTATTACACTTGAGACCATATAAACTCCATTGGTTAGACTAAAAAGGAGCACTGCATGTTACTTAGTAAGTATTGCTATCGATCTTAATTGGGAACTATTCTGATGAAATTTTTTGTGATGTGATACCTATGTATGCATTTCACGTGTTGCTAGGCCAACCTTAGCTATTTGATTGAAAAGTCATACATGATGGGTTCAAGAACACATATGCGTTTGCAAAAGATGGGAGAAATATTATCTTAAACCCTATGACCCCTAATTAAGTGAGCAAATTGCAGGTCAATCTAACTCAAGGATCTAAGAAAACCTTAGTTATTAGTCATTTCAAGCTTAGAGAGGTTATCTAAACTATTGCACTGACCTTTTTTTAAAAAGAAGATTGTTGGAATTTAAGGACAAGTCGTGCAACTAAATGAGGTTTGAGAGTTGCTTGATGAATATGTTGAATTGTTTCTTAAATAATTGCCTAAAGGACTACCACCTTTTTGAGAGATTAAGTACTATATTGACTTAATACTTGGTGCAACCCTTCTTAACAAGCATATTTATCTAATGAATCCCGAGCAAGTGGTCGAAATGCAAAGGCAAGTCAATGAGTTGTTGGAAAAGGGTTATGTAAGGGAGAGCCTTAGCCCTTGTACTATACTAGCTCTACTTATGCCCAAGAAGGATTGTACCTGGCGTATGTATGTAGATAGCAAAGCTGTTAATAAGATAACGATTAAGTATAGGTACCCAATCTCAAGGTTAGATGATATGCTTGATGAACTAACTAGTGCTAGAATTTTCAACAAGATTAACTTGAAGTTTGGCTACCATCAAATTCAAATGAGGCTAAGGATACATGGAAGACTACTTTTAAAACTTGACATGATCTTTATGAGTGGTTGGTAATGCCCTGTAGCTTATCTAACACCTTGAGCACTTTCATGAGATTAATGAATCATGCATTACAAAATTTGATCGAAAAATTTGTTGTGATCTACTTTGATGACATATTCGTATAAGTGCTGACCTACCAAGTTTTGTCGACCATCTTTAAGCTGTATTTGATGTTCTCTAAGCTAAGAAATTATTAGGAAATTTGAAGAAGTGTTATTTTTCTCAAGAAGAAGGGGTCTAACTAAGAAATATAGTCAGTGGAGGAGGTCTATGAGTTAATGATGAGAAGATCCAAGCTATTGTTGATTAGCCGACCTTAACCACTTATATTGAGGTCTATAGCTTAACTTCCATCTACTACCACTTTATTCAAGGTTTCAATACCATTGCTGCACCACTCACCGAGCTTACGAAGAAGAATGTAGAATTTTGATGGGGAGGGAAAGAAGAGAGAGGTTTTGAGGTGAAGAAGAGATTGACCTTTACGCCCATATTGGCTCTACTTGACTTTGAGAAGATATTTGAGCTTGAATGTGATATATCAAGAGTTGGCATAGGAGCTATGTTAATGTAAGAAGGTCAACCTATTGTCTATTATATGAGAAGCTAAGAGGACCATAGTTGAATTATTATGTGTATAACAAAGAACTCCTTGCATTGATTTGAGCTTTTTAAGTATGGCAACATTACTTTCTACTAAGAGAGTTCATATACACCAATCACGAGTCTTTAAGATACTTATAAGGCCGGGCTAAGCTTTCAAAGAGATATGCCCAATGGATAGAATTTCTAGAAGGATTTCATTTTGTAATGAAATATAAGCAAGGCAAGACCAATCTCATTGTTGATGCCTTATTAAGGAGTCACAATCTACTTACTGAGCTACAAACCAAGCTATTAAGGTTTGTAAGCATCAAAGAGAAGTACCCTTAAGACCTACATTTTCGCCCAATATATGGATGATGTGAAGAAGGGAGAATAATAGATGAGTATCATGTAGAAAATAGCTACCTATTTCGAAATGGCAAGCTCTGTATGTAGACCAATTCTATTAGAGAGTTATTAGTAAAAGAATCCCAAAGTAGAGGACTCTTTAGACAATTTGGAGAGAAGAGGACCTATAAGTTGTTAAATGATTGATTCTTTTGGCCTAAGATGAGGTAAGATGTGCACCATGGTGTTTAGAGTTGTGCAACTTATAGAAGGCCAAAATCTAAGTTAAACAAGGCAAAGATTCAATGATGGTCATTATAAATAGATTTAGTAATATGGTACACTTTATGCCTTGTACTAAAACTAACAATACTTTAGCTATTACTTTTCTATTTCTACAAGAGGTTCGCTTGCATGGAATACCTAAGAGCGTAGTATCATATTATGACACAAAGTTTTTGAGTCATTTATGGAGAAATCTCTAGCGTAGAATGGGAACCACATTACTTTTTAGCACTTCTTACCACCCCTAAATCGATAGCCAGACTGAAGTTGTCAACTATACTTTGGGTTCAATTCTCCAAGATTTAGCGGGAAAGATCTTGATAGACTGGGATGCATGTTTGCTTGTGGTAGAATTTTCTTACAATTAGACAATACACAACACCATTGGGTATATACCCTTTGAGGTCATCTATAGCTTCAATCCTAAGCTACCTCTTAATCACACACCAACCCCATGTCTAAGCAAGAAGACCCTAAAGTTAGAGCTAGAATTCAATCCTTTCAGCAAATCTACTTGAAAGTTGATTAGTAGATTGACCAAGTTACCAAAAAGTTAAAGGAAAGAGGGAAAGGAAGGAAGGCAAAGTAGTTTCAGTTTGATGACCTAGTGTAGTTGCACCTAAGCAAAGAAAGTTTTCCAAGCAAAGAAAGTTTTCCAAACAAAAAGAAGAACAAGTTGTTTACCCGAGCTAAAGGACCAATTAGGATACTTCAAAAGATCAACAATAATGCCTATCAATTGGAATTACCTAAAGACTTTGGAGTTGTTAACCTCAGTTGATAGGAATCAGACTACTAGACTCTTGACCTAAGCTCAAGCCCAAGGACTAGAAAGTATGGCAAGGTGAGGTCTTTCTTTACACCCCATAATCAAAGAGTTCAAGTTACTATAGTCTACCGACCCGCTACTCTGTTTGAGTCGAACCCTCTTGTACTATTCTATAGTCTTCAACTGCTGACTTGAGGTACGCTTAGACAACAGCTCGACTTATCCAATCATCTACCCAACTAACTTGAATCAAAGCTATACTGAATACGTTTGAGATGAATTCACCTCAAAAAAGTTACTTGCTCGGCTTGGTATTGCTAAACTATTAGCTTAGCTCAACATCATTACTTAATAATGTAATACCCTTTATATGCTAGGTGATAGAATTCTAAATCATCGCTAACCCTTTTAGTGTAGTGGTTTGGAACACGTCAAAACTCCGAAGTTAAGCATGTTCAGGCTAGGTTAATCCTAGGATAAGTGACCTCGTAGGAAGTTACTACACTAAGGGACAAAACTATACAACGTTCCATGCCAAAGCGAACAATACCTCTATGGGATCTATAGGAGGAGTTTTGTCTAAGTCATTACAAGTAGTATTAAAGCTCTTTACTAGCTAGAAGGGTAAGTCCTTACATGGTAGTGGTCATGGACCTATGTAATGAAACTAACGAGAGTGTCAGTTCTATAAGGGGGGTGGATTATATGTAATGCTTCAAGCCAAAAGCAGTGAATCGTTAAGCTAACAAATACTAATTGGCCCATTTCAAACACTTAGCCCAAAAGTTTTAAGCTCATATTGACAAGGTATTCACAACCATGGCCTTATAAAGTAGTACAATAACCTCCCACAACCCATGTGGGACACTTAACCATGGGATCTTATAATCTCTCTCTCCCCCCCCCCCCCCCCCCCAACAAACACTAATGAGCCCAATTCAACTATTTGGCTCAAAAGTTTCAAGCTTATGTTGATAAGGTATTCACAACCATTGTGTTATAAACTAGTACCATAACTCATGTGAGGTACTTAACCATAAAGTCTCACATTATAATACCTCTTATATGTCAAGTGATGGAATTCTAAATCATCGAGGCACCTTTTGTTATAATGGCTTGGAGTACGTTGAAACTTTAAAGTTAAGCATACTTAGGTTAGGTTAATCTCAAGATAGGTAGCCTCTTAGGAAGCTACTGTACTAAGGGACAAAATTGTGCAATGTTTCATGCCAAAGTAAACAATACCTTAGTAGAAGGAGTTTTGTTTGGCTTATTACAAGCAATAGCCAATATGTTCACCTTTATAAAGTACCTTCGAAGAGTTAATTCATATGTCATATTGAATCCACTTTGGTGAATCCTTGGTAGTTTCCTAGTGCATCATATCCTTAAATTACTTTCTTGTTCTCATGCATTTCCATCTTTATTTTTTAAGCTTTCTGCAAGCCTAGACCCACCCCAATACG
The DNA here is from genome assembly GCA_024138015.1 of Lumnitzera littorea. NCBI lineage: Eukaryota > Viridiplantae > Streptophyta > Magnoliopsida > Myrtales > Combretaceae > Lumnitzera > Lumnitzera littorea. Next base: position 75,669,366 of record JAMXBB010000010.1, read on the forward strand.
TTCGCCCTTCTCAATCCATAACATAGATCATATTATCTTGGTATTAAAGTGGCGGTTCATTTAGGTAAGTTGTTCAATTGTGATTGTTACTGTGTATTGTGTAGTACTGTTGTTAAGTATGCTGTGAATATTGTCACACCCCAAAGCGGTAGAGTCGTAACAGCCCCGTCGTGTAAACCATTCTAAGATAGAAGTTAGCCTTACAACTGCTATCCTAGACCCGATCTATACAAGGCGTCCATGACTAACCCGCTTTAAAGTAAATAGCTCATAATTTAAATAAGTCATTTACCTAAGAAAATAAGAAAATATATAGATACACTAGAATTCAGTTATTACAATTAACGTTTATAATGTTTCACCATAATATATTTCCTAGTTAATACATTATTCAAAAATGAAAAATTCTAAAATAAAAGCTTAGACCTTAAAAATATATATCTGTTCTTCAATGTTTTTTCTCACTCCCCAGGATTTAGCAGGTACTAGCTTTAGAGTAGTTGTAAGCCATTTCTTAGCCAGCACCTACAACGACGTCTATAGGGATGTGAGCAACCACAACTCAGTAAGTCAGGACAGAGAACTTAAAACTATACCTCAAACACAAACAAGGTTATCAACCAACTTATTAGGTGCAATGTATGTTCAAGCAAATGCCATCGTGAGATTAGAGAAATTACGCTCACTCTAATTTGGGTTGAGGAGTTGCCGTTAATGCAACAGCACACAACCAAACCTAGGCTTGTGCAATGGAGACACCGCTCTTCTCACGATTACCTTCAAACCATTTACTTCACCCTTGCCGTGACCTCCTCACTTGTCACTTAGTTTGACTAAGGATGAAGAAGGGACCCATTATGCTATCCAGTGCTATCCCTTTTAAAGGAGTCGGTATTTGGCTAAAGAATCCTAGGTGTCCCCTAATGGGTTGCTATGCAGGTCCAATTTATGATTACAAGTCATATCTTTGTTAAGTTCAGTTTAGGGTAATTGATCGCTTCATACAATATAAGCCAAAACAACAAACAGAATCATAACATCACTCATAATCAAGTACATGTATACAGCCAACTATCTAACAAGCACAACCAAGTATAATCTCAAACCCCTAAAATACAACAACATATTAATCTCAACTTGGACTCCTCGCTTGCTCACTTAAGGTCCAACTCGCTCAAGCTATTGCCAATCATCCCTATAATACCAACGTTATCTTAGTTTTCATATAACTATTATAGATTAGTTTTTATCCTATAACACTTATTGTTATCTTTAACTTAGGGTTTAATATGTCCAATTATCTAGGTTCTCAAATCTTTTACGATTATTCTGGGTTTAGGGTTAGGTTTGGGTTCAATTTCCGTATCGATTTCTAAATTAAGTTTTAGTTCAATTTTTTAGTACTGTTTTATACCTGAACCCTAGAAACTCGTTTCAACTCATAATGTAAAATTAATTATGTTACTTCTAGATATCTTAAATACCATAATTATCCCTAGTCAATATTTTATTCCACCCGGTATACTTAAATCCTTATTAGTATGCTGAATTTACTCCTAATGTGAGAAATTTTTACATTTTTCATATAATTACATGAATTTAAGACTTCTATTAGATTTATTATATATCCCTGTTATTCATATAATATCAATTTTTATTCTAATATTCTCTATTTATTATATTTCCAATAATTGCATATTATGTATTATCACTTATTATGTACACAATACACATCTAATATTTCTATCACTCTAATTACCATCTCCTAACATCAATTATCATTTCAAAATGTCTAAATTCATCCTAAATCAGATTTTACACCTAATTATCCTAATTTACAAAATTAACTTAAAATTTACTATTTTTTCCTATTACTTATTTACTATATAATTAGCCTAATAATTACATCTAATACCCTAAATGCTACAAGTATCATACTTTATCAGATTTCAACATCTTAAAACATATAATTATTCAATAAATCGGTAATTAACTATTTAATTACTTAATTAACCCTAAATTACCTATTTTATGCCTCATTATAACGCCTAAAAATTATCTAAAATTTTTGAAAATTTATTTTTGAAAAAGGGCTTTGTGGAACTATTCTATATCACTTAAGTAGTTTACACAAAAATTTTGGGCTCAAAACTACACTCCTAAGGTCATTTATTTCCAAATCAAAATATGCTCGGTTTTGCATAATTTCTTAAGGACTATATATCACGGGACATTTTTTATCAAAATAATATTTTTCCTAAAAACTCCATTAAAATATTCCAGAATAACAAAATTCATAATTTTCTAAAAATATTTACTATTTTTATAAAATTATACAAAATCGGGTTGGAAATTGAACTCACCGGTTTGAGTGACTCCAGTCATTGTCGATGGCCATGGGCATGTCAAGCTACCTGAGCACTGCCATCACTGTGTAGTGTGGTGGCCATCCATTTCCAGCTGCTTGTCAGGTTTAGGTTCTTCTAAGAAGCCTCAACTGCATAGATTTTTGCTAAATTTTTGTAAAACCTTAATTTCCTTTCAATTTTGCCTCTCTCTAATTTTCTAGGGTTTCAAACTGATCAAATGAGCTTTTAAAAAATTTAGGGTATTTATAGAGCTTTAGCGAAATTATTATGTATTAAATTGATTTAACAATTACTTTATCTCTTCTTCTTTTTAACTTTCTATTTGGCTAAATTTAATTGGTTAATTTCCTTTTTTAATTTTTAGATTGCCACGCCCCACTTCTGGACATTTCCTCATTTTTCTATATTTTTCTTGATTTTTTCTTAATTAATTATGAATTTTATTTAATTATTTAGTATTATTTTAGCACATTTCGCATATTTTAAGTAATTATGCATATTTCTATCTATATGTAAATTCATATATAGTACAAATAAATATTCCTAAATATTATTTAGGTCATTCTATAATTTTTAGTATACATATAATTTATCTCAACGATTCGTTAATTATTGAAATGTATTTTTACATATTTTTGATAAATAACGAGTTATATACTTAAAATTTAAAAATTTCATATTCTTTTATTTTATTGCTTATTTTCTTAAGTTTGAACATACAGGATCACTTCTACTAATATTTCTAACTTTATTTGATAATTTAGATATGATCGGATCCTTTAACCGATCGCCCTAAATTCTATGAGTCAAACTTTAGGTAGCTAATTATGGATCTTACAAATATGAGAGGGATTAGTTAAAATGTTTTGGAGTGTATTTGAAGTTTTGCTATTGCTACAAGTCCTTTGTTGCAAAATACTCTACTTTGCCTTGTTCCAAGCATACGAAAACAGAGTAAGTTTTAACTGGGTTCATAGTTCTTCGAAGTAGTTGTTATGTTTACAGTTAGTTGAACTTTCATGTAGAGAAGTGTGTATGTATGTAAGTTTTTTGGCTTAAAAGGATAGTATCTATTGTTTCATAGATTCTAAGTTTGTTATTAAGCTTTGTCTAGAGAATGACAAATCCAAGTATTAATGCCGGTGTCAGAGATGATAATAACAGTGTTATCCATAATAGATGATAACCTTAAAACACCCCTAGAAGTATTGTTGAGTGAATTGATGAGGCCACTAACCTTATAGACAATTTGACTTGAGTTGTTCATACATTGGCTTTTCGACCTACTAAGGCTATGTAGAATACTTCCTAAGCTACTTGACCTGCAAGAGGATAGATCCCAACTTAATAAGATCAAGGTGGTCAAGTAAGATGACGTATGCAAAGAAAAATTGACTTAAGTGATATGGATAAAGAAAGAGAAGAAGAGTACATTGAGGATGAGGAGTAAGCTCGAGTACCCTAAGCTATCGACTATGTGAAGCTTCAGATTTTAAGCTTCAATGGTTCTAGAAACGCTGATGACTATCTAGATTGGGAAGAGAAGGTAAAGCGTATTTTTTATTATTATCAATATGAGGACCGTGAGAAAGTGAGAATCGCTATTATAGAGTTCTCAAGTTATGTTGCGACATAGTGAAAGAACTTCCAAATTATGAGGAGACGAGAAGGATATAGAGAAGTAAGCACTTAGCCTAAGATGAAAAGGATACTTAGAAACATATTTGTATTAGATACTTATTTGCAAGACACTTTTGCTAGGCTTTAAGAGCTAAGACAAGAAAGCTAAACTATTAATGAATATGTTTAAGAGTTCTAAATACTTATGATTCGATGTGAAGTGGATGAACCATCAACTCGAACAGCATCTAGATTTCTCATTGGATTAAGAGGCAACATCCGATATTTTGTAGAGCTTTAACCATTTACTACATTAAATGAGGTTATAACAATAGCTCAATGAGTAGAAAGATAAGGGAGAATAAGTTGAGTCGACTTCTAATGAGCTGACCTGTCCAGTTAAGCCAATCCACCCAAGGAAGTTACTGAGCTTAGCAAAGTGCCAAGCTGAGTAGAAAAATAGATGTCAAAGCTAAAATAAAAAAGTTGACTAGCTAAAGGTGAAGTATAGCTAAGAACTTATGAGAAAGGACAAGGATTTAGGAGGAAGACAAACCAAATCAAGTGCTTTAAGCATCAAGGGTTTAAGCACATGGCTGCTCAATGTCCAAATTGAAGAACTATGGTTATCGATGGAAATGTCCTGAAGCTCAAAGTAGATAGCATAGATGAGGAACTAAAGGAGAAAAGAGAATTAGAAGAAGAGATTGAGTTTAATGATGAGCTAGTTGAGGAAGATGTGTTTGCTGAGCATCTAGACAAATTAACTCTAGTTCTTCAACAAGCGATGAGTATAGAACCATCTATCGACGAGGAACGGAGAGAGAACTTGTTCTACATAACTTGTAAAGTGAATGAGCAAGTTTTCATGCTCATAACAAATAATGGGAGCTATACAAATGTTGCATCTACCAACCTGGTTTGAAAGCTCAAATTGTCGTTCGTTTCGTATCCGAGGCATTATAAACTACATTCGTTAAATGAGAAGGGACCATTACATATCACCCAGCAAGTAATACTGTCGATCTCCATTGGCAACTATTTTGATTGAATACTTTATAATGTGCTGCCTCTGTATGCATCTTATGTATTACTAGGTAGACCTTAGCTTTTTTATCAGAGGGTTATTCATAATGGTTTTTGGAACACATATGTATTTGAGAAAGATGAGAGGAAGATTACCCTAAACACTATGACCTTGAGTCAAGTAAGTAAATTACAAGCCAAATTGGCTAAAGGATTGAAGAAGGCTTTAGTACTGAGTAGAGTCAAGCTCCAAGTAGCCATCAGGTCTAACTTGCTGACCTTCCTATTAGTAAGGAGAGTACTGGAATTGATGCATCTTTGACATCATACACATGGAGAAGCACCACAACGGACGAGAACGATAAGAAACTAAAGGAGTTTAGTAAATCCAGGCAATTACCAATCGAATATGATACACTGATTGATTCTACTTGACCCATAATTTGTCGGATATGACTCATCGATCCAAACTATAGGGACACTCGACACTATTCCTATCTAAAAGGAATAGATAAGAGTTACAGGGAAAATGAGAACATTAGGATTGCTCACAAAAGGAAATTTGTAATAATTTGGTGTAATGAGTTATTGTTTGCATATAAGTAAATGAGGTTTATATACTAGCCTTACTAAGGTTACAAGGCATATATAGAAAAGACAAAAAGGGTAATTTACAACCGAAATACATGAAATATACTAAAAAGGATAAAAAAAGACAAAAAATATTTTGTATGGAAAAAGTCATGATAGCTGGTTGGCTAGACTATAATACAATTCAGATAAACTGATGAAAAGAGTTAGCAGTTAGAGTAGACTTGATCTAGTTTGAGTTAGAGCTCAATCACTAAAGGATGTTCAGATCCTCTTTGGACGGGTATATCACAACTCAGCTCAGACAGAGGTTTGATGTTGATCGGCTCGGAAACTAATTGGATCATGATATGAGTTTGGTAATGGATGGGGTTGCTTAGCAGATTAACACTTCTACTTGTAAGCTCAAGAATTGTATCAGTTTATACTAGAGCTCGGTATTCGAGTTGGTAGCAATGTGAAAGGTAGATGTCAGGATAGGAGTCTTCGTCTTGAATGTGGTTTCCAACTAGTATTCTTCATACTAGTCCTTATAGTCTTCTAGCTCAACTGCATGTAACTAACCTAACAAGTTTATTCCTATTAGGAATTGAAGGAACAAGTGAAGTTGCTAAAAGAGGTTAAGAAGTTGCTTAATGAATATTCCAACCTGTTTCCTAAGTAATTCCCTAAGGGATTACCTTCATTTCGAGGTATTAAGCACTGCATTGACTTGATACCTAGCACTGTACTACCGGATAAGCCTGCTAATAGAATAAATCCTGAGCAAGTTGCAGAGCTCTGGAGACAAGTCAATAAGCTATTAGAGAAGCGATATGTAAGGGAAAGTCTTAGCCCCTCTATTGTGCCTGCATTACTTGTGTCGAAAAAGGATGGTACTTGGCGTATATATGTAGATAGCAAAGCTATCAGGCTAGACAATATGTTAGATGAATTGAGTGGTGCCAAGGTGTTTGACAAGATCGACCTAAGATCAGGATACTACTAGATTCAAATAAGGCAAGGGGATGAATGGAAAATTGCTTTTAAAACCCGACATAGCCTATACAAGTAAGTGGTCATGCCTTTTAGACTATTAAATGCCTCAAGCACTTTTATAAGATTGATGAACCATGTTGTGAGAGACCTGATTGAAAAGTTTGTCGTTGTCTATTTTAATGACATCTTAGTTTATAGTGCCAACTTGTGATGTCATATTGAACATCTCTAAGTTGTTTTTAATGTCGTCCAAGCAAAGAGACTATTTAGAAACATAAAGAAATGATATTTCTATCGAAAAGAGGTGATCTTCCTAGGTTACATCATTAGTAAAGAAGGATTGAGAGTTGATGAAGAGAAGGTTCAAGCCATTGTTGAGTGGCTAACCCCAACTTTATGTGTCGAAGTGAAGAGTTTCCATGGATTGGCATTCTTCTACTAATGTTTTATTCAAAGATTCAGTACTATCGTAGCACCTTTGACTGAACAAACGAAGAAGAACATAGAGTTCAAGTAGGGTGAGAAAGAAGAAAGGAGTTTTTTTGAGATGAAAGTGAGGTTGACCTCTACCCTAGTCTTGGCTTTGCCAAACTTTGATAAAGTGTTTAAGCTTGAATGCGATACATCAGTGTCAGCATTAGGGCTATCTTGATGTAAGAAGGCCAAGCAATTGCCTACCATAGTGAGAAGTTGAGAGGACCTCAATTGAATTACTCAGTATATGACAAAGAACTCTTAGCTCTTATCCGAGCACTCCAAGTGTGGCAACATTATCTATTACTAAGGGAGTTTGCCATTTATAGACCATAAGTCCTTGAGGTACCTTAGAAGTTAGATTGAGCTATTGAAGAGGCAAGTACGATGGGTTGAAATCTTAGAGGGATTTAACTTTGTAATCAAATACAAACAAGGCAAGGCCAATGTGGTTGTCGATGCCTTGTCACACCAACATGTTCTTCTTATTAAGCTATAAATGAGACTCTTGGAATTTGCGAACATTAAAGAGCAATATCCTCAAGAACCCCATTTTGGTCATATATTTGGACAATGTGTAGAAGGAAGGACAGTGGATGACTATCACATAGAAGATGGGTATCTATTCTGATTAGGCAAATTATATGTGTCGACTTGGTCCATGAGGGAATTGCTAGTGAGAGAAGCACACAGTGAAAGACTCTCTAGGCACTTTGGGGAATGAAGGACGTATGAGCTATTAAATAATAGGCTCTTCTAGCCTAAAATGAGACGTTATGTGCATCATGTGATTGAGGGATGCACCATTTGTAAGAAGGTAAAAAGTCAAGCTGAATAAGGGAAAGCAATGCCTTTACCCGTTCTAACCAAACCATGGGTTGACCTGAGTATGGATTTTGTCTTTAGATTTCTCTAAACTTCTTGAGACAAGGACTCTGTGATGATTATCATGGATAGGTATAGTAAGGTGGCACACTTTATGTCTTACACCAAGACTAATGACACTTCGGCTATTGCTTCTTTGTTTCTATAGGAAATTGTTTGCTTACACAAAGTGCTAAGGAATGTAGTATCGGATCACGATCCAAAATTCTTGAGCCATTTCTTACGTACTCTTTGGCATTAGATGGGAACCAAGCTACCATTTAGTACTTCTTGCTATCCCCAAAACAACAGACAAATAGAAGTTGTTAACTATACTCTAGGGTCATTACTTTGAGCTATAGTAGGAAAGAACTCAACTGATTGGAATGTCTGCCTCTTTATGGTAGAGTTTGCTTACAATAGAACTGTACGTGCTACCTCTAGACATGCCCCATTTGAAGTTGTCTAAGGTCTCAACCCTAAGCTATCCCTTGATCATACCCTAATGCCCTCGATTAACCAAGAAGACCCAGAAGCAAGAACCAGTGCTTAGTCCCTCCAACAGATTTACTAATGAGTAACCTAATACATTAATCGAGTTGCCAGGAAGCTAAAAGAAAAAGGCAAAGGAAGGAAGACCAAGCAATTTCAATCGGGTAATCAAGTATGGCTTCACCTAAGCAAAGAGAGATTCCCTAATAAGAGGAAAAACAATCTATCTACTAGAGCTAAAGGACCATTCAAGATCCTCTAAAATATTAATCACGAACCAAGAAGTTTTTTCCCATTGCTTCGAATTGTAGTGGGAAAGAAGTCAGCTTATTGGGATGTTTACCTCCTTTTGGTAAAGTTTGCTTACAACAATACTGTACGCACTACCATTGAACATGCTCCATTTGAGCTTGTCTACGATTTCAACCCTAAGCTATCCCTTGATTGTGCCCTATTGCCCTTGACCGACTAAGAAGATCTAAAAGCAAGAATTAGAGCTTAGTCCCTCTAACAGATCTACTAACGGGTTGCTCAACATATTGACCAAGTTGTTAGGAAGCTAAAAAAGAAAGGCAAAGGAAGAAAGACTAAGCAATTTCAACCTAATGACCAAGTATGACTTTAGCTAAGTAAAGAGAGATTCCCTAACAAGAGGAAGAACAAGCTGTTTACTAAAGCTGACAGATCATTCAAGATCCTCCAAAATATTAATGAAAACGCTTACCAATTAAAGCTATTAGAGGACTTAGGAGTATCCAATATGTTCAATATTACCAGCTTCAGTCCCTATTGACCTGAGGAAGACTTGGATGAGAACCAGTTCGATTTGATCCCAAATCCTAATCAACTCGGTAAGGATGATAGGCATTAAACCATGAGACCCTTGACTTGAGCCCAAGCTCAAGAACTAAAGAGCATAGTAACGCGTGTTCTTTCTCTATGCCCCACAACTAAAGAGTTTGATCTTTTGTAATCTGCTGACCCGCTGCCTTATCCAAGTTGAACCCTCTTATGCTATTCAATAGTCTCCAATTGCCGACCTGAGGTGCATTTGGACAATAACTTAACCCATCTGACCTGAATCCAAGCTATATCAAATTCATTCAAGCTAAATTCACCTCGAAAGAGTTACCTGCTCAACTCTGTACTGCTAAACTATCATCTCAACTCGACATCATTACTCTGCGACTACTAAGCTAGCTGTGCAATTTGTCTGTTTTGCCAAGCATACGACCACTAATCATTTGCCACATATTCAAGCACCTCAAATGATAGAATCTTCCATATAGAACAATTACTTTTGCTTTTTTCTCATTTTTACCCTTCAAACATTCCTTATATTATACTTATTTTGGACATTACCTTTTTTAGTTTTTTTCCATTTATAGTAGCTGCCAAAAAAATTTTGGGTATAAATACCCATTGTAAAATGCTACCATAAGATGATCTAATATTGAACATTCTTTGATTATTCTCTCTTTTGTAAGTTGCTATGCTTACTCCCTTTTCCCTACTTTTAGCCTAACCTTTAAGCAAGACTAAGTGGTGAGTACCTTCACAAAGTTAACTCATGCGTCATATCGAGTCCGCTTTGGTGAGTCCTCTATAGTTCCCTTGTGCATCATATCCTTAGAGCTTATCAAGGTTTGCTTGTTTACTTTCTTGTTCTCATGCATTCCCATCTTTATTTTTCAAGCTTTCTATAAGCTTGGACCCACCTCAATATATTCACCCTTTTTAATCCTTGGCTTGGATTGTATCATCAACCCCTACCAATCTGAAGACAAGTAGAGCGAAGACTAGCCAGATTTGATCCTAAATCTCAATTAGCTCGAAGGGGACGATAGGGATCAAGCCATTAAACCCTTCACTCAAGCTTAAGCTCGAGGACTTGAGAGTATAGCAAAGCGCATCCTCTCATCCTAACCTATACCTGAAGAGTTTGAGCTGCTTCTAACTGTTAATTTGCTATAGATACCAAGGTAAGCCCTTTTTTGTTTATCAATCACCAAGTGCCAACCTAAAGATTGCTTTGTTGATGGCTCTACCAACTTACTCATCAACTCGGCCATACCTGTTCAAAGTTCCTAAGATCATGTTCAAGCTGACACAACTTTAGAGAACTTGCAAGATAGCTTGGCACCTACTAAATCTAACTGTACTCTTTTGTTAGTTTCTTCAAGAGCCTCTCCAGTGATTGTCTACCATGTGTCCCAACTATTCACATGACAAAATCCGCTAGAGAAGCTTCTATTCCTACAATTTCTATTATACCCTTAGTCTATTTCTTGTATTTTACTTATTTTGAACAATAACCTTTTAATCTTTTCCATGTTTAGTAGGTTTCCCTAGAATTTTACGTATAAAATGCCCTCTTGTAAATAGCCACTAAGGCATCACTCTCTTATTAATGAATATACAGTATCCCTTTTATGTGAAGCTTTAAGATCACTGTTTTACTCTTATTCTATCCCTTGAGCAAGGTTAAGTGGCGAGTAATCTCACTAAGCTATTCATGCGTCATATCGACTAGCTCATAACTTTATGGAGGTTCTTTGGTGTGTTATATCCACAAAATCATTTATGGTTTTTCTTGTTTTCTTTTATTCACGCATTCATCATCTTATAATTTCGAGCTTTCCATGAGCTTGGACCTACCCCCAATAGTGTCACCCTTGTCTATCCTTAGCACAGCAAATTAAGTGATGTCCTTATTATTGTACTCAATCTTTTCCATAGTAGATTTCCTTAGTTATTCATCTCAATTTCCTAATTACATCACATCTGTTTCTTCGCATGGATCTACAATTACTTTTTGTTACTGTAATCAAATTGAAGATGAATGGAATTCAAGAGATTTCATATAATGATCCTCTTTTCTTGTTTGGATTTGATCATCCATGAACGATTATCACAAACATTGTGTTTAATGGTGTGAATTTCAATAGTTAGAGTTGATCAATTAAACTAACCCTTGGAGCAAAAGCAAAGGTAAGCTTTATCAATGGCTTTATACTAAAACCAAAAGAGAATTCCACTTATGAATAAAGGTGGATTCATTATAACTTCATGGTTCGGTGTTAGATTATCAATTCTATGGGGAAATAGTTATCTAAGGGTTTCACCTATGCTTCATCGGTTAAAGAGTTATGGGAAGAAATATGTGAGAGGTTTGGACTCTTCAATGATCCATTGTTATATCAACTTCAATATGAGATTATGAATATGAAGCAAGGAAATGCTAGTGTTATTGTCTATTAGAATAACTTAAAGAGGTTATGGGATGAGTTAAGTAGTGTGGCTTCTTTACCGACTTGTAATTGTAGTGCTATGTCCAATTGTTAGTGTGATTTGCTAGCTACAATAGCATAATTGGACAATAGAACTAAACTGGTTCAGTTTTTAATGGGGCTTGCTGATACCAATGAAAATATTAGGAGTTAGATCTTTTCCATGGTTCCTCTTCCAATTGTAAACGAAGCTTATACCTAATATATCAAGTAAAGAAAAACAAAAGCAAGTAACTAGTGGCAACACTTTAGTTGAAGATTCAAGTGCTTCTGTAACTAAAACAAACGAAATATGCTAATGATGATATGAAGGGTAAAAAAGGGAAAAGGAACAACAAAATTACTTGTGTCCGTTGTAAAAGAACAAGACATACAATGGAGAATTGTTTTGAAATCATTGGATATCCAGATTGGTTTAAAGGAGTGAAAGAAAAGAAAGGTAATTGAGTAGTAGCTCATGTGCAACATGATACAATATTAGCTAAAACTCCTTTTGACATGACATCTATTAGTGGAAATGATGTGTGGAGTATAGTATAGTCAAAGTGCAACAATGAATGAATCACATCTTGTTTCCAAAATCTATCAAGAAGTGCTTCGAGCTTTAAAGGATTAAAATTTTAGAGATGTTCCATTACATGCTACTATGATGACTGTTGCAAGTAATAGCTTTTCCTTTGCTTCTTTTAATTATAGTGATAACAAAATGTTCTCTTAGATTGTAGACTTAGGAGCTTCAGACCACGTAACTCCTTATTGAAACTTTCTATCACAAAAACACACACTTTCCATCCTTATTTCCATCAAATTATCAAATGGAAAGACCTTTTTGGTGCAAATTGCTAGTAACATTAAACTCAATGAGCACATCACTTTGACTAATTTTCCTTTTGTTCTATCCTTCTATTATAATTTGATGTCAATCAACAAATTACTCAAATGCTCTTACCTTGTTGCTATGTTTGATATGCATCTTTGTGGATTTTAGGACCTCAATTATAGAGTCATTGTAGCTTCAACCAATAGCTATTGTGGACTATATGTTATGAATTTGAAGCCTTCTATAGTTAGATCTACTTCACTACAATTGTTGTTGGTATAATTCATCTTGCGTAAAGAGTTCCACCAATGGAATTTCAATTGATCTTTTTCATCAAAGGCTTAAACATGTGTTAGCCTCAAAACTCTAGCATCCTTAAAACTTCGACATGTGTTAAGCTTTAAATACATTAGTTTGTTAAAGTTACTATGTGATACTTGTTTGCAAGTGAAATTTCATCATTTGCCTTTTCCTCTTCGTCATTCTAGTTCTTTACATGCCTTTGATTTGACAAATGTGGATGCATGGGGGCCTTACAATACTTATTCTATTTCTAGTGCCAAATTTTTCCTTACCATAATTGATGATATAACATAAGCGGCTTGGACCTTTTTGATGCTCAATAAATGTCAAGTTGTTACTTTGCTATCAGACTTCATAGCCTATACACAAACCTAATTTAATAGTACTCCTAAGATTATAAGGTTGGATAATGGGGAAGAGTTCTTATCTTAAGAAACTAAGAAGTTGTTTGCTAAACATGGGATTATACCCCAAAGAAGAGTAGTGTACACACCATAGCAAAATGGGGTGGTATAGAGGAAACATAGACAGTTATTAGATACAAAAAGGGCCTTATGTATTCATGCTAACCTTCCTAAGAAATTTTAGGGATATTCTTTGCTTACAACCACCTACATCATTAACCTCATGCCTACATATCCTTTAAATTGGAGAACACCTTATGAATTGCTTTTTACTAAACCACCATCTTATGGCCATCTTCAAGTAAGTCTTACCTAAACCAAATGACAAATTTGACACCAAAAGTAAGCAATGTGTTTTTGTTGGATATCCTTCAAGTAAAAAAGGACATAAATTTTATGGTTTGTAAACACAAATGTTGTTTATCAATCATGATTTTTTTTTTCTTCTTTAAAGACATCTTTCCTTTTAAAACTAATAGAGGAGTTCCAAATTCTTTGATACTTTTCTTGATCAAGTAAGATCTTTCTTTTGTCTACTAATATTAGTCTAGATGAAGACATGAGTGAAATTCCTACTCATACACATATTCTAATCACTATCCCAAAGATTGTCCTAAACAAAACAACTTCTATTCATCCAATTCATAGGTCCACACGTAAAGGACATCCACCTTCTTGGCTTCAAGATTTTGTATATATTGTTCATCATAGTTCATTAGTAAATGTAACAGCACTTGCATCTTCTCGTTATCCTTTATTTGATCATCATGTTTTTTCCCATCTTCCTCATGATTATGTGGTATCCTTAGTCAATATGTTTACAATTAAAGAACCTAGAAATTATCATGAAGGAAAGGCTAGTCCTAAGTAAGTTGAACCTATGAATCAAGAACTTTTAGCACTAGAATCAAATAATACTTGGCCGCTTACTTCTTTACCCCTGAGTAAGCAAGCCATTGGTTCTAAATGAGTATACAAAATCAAATATAAACCAAATGGCACCATAGAGTGATATAAAGCTAAATTAGTGGGTAAAGGTTATATATAAGCTGAAGGAATTGCTTATACACGTACTTTTTCTCTGGTTGCTAAGTTGACATTGATTTGTGTTTTGCTTATTGTTTCATCAATAGAAAAAAAAATAGCATGTCCATTAATTAGATGTTAATAATTCATTTCTACATAGGCTTATTAATGAGAAAATATACATGACACCTCCTAATCGTTACATAGTAGCATCTAATGGCCAAATGTATAAGCTTGTTATGTCCGTTTATGGACTTAAACAAGCATCTAGACAATAAAATAAAGAGTTTTCAAAGTTGATTGTCTCACTTGGGTTTGTACAATTACGGTCAAATTATTTATTGTTTATAAGGAAAAATATTAATGGTTTTGCTGCTCTCTTACTGTATGTGCATGACGTCCTTATTGCTGGTGATTATTTGAACGAAATTGCACAAGCTAAAGTTGTTACTCATGTAGCCTTTACAATCAAGGATTTAGAGGAACTCACGTTTTTTCTTAGAATGGAAATTTATCATTTATCATCAGGTTTCTTATTGAATCAACGTAAGTTTGCTTCGGATGTGCTATCCGATACAAGGTTAGCAGAGATTAAGCTAACTTCAAGTCCTTTTCCACTAGGCATGTAACTAGACAATCATGGTAAATAGCTACTTAAAGATTCAAGTGTATTTTGAAGAATTGTGGGCTAATTATTGTACAAGAATTTAACACGTCCAACTTGTTCTTTTTGTGTACAATAGCTAAGCTAGTTTATATTAGCCCCGTGAACTACACATTTGAAAGCAACCATCTATGTCCTTAAGTACCTCAAAGGTTTTATTGATAAAGGATTATTTTACTCTTTTAGTAGTTCTTTAACTCTACTTAAGGATGCCACTAGACGGGTCATTATAGGGTTTTAGACCCATCTAAACCGTTAAAAATGCTATAGGGTTTGATCCTATAGGGTATAGGGTTTTGAGGCAGGTTCTGGAATTAATTCTTAAACACCATAGGGTTATAGGTCGGGTTTTGAAATTTAGAAAAAATCCAATGAAAAACCCAAACCCATTTTAAAATAATAATATATATATATACAAAAGCTCTTAATCACATCCCTAAGGCTCATATCAACTGATTACATTTGTTTATATATGTAAATTATGTAATGTATCTTGATAATTTAGGAAACTAAAGTCCTCATATCTTGATTGAAGTGTCACTGTTTGTACCTAATTTAGGAAATTAGAAAAGATAATTATTAGTCCTAGTTAAAAATAGATATGATTTTCTTTTCTTCCATAATTTATGTTCCTTTATTTTTTTTTTCCTAAAAAAATAATTGTAGGAAGAAGTAGACAAACTCCACATATTGGAGTTAAATTTGGAAATTAATAAATTAAGATTATCCACTAATATCGCAAGTCAGTTAGAGTTTTAACTGGGTTTTCTAAAATCTTATAGAAGTGGATTATGAATATATGGGAAGTACTATAAAGTACCGAGTTGGGTTCGAGTTTTACAAAATCCATTTCGAACCCATCTCGGTGGCATACCTAACCCTACTTGCCTATAGTTATGCAAATTAGGGTTAGAGTCTTTTGGATCGAAAGTCACTATCAAGGTTTTATGCATTTCTTGGAACATCCTTGATATCATTAGAAACTAAGAAGTAAGTAACCATTTCTACATCATCTACAGAGGCTAAATATCATAGCCTTGCTATTACGAATAAGGAGATTTTGCGGTTGTCTTTCTTACTACATAATTTCGATCTTTTTTCTTTTTTACCCATTAGCATATTCACTAATAGCAAATATGCACAAAAGATAGTAAAGAATCCATGTTTTCATGCTCGAACTAAGCACATTGGAAACAATGTTCTCTTTACTCATGAACACATTAGTTCTGGCTTTCTTCGAAATGAGTATGTTCATTATTTATCAATTTTATACAGCGTGACACTCTTTCTATATCACATGCAGCTCTTTGTATATAAGGACTTTTCCTGTTCTGTTATTTATAGAGTTAGTTGATAAAAAATCACATTTACATGTTATTATCTGTTCTTCAATTGAGCTCTTCCTAGTTCGTTCAACTTGTTGTTATTCCTTACTAAAGACTTTAAACTTTCATCACTACTAATTACCAGTATACATAATGCATACTTAAGGCTAACATTGGCTATGTTAAATACTTAATTGGTTGGTTGTAATGAAGTATTTCCTTTGCTATGAAAAATCAAAGTAAAAAACATATTATACAAAACAAAACAAGAGGAGAATTACATGGGAGGATATTAATGTTTGGAGATAAATTCAAATAAAGGATCAATGTCTTATTAGGTAGTTGAAATAAGGGATCACCACTATAATAGCATTAATTTTGAGTGATATGGTAGTTATCTACCATGTGGCATGTACGTGGATTTGACGTAGCGCTAACATGGTATTTACATGTATATTTAAATACTAATAAATAGAAAAAAAAATCTATAAGAAAACATTAAAATTAAAAAGAAAAAGTATCTAAAAAATTAAAAAAATAAAATAACTATTAACAAAAAAAAAAAAGAAAAAACACAAGTATATTATCATTGATTATCCATTAAAACTAGAATTTTGTTGATTATGAATTGATGGAATCAATCCAACCCTACTTTTGTTGTAATTTTTAGTAGATTCGAGTGCAAAAATCATTGCTTTATCCTCGAAGACACTTATGGTGATGAATAGATTCATATGTAAGATATGCAACAAAGGTTTCTAGAGAGACCAAAACTTGTAGCTTCATAGAAGAGGCTATAACCTTTCGTGGAAGCTCCGGTAATGAATGAACAAAGAGGTTGTGCATAAAAAGGTGTATATATGCCTTGAGAAGACATGTACGTATCATGGATGGAATTCCTCTCGACACTCCTGTACGGCACTTAGCGATCTTAACTACATTAAGGAACGTTAAGTTCAACCTGAAAATCACACATATAAAGTTTAGAGAGAGAAAGTAAAGAGAGAGCGAAACTCTGATTATCAACTGAATTCCACTTAATGTCTAGATGATTACAAATAAGGGAAAATCCCTTATATATACAAATAGTCTCTTACAATGGATGACTGAAATTTATTTAATTTAACGGTTACAATTGAATCTTATCTACCTATCTTACCTACCCTACCTACCATTATACATTGAATTTGGACATCTTTGGAACCTTCTTAAAACCTTCTAACTTCTAGAATCTTCCTTAAGTCTGGGCTTCAACCTTTCTCTTCTAATAGGTTATAGGAACCTCTTACATATGTCTCTTTTGTCTTATCTTCTATACTTAAAATCATGTTAGGTGTATCTCAAGGGCCTTAGAAAATTAGTTCGTGACATACGTATTACGATCCGTTGTGAGCCTTTAACCATGTAATTGGAATTAAGAAGCATTTTAGCGAGAAGAAATGGAAGTGCGAGAAGTATTTGAAGAAGTATGTTATCAAATCGAATTGGAAACTCATTCAAAGAGTTGCGCAACCCACCAATCAATTTAAGGTTGAATTGGCCACCCTAAGGTTGGGATGATCGGTAACCACTTAGGTAGGGCCGTATAACCCCTCCATAATACTCGCCTGTTACCCTTGAGCCTTAGTAGCCAATTCTATTTTTCTATATTTTTTTACATTGTCTTTTAATTTTTTTATTTTCTTTTAAATTTATTATATTTACATTTAGGAAAAATTAATTATATTTATGTAAATGTAATATTTAATTATATAATAAAGTTTTGGTAATGGTTATTTTATATTTTTTAATTTTTTAGATACTTTTTTTATAATTTTTATATTTTTTTCTATTTATTGGTATTTAAATATACATGTAAATGTCACATTAGCGTTATGTCAAATTCATACATATACTACGTGATAAATATATCACTTAAATTAATTTTATTATGATAACGATTCATTATTTTAACTACCTAATAAAACATTAGTCTTTTGTTTTATCTTATCAAAACGTTAATCTCCTATTTAAATTATTTATCCTCAAACGTTGATACTTTTCCACTAATTCTCCCAAAGAAGAAGCATGCCTTAATTGTTTTGTTCTGGAAATAATTTTTCATTTTTCTATTTTTCTCTTCGCCAAATTATGGATTTGGTCTAGTTGCAATCAAGCCAAACCCAACCTTGCATATAAAAAGAATTATGGGGTCATAAAAGATGGATAAATAGGAGGGCCTTATGCGTATTAAAGGACAATCATATCACGAGGAATTTGAAAGAGAAATCGACTAGACGTAGATAAAAGAACATGGTTGCTTTAATGTTGCAAAATGACAAAGATGCCCAGATATTAGGCCAAAAAATCTGGGGAACAGCTGGGTACGATTTCCACTAGACTTCTCTCCAAATGAGAAATCCAATTTAAAGGATATCTATGACCATATCTTTAGATTTACCTGCCTTTTTCTTCATCATGAACATGATAAATTAAAGAGAAAAAGAGGTCTATCAAAATAAAGTTCCTATAAGGAACTTTATAAGATAATTTTTTTCAGTTATTTAGGTAAAATTAAACCTTATCTTAAAATTCATTATACTATATATTTTTATGATAATTTATAGATACACACATTACATTTGGTCAAAGTATGCATACATTCCAATCTTAAAAATGGGCACTTAAACCTTGAAATTTTAAAAATGTATTTTCAAACTTAACATGTTCATTTTCCTCTAATAAAATTAACAAAAAGATAGAATCAGTTATGGCAAAACATACAAAAAGTAAAATATAAAGAAGTAAGAGTTCCCTCATTTTCATGATTTTATTTAGGAGAAATTACAAATAATCCTCCTACACTTTGACCTACATGCAGATTTAATCTCTAAACTTTTTAATATTACAAATTAACCCTCTAAATATTGATAAATTGACAATATAAAGAATATATTTTTTTCTTTTTAAATTTAGAAAAACCATACGATGATCAACGTCTACAAGCTATTAAAGTATACTCTAATAAGTTCAATGGGATATTTATGCACTAAGATGAAAGTTTAGGAGGTTTACTTGCAATCTTTTAGATTATTTTTCAATTTATTAAAGTAAAGGTATTAAAGGTAAATCCGCATTTATATCAAAATTTAATGAGTTATTTATATTTTTTCTTTTAATTTGATATTTTCATTTTAATAATTTTTATTTTTATTGTGAATAAAATGGTTATATACAGTTTTGCAAGTGCATTTTTGAATATTCGGAATTTAAATGCTCAATTTCAGTAAGAAAAGAGTTAAATGCATATGAAGCAATATAAAAGGATATATTTTACTATTTACTCTATAATTTATCAAATGCCAGTATTGTATCAATTTCTTTTAGGCCAAAGGTTGCATCTCGTTGACCATTGTATTGCGTTACTCATATTGGTTGGAGAAATGTGAGAGAAATTTATTGGAAATTTTCACTAGAATTTTGAGTTTGGATCGTCTTTAGTGTTTCTATTCCAAGTATGCCACGCAAATGAAAAACTGAATCTCCAAGAGAACAGTATGAAGATCAGAAAGTTATGATGCATAAATTCAGTGATGCAAGGTGGATCTTGATTAAAAGAGAGACTGACAAGATGAATGATCAGACCTTATCTTGTTTTACTATACCTATCAAATTACGTGAAATCAGTTTTCGAAGGTTCCAATTGACCGACAACAATCAATTTTCTTCTTTTCTTTTTTTTTTTCCCCTTTTGATGGATGGCTGTATTTGGATTTCCGATCTTTACTCTAAAGATAAAATTTTGGGGAATTTTAAAGGAAATTTTCTTTTTTCAAAAAAAAAAAGAGCCCCCCGAGTTTTTATGCTGTTTTATTTGCAATACTATTTCCTTCTAATTACATAATCTAATTTTTTTGCACTTTTCATTTTGCATATCAGTACTATTTCTCAGTTAAATAAGCCAAATTAGATATATTATTATTGTAAATTAAATGACCTCAACCTTAGCGATATGGTCAAGAAGGTGCAAAAGGAAGAGTATAAAAGCAACTATGACCACCAACTAGTCCTTATGTGAGTGAAAAAGGAAAAAAAATTTAATGATAATAATAAGTTATATAAATCAATGAGTGATATATAAATATCAATAAAATTTTGATATGTGTTACTAAATAAATATACTCTTTTTTTTTAAATACCAATTATGTTTTCACATTTAAAAATTTTATCCATATTTATATTCTGCTCATCGATATATGTATACTATTAGTATCTTTAAAACTTTTATTATGAAAATGAGAGTAATACTAACAATGCTGGCACACAAAGCAGTACAAGAAATCAAGTTAATTTACTAAAAAAATACCACCCACAAATATATAAAGTGGAAAGACATGAAAAGTCATTCTATATTAATGAAAAAAAAAAAAAGAAATAGCAAGGATAGATAAAATGAAAAAGAATGAAATCTTAGATATATTAGCCTTAAAGTGTTCAAGGAAATTTAACGACTAATAAGATATTACCTAATATCCAACTTCTTGTCATTTCATCCACTTAAAATGTTTTCATGTATGGAAACTATGGAATATCAAGGCACACCGAAATCACTATTATTTATTTTTTTTATTTTTTTATTTTGTAGTGTAATTATAGAATATGTTACATACTAAACTCGAAGGAAGTGATAGTCTATTTGCATATTTCTATACACAGCACAAGCATACAATGCTCAGAAACTTCATTCGATAATCCATTATATACAATATATATAATACATAACATATATGTATATGATCTTCTAAAATTTCAAAATTTAAATTTTCTCATAATCCAAGACATAACTCAAACTTTAACTTATAGGGAAAATGTAACACTGACAATAACCAAAATAGCCTTCCTATGTATGTGTATGTATATATATATTGTTCAAGCATAAATCTATACTAGGTTCACCTATAGGTTGTGATTGTCTGGAATACTAACCATCCCTACTTCCAGACCACAAGTCATAAACAAAGTGGTCGTATCTATCAATTTTTCTAACAGTCGTCTGAACTTGAAATAAAAAGTTCCAAACGTGGGTGAGCCTTGCAGCCAGTAGCGAAGCACTATATAAAACATACATGAGTGACAAATCGCATGCATACCAAACAATAATACGGATATAATTATAAGTAACATTTATAGGTCCGATTAGTTATCTTATTCGGATAAGGGGCAACTAACATAATGAAATCCCGTGCCATTGGGAAAAAATATATAAGTAAAAGAGTCGTTTGAGTCATAGATCCTAAGAGTCTTAAGAGTTCATGAGTTAAAATCATCTCACACAAAGTTCATCCTCCACATCATTCATTAGTAGACCAGTCCACTATTAAACATCCACCATAGTGTCCGGTGCCACTATGATGACTTACTAAATAAGTTTACCCCAGATATCCTACCCATATCAACCGTAATTCAAGCATCTTAACAACCCACTTATCCACGTAAGATGGCTTCGGTGTTTAAACTACTAACTACTTTATCACAAAAATTTGACCCACAATAAGCAACAAACATCCTATTTAGTACTTGTCTATCCATACACTAGCATAGGTACAGGTACAGACATAAACAATAAACACGGTTTATAATAGAATATTTATTTAGTTATTTGTCTAGTTCACACATCTAGTAAGCATCACTATCCCATGTACCTAACATTGGATCACCAACTCTGTAGGAAATCCAACTGTAACAAGAAGCCCATAGTTATTCACTATACATTTAATTAAAACGTTAGTTATACTAAAAAATATCTTCTTAATTCAAAAATTAAAAATAAAAAAGTAGAAGAAAGAAACTCAACTTGATTAATCACAAAGAATTGGTTGACCAAAACCTTCTTAAGAACAAAGTGGAAGAGCACTTTCTCTGTTAGCCAGCAATATGGTCGATCATGGTAAAAACAATCAAGTACATTGATAAGACGGTCAACTAATTTGGCGTTTTTTACATTAATCTTTGTCCTTTCTTGTTAAGCACTCGACTTGAGGCATCCTTGATCGAGTTCAATCCCAAAACCTATCATAAAACACAACAAACCACCTTATAAACTTAAAACAATAATCAAACTTCGATTTTTGTCTCCTCTGTTTTCTGGCTTCTAATCATGGTTTCCAAAGAGGGAAACAAAAAGAGTTTAGATCCTTTTATAAAAGAACAAGGATGAAAACATCAACTTGCCCTTCATTTTTAAATGAATTTGTGGGATAACATTGAATTTCACGGAGCAACTCAAAAATAAGAATACTGAATAGTAAACAAGAAATAAATAAAAAGCTGGCCAGAAGTGTTGAACAAAGGATGTGGACAATATATTCAACCCATTAAAAGAATAACTCTATGGACAAATGCAAGCTAAATAAGGCCATGTCATTCGGAATATTGTTTCCACAATCAATTTTCAGTCGAAAAGAATATATTTATAGAAGTTTATGTATCAGGATGAAGTATATTTGCGCATGAATATGATAGAAGACCTAAAAGAGCTATATATAGAGGAAATGAAACCGACATATGCAATTAATCATCTCAATAACTAAGGAATTTGACCACCGAATCGAATTAGACCATGTAACATCTCAAAAAAAATCATTCAAGCAAAATCTTTATCAACCTTGATTTTTAAAGGTTATTCGTTACCAAATGGTTTGGCCAATGGAACATAGTATTTTCTTATTATGACATAATTAAAATCTATCAACATTCCTATGGCACGTATAGTTAGTAAAAACGAGCCAAAAATGAAATCACGATTTTAAACCAAATTCTATGCTTGATTCCATAAGTATGACATTTTATGATCAATTCCATTACTAATTCCCTTCTATTCTGGTTCATTTTACATTCTCAAAGTGATACTAAAGTTTATATTCCCAGAGCTCATATCTCAGCTAGAAGAAAACCACTATAGTCACTCATCCGATGCATCCGGATCTTTTTTAACGTACCCTACTCGATTAATTGTCAGACGAATGGTCAAACTAGAAAAGAAATTATAAAAGTAATAATGATGGGAAAAAAAAAAAAAAGAGAGATCTGTTTGCCCTAGAATAGTGTCTATGTAATAGGCATCCAAACTGCCAAGAAATCATGAACTTAAAGCATTTGGATCATTGAAATTCTTTTCCTTTTCAAGCAGAATGATGAAGGGAACAATAATGTGGTACAATAAATGGCCAAAGGAATCGTCCTTTTCGAGACAAAGGAAGAACCCAAAATGATCGGAAGAATGGACATTGGCAGTGCTATTATTATTGTTAAAGCTTTGATATGAATTATGTTGTCTTGTTTAAAGCATGATTAACGTCTATGTACCCACAGGCCACACGGAGGCAATGATAATGTATCCGTTAAATCCGATCAAAGAAACACGGTGAGGAGAAAGATTATCCCGTGCAACTATAAGCATATGATTAGGGCTGATTATTTTATTTTTGACCCACAGTACGATTGTAAAGATAAAGTATGAAATTGGGACAATAAATACGATTATTGTATAAATAAACATGCTTGCAGTTTAAATTAATCATATGTGATTTTCGTTCAATTTTTATGTATTGTGATACTAATACAAAATTATACAAATGCCACCCTTACATATGATCTGGAAATTTTGGCTCCAGAGACATTAAATCGTGTTTTGACTGATATTAAAAGCGTTTATATTAACTTTGGAAGTACCGCAAGCTTAGTGCCTGTTAGAGAGTCGCGAAAATGTGAAACATTAAATCGTGTTTTGACCGATAAAGAAGTTCGGGTGAGCACTTCGTTCCAATTTGTGATGTGAGATCGAGATGAAGTATGTTTTCTTATGTCCTATGAATATTCAGACATCCTATCCTACGAAAAGACTTTGTTCTAATCTCCCTCGGTGAGATCTAAATGTAGCCTCACGGAGAGCTCTGAGAGTACTTGTAGTAGTCGGTAAAATTCCGCAAGTCTTCCCCTCTATTCGGATTGAATTATATTTGCTTCGAACAATAATTTGTTGCAAGCAATTAAGACGTGTTTATCCCGTCATTAAAGGTCCGGATTCATTTGTGACTGTTTAGCTAAATATAATGGTTAAATATATTATCAAATTAGAGCAAATCAAATGGTTATGTCCTTTGGTGATTTATTAACTAATGAGTTGCTTAGAAATGTATAAAAATATTACTCCGTCTTTCTTTGCAATTTTTGACACAAACTTCTTGACAGCACTGTTGTTATGTCATTGTCCAAAGCTCTAGAAACCATTCAAAATTCCAATCAATTCTTGTGTGGTAACTGAGGACAAAAGATTGATACTTTTGTACTTAAACATACTTAATTATAATTATAGAAAATAAATGCTAATTCTAGGTAAAACTTTATGTAGTACATAATAAAACTTTTTAAAAATAACAATTTACGCACCTCTATAATTTTATAACTTTCTTAAAATCTCAATAAAACTTGATATAATATATCGGTTATTTTAGCCTTAGTTATGAAGTTTGAACAAATGTTAGCAAAATTACTTGCTCTAATCCCGGCATGGTAAATGAAGATCATGAAAGCAACCGGATTCCCATAAGGATTATTTGATATGAAAGGGGGAAATAATGGGAAAAGAAACAAGATGAATATCTCGGTTCATTGCAAAAAAAAAAAAGCATGAAGATAGGTGTTATTCATAACTTGATGTGAAAATACATGTATACGCAATCTTCCATGATACCCTAGGCAAAGGGGATGTTCCTAACTTTGCCCTAAGAGCATCTTAATAATATACTTTCTTTGGCATCACATTTAAAAATCCCCAAGACTGACAGAAGAAGATTTTCTTAATGGAACTGCTAATTAGACACTAACATTTGTTTGGCAAGATAGCAGGGCAAAAAGGTCCAAGTCACTCGTTCAAAACATGACAGACAGGTAAAGCACCTAAATGAATGATGTTAGGAAGTGCTGTTCAAGGGAACATGGGGTCCCAAACGTTAGCCTTTAGAATCGATAGACATTTCGAACAACCTAAGAGGCCACAAGTGGCATCTCAACACCCTTATAAAGTACTATGCTCACACTATACCCAAACACCTTCCACAGCATAATTTGGTCTATTGTCTATGGACCCCTCTATTGATCTAAAGCCATTATCGCGGAACTTAATGTGGGACTATCCTCTTTGCCTGCCCTTTCTTGGGTTAGTCTTATCCACCGCAATAATTATTATTATTTTCCTTTTTAATTTCAATATTGCAAAGGTTGCAGAAAACTGAAGGCAAAATACACAAGCTAGTAAGCTATTTGAACATTACCAATTGAAATCTAGTTAGGTGCAACTAAGCACATGTACTTTTATATTTATTAAAATGGACCGTTAATATTTTTATAGTAACAAATGGAAAAATTTTACATGCCTATCTCCAACTGTGATACAATTTCAGAAAGTACAAGTTTAAAAAGTTAAATAAGTACTTGATTAAAGCTTAATTAGAACTTCAGCTTTAAAAATCAAAGCTCAAATGTAGATTAGGGATCATTAGTAAAATTAAATAAACATAATACAACCACATATCAAGAGCTTAATAGCAAAATTGAAGCAGATTATTTATCTAATTTGCTAAGATTGAATTCCGTAAATCTAAATATTGAGCATTCAGATCCCAAATTAAGTTGAACTTAATTAATAAATATCTTTGAGTCACTTGTTAAGAATCTAAAATAAAACTTTTCACACTCTTTAAATATAAAATTAAAAGTATATAAAATGACAAAAATTTCTTTATTTGATTTATTAATAGATGCCGCATAACATCAATTATGATTTTCCAATCAAGTTTAGGTGTGAATTACAATTCTATAATAATTCAAGTTATGTAATGGAGTCTTCGACCTAAGTTAGAAGGTAGGCAATTATGCCATCCCACTTTGCTGTTATTGAACATCCAATGTCGGTCATTGCTTTCCAAATAAACCAGAGAGAGCTACCAATTAAACTTTAATAAGCCATCATGCTGGTTCAAGTTAACCAGAATTTTTTTACCAACGATAGATCATCTGGACCAACCTATCCTTTTGAAGTCTGTTAAAACGACATATAGATGATATTATTAAAAAACGGCTGCAAAAGAAATCACACGTCCTTGGTAAATGCAACCAGACGTGCAAAAGGGTTTTTCCTATTTCACCTAGTAAAACATTTAAATGGCTGGTCAGGTTGATGTCATATATATATATAAAAGATTATAACATTTCTTAGATTTTCTTTCCCCCCTCAAAAAAAAAAAAAAAAAAATACTATCATTTTGTGGTTGTTAAATATATATCTGTGTTATTTAAGCAAGAGAGAGTTTGAATATCTTAGGAGTTTGAGCTTTTTTATTTATTTTTATTTTTTTGAAATTATACAACCATTAGAAGCTGCTCTCTTTTACCTTTTATATGTGCTAATCTTTCAATAAAAATCCAAGCAGATCAATATTATCTCTCATGAAAGGTAATGTTATTTGTCGGTAAAATCTTCAATTTTAAAGTTAAATTTTGCACTATTTGCCAAAACGTGATATACAAAGATGTAGATAAGAATAAAATAGACAAAACCAACATATATTAAAAAAAATTTTCAAACACTAGATTTTAATAAGATATAGATAAATATTTAAGCCAATTCAAATATATATTTCTCATTTAAGAAAAAAAATTTGACTACTTTCATATGTCATTTAATGCATTTTCTAACAAATCAAGTAGAAATTTTCTAATTTGTATCGTTATTTGAGCTTATAATCCAGTACCACTGTACCAATAAACCTCAGGCACTACTTTAACAGAAGTCACAAATCATAGCTCAGTCCTAGAATTTCACCACCGCAGTTTGTGCATGGACAAGGACTCTGGGAAAATAGCAGGAACCACCCAAAATAATTTCATTTGGCTGCATGCCTATAGCTCTTGGTCCCCCAATTCCCAGTCTTTCCATGGAAAATTTTGAGAAGCAATAGCAACTAATCATGGAAATATGATGGCATTCTCTGTCCCATTTGGAGGAAGAACATTAGCTGTCTCTTGTTTCTTGCCTAAATTCCGAAGTATACCAACAACTACAGATAATGTCAAATGAATTACTGCAAAGAAATTTCACTTCTTTCATCTTAAAGCCAAAAATGCATTAAGAAAACATTGGACAATGACAGAACAGCATTGTACATTAGCTCTTTCTGTCGCGCTCACTGCATTTTGCTCACCGACGCGTCTCATTCGCGCCTTTGGCCACGAGATTGGCAGCCCCATCTCTGCTGGATATGCTCCATATTCAACATTGTATCCACACTATGGTCCACCTCACAACAGAACCCTTCTTAGGTATCACTTTGCACAGTGAAACAGTACATTAAATTCTCAAGTGAAGGGTCAAAATCAACCAATTTGAATCCTGTCTCCAACCAAATAACTGTAATCAAGTATTTCACTGATGTTAGTTTTGCACCTTATGTGGGTCATATATTCACCCAACTTGACCAATCGAGTAGGCACCTCCCATGTTCAATAGTTTAGACTCAATAGTTTAGACAGATAACAACGATGTTTTTCCACAATAGCATGGTTGAAGCTGTCCTAGCGGCATCTGAACTCATGAATGCCTTATAAACCGTAATGTTTCTCAGGGCTGGACTCAAGATTTCATCGAGGAAGGGCGAGCAGGAGCATAGGAGGGATGAAATTATAGAAAGTTCATATGCTTCCAAATTTTTTTTATAAATTTTAGGACACTTCTTTGGGAAGTTTCGAAGTTGGGAGAAGCAACCACGGGGCCTAGTCCAGCCTCACCGTCGCATACTAGGATATCATGCAAGTTCTCGCGTCAACATTTGGTTCTTAACCACAAACAGCACAACTTGTTGCATATGAATATCACAATAATGATTTAATCCAAAACGAACTCTAATGTTTTTATTTATACCCCCCTACAATTCAAGCAGAAATGAAAAGATTAAATCCATTTGGAATAAGTCTCTTGCAAGAAAGACAGACTGGCAAAGCCCGCATGTTACTAATAACCCAGACACATGGGAGTAAAACGAAAAGTTTACTTATCCAAGCCACGAGGTTAAACGATATACCAGTTCCATGGTCCACTGCCATTCATATGTCAAAAGTTATTATCTTACTGATGATTGCCTAAAGCTGCACATAATGTTAAAAGAGATAAACACACGAGACGAAGTCGTTCAATTTATGAAGTGAGCAAGTAAGAATAGCTGATGTATCCTAGAGGATTGATGGTGAAGACCAAGAAAACCCATGGAGGAAATAGTTACATGGTTCCATGCTATCAAAGTACTCATAACAGCATCAACTAAGGAGCTCCACCTGTTGGTGTAGCTGATGACACCTTTGCCAGGAATTCGACCATTTATTTTATAAAGAAGTTCAGAGCCTTTTTGTCTATATAGTCAAAAGTTGAGTTTTTTTTTTTTTTTTTTCCTTTCCCCCTGTTCCACATTTGATCAGGAGCATAAAAGAACTGAGAAATCTTCTCAAATGATCTGTTTGCTACAATACTGGAATTTGACAAGCCAGAGACCAGGAGCCACTCCGTTAAAAGTGCTTCAGTGACATACAAAAACAGATCTATTTTTCGCCTCGCCCCTAATAAGAGAATTCTATCTTTGATTCTAAGCAATCCCAAATTTTATACAATGAATTAGGCCTGCACAGGAAATACCATGAACAACTAATCTAAGAGGCAAATGCAATGATGGGAGAAAAGAAAGGGAAGTTCCACAGTTAGTCAGTTCACTGATCGAATAGAGAAAGTATGTAGGCCCTATTTTCGAGTGTCAGATGTTGCAAGACCTGGATAAGCAAGATTACGAATGCAACATCCCTAGGTCATGTATAGCACTGCAATCTCGCCATACAGAACATGTGACCAGATCACTGCTGCAAATCGTTGAGAACTTCCCATTTTGCTGTGATTCAACAGCAAACTCTGAGCAACGTTTGCACTGTACAGAACCAAGAAGCACCTTAGCTAATTCATGAAAAATGTATGACTTTTGACAACACAAAAATCCTGCCGAAACATCATCCTAGAGATCCCAATCATCCAGAATAGATCCTGCTCTGATTTGAGAAGCAGCAGAAGGCCCTTTAATTGACTTCCAGTTTTATTACACCTACACAATTTGACTATAAATGAATTAAAATAAATAAATAAATAAGTATAAAACAACCAACATGCACAAACAAAATAATTTAAATCCCATTTATTAATTAGATACCAGATACAAGCTGGATCATAAGCCATGTCCTTCAGATCAGATGCTTCCTCCTAGTAAGGTGGCAATGCAAACATTTCAGGCAAATACACTCAATAACATTTAGATTGAAAGTCTGCAACAATCACAAAAAAATCAGAAGACAGCTATCAGCTTAGGCAATCCAATCATGCAAAGAAGATATCAAGGGATCAACAGTCAATTTACTTGCAAATATACAATACTACTAATCACGAATTCTGAAATAACAATTAATCAAGAAAAAATAATAAATAAAGCTCTTCCTATTCCTCGATTACAAGGGATTGCCAAGAACAAGGAAAACAACTATCACATGAATAGAAAAGTAAAGACATTTCCACTAGCAATACTTGAACTTTTCAAACTTCATTAAGATCTAGATACCCACAAAAAGATCGATACAATGCAAGATCAGAGTCAAATAGACATCACGCGAAGAGGGAAACAAGAACATGTTTAAGGAGTCATAGAAGTAAATGAGTGCGCATTTAAGAAACACCAGAACTGCATGATCAAAATGCCTAAAGCATACTCCTCCATGAGATTGCAGAACCTTCCCAGCAAGTGGTTGCTTGCCTCAACAGATTCTCCCTTGGTCCAACTCCTTAGCTAACACCAAGGTGGCACCTATTAGAGCAGAAAGGATCACCACCAAGCCTATCCACAGAGCACCATCACCCTCACAAAACCACTACATATGTAAACTACTAGTCCAAGTTACTTGGTTAATTCTTGTGTAGTTCAAGGGGAAAAGTGAACTCAAGTCACAATGCCATAAAATTTCCTGAGGCAAGAAGCCCAAGAAAAGTACATGCCCAAGCAAAGTGAAGCACAAATATTAATAAATTTATTAAAAATTTTATGATGCATAAAAACATCAATATTCAACAACCATCTTCACATTAGGCTAACAAAGACTATTTGAATAAGTCATATCACTATAATCATATAACTAAAACCTTGTAGTAGTCTTTCTTTTCTAGTCATTGATCATCAATAAAAGTATTGTTTTTTTCATTTAACATTTTTCTTTTGGTTTTAATGTTGAAAAAAAATATATATGAAAAAGAAAGTGTGACAAAAGAAACTTAAAAGAAAGAAATAAGCATAACATATACAACCAACAACTAGTCATTACTTATTAATGAAAGTGTTATTTTATCTTTTAGTTTTCGTTTTACTGTTGGGAAGAAAAAGAAATTTAAAAAAAAAAGGACCAAAAGAA
The DNA here is from genome assembly GCA_024138015.1 of Lumnitzera littorea. Lineage (NCBI taxonomy): Eukaryota > Viridiplantae > Streptophyta > Magnoliopsida > Myrtales > Combretaceae > Lumnitzera > Lumnitzera littorea. The sequence goes on from JAMXBB010000010.1 coordinate 75,700,135, forward strand.
ATTTAAAAAGAAAAAGCATAACCTGTACAGTAAAATTCTTTTTAATGCTTACACTTTACAAAACTTTTATCTTCCGTACGCATTTTTGTTAACCTACCATTTTGTAACTGCAGCCCATTAAAATTATGTTTAATGTGAGAGCGTTTTGCCCCTAAAGAGGGCTTTGTGAAGATCACCTCTTTAAAGTTGCACCCCCCCAACCCTTCCTCTCTCTCTCTCTCTCTCTCTGAGCTTTCAGCTTCTGCTTAGTTCTCAGTCTCAGTTCTCATACACAACACACCACCACTGCCATTCTCTCTATCCCCCTCCTCCTCCTCCCAAGGGCCATTAGGGTTTCCATTTTTTGGCATTGAATGAGGTGCTTGCCTGGGCACCTAGCACCTTGACCAGAAAGGCGTGCACCTTGTTGAAGTCACCTCACCTTGGACTCTGCAAGCCACAATGGCACATGCCTCACCTCACCTTAGCACCTAGGTGCAAAAGGCAAGCATTTTTGAAAACCAAGGTTAATTCTACCACATTTGCCAGCTCATCTAAAACATTAACTCCAATTTACATCGCTAGAGTTTTACTCATTTATTTGAATACTGTATCTGGGTTTAATGTGCTTTATGGTGGAACTTTCATTAGTAGAGAAAGGATATACAACTAGAAAGCAGGAAGTGGGGTTTACAAAATCACAAAATAGAGGAAACTAACATAAACCAAACACTCAATTTACAAGAATCTTGACATAGCTCAAAATGTGCCAAATAAAAAAAGAGATAGATGGGAACCAAAGTGAGAAGACTTTAAAAGGTTTACCATCTCAGCAAATTGAAATCGTTTACCATTTTCTTCTGCAGGAAATGGAGCAAATAGGTTTCATCATCTGTTCAAGTCTAAAAGAATGCTTTAAAAGTGAAAAGACTTTGAATAGCTCAACATGCATTGTAGACTAATTTATCAGACACTACCTTGATCTTACAGATAATTACATGAATTTGGGACATCAAATGTACGACGAAACTTCTAATCCTCAGGGAAAAAGGAGGGGAAAATTTTAAAAAATAAACAAAAAAAAAAAAAGAAAAAAGAAAAAATTTAACAAAAAAAGACAAAAAGAAGGGAAAAAAGGAAGGATGTACTGCCGACTGCTTGTGAACACTGTTCTTTCTAATCAGTAACTTTTCTGGGTGTTGCCACCATGAAAATATTTAGGTTAGGGCTGAAACAGTTATGATTTCCATAACAATCTATCTGATTACCTCTAGGAAACTTTCATCATGATTGCAAGGATAATTAGCAGCATACTCTCATTTTGTAACCAAGAGCAATAATCACTTAAGAGAATCAGAAAATTGAAGAATCAAACAAAACAGAAACAAATATACCAACTTATATGGAACATACTATGCAAAGAGAAATGAGAGCTACTTGAGTTTGTCACATTACTAACCTATATAAAGGATTAAGTTAAATGAACCAGTAATGGGGCTAAAAAAAGAAGTTCGTGAAAGCATGATTACAAAAAAAACTATCTTATTGATGTATCTAGTAAAGGAAAACACTACTGGTCTAGTCCAAATGCCAAATTTTTGGTCTAGTCAAAAGAATGGAATTTACCATGTCTTACAACCATGAACAAAGGCCAAAATCATTAATTGAGTAGAAATGATAAAACAACAAGATTATCCTACTCTTGAGCAAAAAACGGAAACTAAGCTCAACATTTAAGCAAATGATTAGAGGATTTTAGTACCTCAAAAATTCTCATTGTGACAGGAAGAGGTGCAATTGTACTCGGAGATGAATGAGTAAGACTCAAGGATCGTAAAAGCATGACTCACAAAAAGGACAGAATTATTTGCTTTTAAACCAAAAATCCCAGAACGTCAATCATTTTCACTTTGTCCTCACACACGCCACTATAAGAGTACTGGAGCTTGAGCAGACAATACTGTAGCAGATTTTTTTGAATATGAGCAAAAGAGATCCAAAACATCTGCATGATTACGGATTTCCCTTGGGCATCTAGCAAGAAACTCCTGTGCTTCATTGTGCCTTCCAGCCTTAAAAAACGCTTCAAACATCCGCAGAAACACAGATGTGGATGCAAATTTCCTAGAGGTCGTTCTTTTCAATACAGCAATTGCTTGATCACCAGATCCTCTCTTAGATATGTAATCAATGAATGAATCAATATAAGGTGGGTACCCATGCTTTTTCATCAACCGAAGAAGACTAACTGCATCACTAAATCCCCCTTGGAACAGCAATTTGCTTATCAAGAGTTTGTAAGTTGATTGCCAAGGCTTCAATTGATTATCTTTAGCACAATCATTCAATAGCTTACAAGCATCTGCTGCTCGTTCCTTACGACAATATGCATCAACCAGCAATTCAAAAGCATGACAAGCAGAAGATCCACCTTCTCTTTCAACCATCACTTCAAAATTTGTTGTAGCTTCTTCAAGATCCCCAGCAGCACAAAACCCTTCTATTAAAGATGTCCAAGCCTTTTGATTGAGATCACCAACAGAATCGAAAGATTCAAGAAACCGGGTGGCTTCCTCCTTATTACCTGAGCTACTTAATCTGTAAGCAATCTTTCTCTGCATGTTGCTATCTACTACAAAACCAGAATCTTTCAAATTTTTCAAAACCTCATTAGACTCCCCAATCCTACCAACACTTGCTAAAGACTTCAAAACTGCATTAACCATGGAATCTGTCAAAACATTCCCTTTCTCCGTAAACACCTTCGCAACTCTTGACAGCAGTCTCAAATCTAAGTCCTTACTAACTACTATTTTCCTCAGCAGGAATGTACAGTCATCAGCTGATGGCTTGTTTGAACCCCCCATCGCAAATTCATACAAATACACAGCATCCTTAATCATCCTTCTCTTAACAAACAAACCCAATACCTTAACAAAGGTCTCCTTCTCCATTGCATATCCTGCAATCTTCATATCATCAACTACTTTCCAAAACCTATCAATGCAATCCTCTCTCCCCAAAAGCCTCGCCATCACATTGTAGGTTTCCCCATCATGCTTACACAAGCCACTTTCCTCCAACCACCGAAAAAGTATCAATGCTTTCGAGGGCTCCAAGTTGAGCTTCTCCAACAAATTCCTAACAAATCTTCCCGAATACTCACAATTCATCTCCCTTAATTTTTTCTCAACATCCTCACTCCAAACCTCGTTTTTCACAATCCTACACATAGAGGCACACATCTTTCCCTTACCAACTGAACCAGAAACAAACTGACTTTTCAGCCTCTCCACATCACTAATTCTACCATCTTTCTCAGACCTCTCCAACACCTTATCATGCACCCAACCCGAAACACCATAACCCTTTTCCTTCATTCTATCCACCAAACCCCAAAAATCATCAAGCAGCCCATTAACACCCAACACATACAACATCATATTATACGACTTCGAGCTCAATTTCTCTATATTGTTCTCCAAAGCCCAACTAAAAAACCTCCTAGCTACATCAGGACTAGAAATTAACCCCTTCAGAACCTTCAAAATTAAATCATGACTAAGCACTATTCCACTCGCCTCGATTTCACTCCTAATAACATTCATATCACTGCATTTTGCAAAGATTTGAGAAATTAACACATGATCCAAGTCTTTTACCTCAATTGCTGGCTGCGATGAGACGTTCCTGAGAGATTGAGCATTGGGGTTAGAGAAAGTTGGGATCCTAGAGGGAAATGAAAGAGAATGAGAGTTTAAAAGAGGGGTTTTGTATGGTAATGAAGTAAGGTGGCCAAAGGAAGTGAGATTGGAAAGAGATGGAGGGAGAGAGTGAAGATAAGTAGGGTTTGAGAAGTGTTGGTACGCTCGTTTTGGAGTTCGGAGAAGAAGATATCGCCATGAGTGTCTCATTTTGCTGTTGACTTGACGAAGGACGAAATTAGGGTTTCACACACACACACACACAGAGTGAGAGAGAAAGAGGGAGAGGGTTTATGACTCGAGGGGAATGGGTTTTGGGGATACAGAGGAAATTTTGATTAAAAAAATAAAAATTAAAAAATACTTCGAATGGGTTTTGGGGATACAGAGGAAATTTTGATTAAAAGAATAAAAATTAAAAAATAAAAAGAAGTATTATTGTTTGGAGCCTAATAATTAGGACTCTAAGTTCGAAGATGGTGGACTATGGCCTGATCTCACTTCTATTTATATTTTGGTTTCAAATTATGAATTAGCTTGAAACTAAACTAGCTTGTCAAGTTGTTGAATTAGTTTAGTCTAGTTATGGGTGAGCTAGATGCATATATTGAATTGTTATGCTCTAAAAGCTTAAGCGGTTCAATATAAAGACTTTGACGAGTTGGTTAAGTCTTGAACTAGCAGATCGAATGGGTTGAATTAAATTGGGCTAACCTCAAAATTTAAAATATATATATTATTAAAATCCTTTGAGATTTAAGTAATAATCACTCTTAAAATTATCTATTTAACCTATATTTAATATTATTTAATAAAAGACTAATAACAGAGTAAAGGATTATAAGAATGAAATAAAAGTAAATTTGTATATTTACTTTTCTTTCTCTCTTATTATCCATTTCTCTATTATTATTAGTTGCACTCCACATCTCTCTCGAAACTTGAAACTATAAGCCCTAAAGTTAAGAGTTTGAAATTAATACGTAAAGTTTATGACAATCGAATGAAGTATTTGATTAAACTTAAATTATACAACAAAATTAGGAGAGTCAATAAAAGTGACCTTACAAGTTTAAATTTTAGAAAATAAGTAATAAAATAATCAAATATTATTATATTGAATTATAAGCATATTATCCGTTATTTATCGAAAATACGTAAAATAAGTTCTGATAACTAATAAGTCAATAGAAATAAATTATATATATATTAAAAATCATAAAATAACATAAATAATATTTAAGAGTATTTACTTATACTCCATATATATTTACATGTATATAAAAATATTTGAAATTACTCAAAATACCCAAAATATATTAAATTAATGCTTAATAATTAAAGAAAATAAAAATAAAAAGCAAGGAATTGTTTAGATTTAGGTTGTGGCATGCTACAATTAAGAAGAAAAAAAAATTAAGCAATTAAATTAAGGTAAACAGAAAGTGAAATGGAAGAGTATAAGGCTAAATGTTAACCAAAAATTGAAAGAAAAAAATCAAGATAGCTTTATAAATACCTCAAACTCCAATTGGAACCCATTTGATCAGTTAGGAATCAAAGAAAAATTTAGAGAAATTAGAAAGGGACAGTTAGGGTTTTTTTAAAAAAAGATAGCAAAATTAGTATACAATTAGGGCTTAGGAAAGAAACCTACGACAAACGGCCACCTGAAAACGAATGGCCACCACTTCCATACCTTACCTCCACTGCCGATTGCTACCGACACGCTTAGGGCCACTATCAATGGTTGAAAGTCGATCCGACAGGTAAGTTTAATTTCAACCAAAATTTTGTATAATTTATTTAAATTATTAAATTTATTTAGAAAATTATAAAATTTGATATTATGAGGTTTTTATGTATGTAGATTTAGAGAAAAATATTGGTTTGATGAAATTATGCTTGAAATTATATAATGTTGAAAAAATCTTGCAAACTCTTACTTATTTTGATTTAGAAATAAATAGCCTTAACAATGTAGTTTTAAACTCAATTTTTTTGTGTGGGCTATTTAAAGGATGTAGAATAGTGCTATAAAGAGATTTTTCATAAATGAATTTTTAAAATTTTTAGATAATTTTTAAGCCTTAAAATAATGTATAAAATGGGTGATTTTGGAATTAAATGGATAATTACTGATTTAGTATGTAATTAAATATTTTAGGATGTTAATTTTTTATGAAATATGTTACTTATAGCATTTAGAGTGTTAGATACAATTAATAGGTGTAATATATAGTAAATATGTGTAAATTGATAATATGTGAAATTAGATTTATAATAAATATAAAATATTAGNCTTCAAAATATAACGATGTATTAAACCTAACTTACCTGAAATACTTAGTTTGCTCACTCGACTTGCCGCATGTCAACTTATTTCTACGCATTCTATAATATAAATGCTCTTTTAATATTTATATCTTTATGACATATAGACTTTAAATTATGAATTGACCCAATTTTCCAAATATGTTACTTATTATCGATCTTATTTTAAGCTAGTTTTATAATCAGTTTCTGAATTTGATTCCAATTAGTTTTTTACTACGGGTGTTATATATAAATCATAAGAACACGCTCCAAACTATAATGTGAAGTTAATTACATTATACTCAGGTATCCTAAATATCACTTTTAGCCTCTAACTCGTGTTTTAATCCGTACAGTACATCATAATCCTTATTTAATTACTAAATTTACTCTTAATGTAAGAAAAATTCACATTTTTCATATAATTATCAAATATTAATATAAAACTTAAATTTTGATAATTATATGAAAAATGTGAATTTTTCTTACATTAAGAGTAAATTTAGTAATTAAATAAGGATTATGATGTACTGTACGGATTAAAACACGAGTTAGAGGCTAAAAGTGATATTTAGGATACCTGAGTATAATGTAATTAACTTCACATTATAGTTTGGAGCGTGTTCTTATGATTTATATATAACACCCGTAGTAAAAAACTAATTGGAATCAAATTCAGAAACTGATTATAAAACTAGCTTAAAATAAGATCGATAATAAGTAACATATTTGGAAAATTGGGTCAATTCATAATTTAAAGTCTATATGTCATAAAGATATAAATATTAAAAGAGCATTTATATTATAGAATGCGTAGAAATAAGTTGACATGCGGCAAGTCGAGTGAGCAAACTAAGTATTTCAGGTAAGTTAGGTTTAATACATCGTTATATTTTGAAGTACTATGTTAAAGTACTCAGAGGCTTAGGACTATATATGATTGTGTTTGTAGGTAGTTATATGTGCATGTGTTTATGTATATTTGATTTCGTGGGGAAAATTTATGTTATGTTTTGGTGATTGTTGTGAAATAAGTGGTATGAAATTGTTTGATCACCTTAAACCAAACTTAAATATAACCAACCTAAATACCTCAATTAGACATGCATTGCAACTCTTTAGGGAATAGTTAGGATTCTCCAACCAGATATTAACAAACTTTATAAAAGATAATGCTAGATGGCATAATGGTCTTCTCTTTATTCTTAATCAAACTAAATGACAAGAAGAGAGAATACAGTAAGAATAAAGGCAATAGTTCGAAAGATAGTCATAGGGAGAGTGGTGTTTTCATTGCATAAACTTGGGTTTCGTTGTGAGCCATTACATAAATATGAAAACTCCTCAACATAAATTAGAGCGAGTAAAATTATTTTAATTTCACAATGGACCGAACCACATTGTGTAATAGCATTTATATGTTGCATTGCATATAATTAATTATTAAAAACCTTATTTGTGTTTGTTATGCATTCTTAAATCTCCATCCTAACTTACTGAGCTATTGGTTACTTATATCCTTATAGATTTTCTTATAAGTACCGATTGAGATGTCGTGTTATAATTATCTTAAGGTTAGCTCCTTTTTGAAGTGTCTTGGGGGAGTGAGAATCTACTAACTAAACAATCGAGTCCTTAGTGTTGATTTATCAACTCTTAGGTGTATGTATTGGACTGTAATACTTTACTTATCAAACTTCTATGGCATGTAAATTACTTCTTAGGATTATAAGACAATATAAGTACCTTTATGTAAATATGATTTAAGATTTTTAGTTATATTTATAAATTTTTTTCTATAATTATGAATGAGTCGTTTTACTTTAAAGCAAAAAGCCATGGACACTTTATATAAATCGTATCTATAATAGGGACTGTGAGGTCAATTATTATTATAGGTTAATTTACAAAATAAGACTATTGCGACTTCGTTGCTTTGAGGCATAACAGAAACCATAATCACTAGCATGCCCAAATCCTAAGCTTCTAATTACTGCTTGTCCCATGCCCCATCATCGAGCCAAACCATCCTCGTAAAACTATTGCTACTGAATTTAGAGGCAACTCGACCCGTGATTCAATGACCCACGTCTAAACGTGAGATCAACCTACCTCGAGCGCCCACTCTAGGCACTTGGTTTAACCCTGTTTTGATTTCGTTTTATGTTGTGTTTTGTATTTGTACTTTTAAAAATTTTGTTTATTTATTTATTTATTCTTATAACTTATTGAAATTGTAAAAAAGAAAAACCAAGGAAAAAGGAAGAAAAATGAAAAGAAGAAAAAAAAAATGAAAGAGGAAAAAAAAGGAAACGAAATAAAAAAGAAAAAAGTTTTGTTTTGTTTTTATGTTTAGAGAGAAATTATTAATAATAAAATAAATGTTTTACCACCATTTTTTAATAAAAATGAAATAAAATAGACTTTTTTAAAATTAGGACATTTTGTAGAATTTTCAAAATAATACACCAACTTTAGGCCCCTTTAGAAATTTTCTTTAAAATAACTCAAACTAAGCTAAAAATATAAACCAAACAATTTTAGAAATTAAATCGACCCACTTGCTTAAAGTTTTTATAAAACAAACTACGGAAATCTGATTTTGAATAGTAAGTACCTAAGCACTCGTAGTAATTACGAGGTGACTTAAAATATGAAAAAAAAAATTATTTTTCTCACTTTATATAATTTTTCCATAAATGTTATTTTTTACTTGTGAATTAGTTAAATTCCTTAAGAGTATTTTGAAAAGTAAATCTAAATTCAAAAAGTTAGTAGTGATACCCGTAAGAGTTTAAAAGATTAGCCTCCAGACTTAATCTTTGGCTTTTCAAAATCTTTTTAAAATTGATTTTCCATGTAAACTAGTGGCTAGATTAAATCGGTATTCTCAATTGATTTAACCTAACTTATTTTTTTTTTTTTGACCTTGGTCGGGTGGTGACTCTAAATTTTAAAGAATAAAAAATCAAGTGTTTTTTAACTCTCAATCGAATGTTAGAATTAAATAAGTTAAGGTTTAATACTAATTGAGTTAAGGAAAATATATAAAAATAAAAAAAATTAAGGCTCGACAATGAATATTAATTTTTTATTTCTTCGATACACAATATGATAATAACATAATTATATATTTTCCTTTTCCCTAAAATGCATATGTTATAAGCAATGTAGATTGATATTTTAGTTTAAAGAACCTGTGAAAATAAATGTTCTCAATATCGATAATAATATAATCATATATTTATTTTTTTCCTAAAATGCATTATATGTAATATACGATTAATATTTTTTTTTATTAATTTCTTCAATGCACAATGAGATAATAATATAATCACATATTTTTCCCTAAAATAAATTATTTACTATAAGCAATGTAGATAAATATTCTAGTTTAAGAAATCTATAAAAGTGAATGTTTTCTATATTGATAGTAACATAATTATATATTAATTATTTTATTTTATTTGTATTTGCAAAATGAAATTGTCAAGCCTAAAATTTGGTTTTCGACTTTCCTTAACATGGTTTAAACTAAACCCTATGCCCATTTAATTTAAACCTTCGACATAAGTTAAGAAAAACTGTTTCTTGTGGTTTTGTAATATTAGAGTTACCACCTGGTTAAAATTGGAAAAAAACAAGTAAATTAAAACTAATTAGGTGAAGTGGTTTTAATTTAACAACTAGTCCACATTTTGAAAAACTTATGAAAAAGTTTTAAAGAAACTAGAGATAATTGGTTCAAGAGCTAATTTATTAAAACTCAAAGGTTACCACATTAAAGTACTGAGTTTAGCTTTAACTTTTAAAATACCCTACAAATTTAAAGGAAACATTTTTTTATTTTCAGTTTTTAGCTTTTTATTTATTTATTTAAGAAAAGATGGGGAAAAATAAAATTTTTATTTTTTTATGGTCACTTTGTAGATACTTACGTATTTGCTATTTGGAATCAAACTACTATAGTTCTTTTATTTGTAAAAGTTTAGCGATTCAATTCTTTTCAACTTTGAAAATAAGCTAGGTTTAAATCATTAACCGATTTATTCAATTTTGGATATGATTATAGGAAAAGAACCTAATTTTATTTATGTGTATTTTTGAAAGTCTCCTATTTTCTAATTTTTTGAAAAGAGTCCATTGAATTTTTATTTTTTTTCTACAAAAAACCTTTTTTTCTAAATGTTAAAACCTCTTTAGATATATATATATATTTAAAAGACCTAATTTTCTAAAATTAGCAAAAAGGATTTATTGGGTTTTCTAAATAAGAAAAGTTCTGAAAGAAAAGGTAATTCATAAAAACAAAGTTTTTCGTTTTAAGGAAAAAGCCTTACTAAGTTATTTTCCTAGGAAACAAGAATTTTTTCTTTTTTAATTTTTATTTAGCTTTTAATTACTAAGATAAAACAAGTGGGCCTTATTAGTCCTAAGAGTGATGATTACTTTACAACACCCTTAGGGATTACATAATGCCCTTAATCCTAAGTCTTTTATTAGGTTATTAATTTTTTTCATTATGATTATTTTTTTCATTTTTCATTTTTTTTTGTCAGTAATTTGGAGGTGACTACCCCATAGTACCAAGGACTACATAATAGGAAAGTTTTTTTTTTCCCTATAAAACAATAAATAAACTAGATAAATAAAAAAAAAAGAAAAAGAAACAAATAAAGGAAGAGTGACAAGGGCAAACCTTGTTAGGTCAATGGGTTATAAGTACGGGTCAATGGAGCAGATTTAGATTGAGTATGGGTTATATGTGCATAGGACATGCATGCAGTAGACATGGCAGCTACTGTATGGCTTGTTCCAGTTGCTTAGGAGGCCGTTTTGAGCGAATAAGATGTTGATTCCAAGGTTTTTGAAGGTAGGGAAAGCACTATGATGTTATTTTTCCAAAAGGAGGTGGTTTTGGTAATGTTTTGAGAAGGTCGACGATGGATGACAAATTTGTGGTGGTGGTGGAGCTCGTTTGGTGGTTATTGGAAGCAAGTGAGATGTAGTTTCTAGGGTTTTTGAGGCCAATGAAGTTAATGATGGTGACTGTTTGCTTCGACAAATTATAAAAAAATGAAGCTTTCTAGAGAGAGAAAGTGCTTCCAGTTAGAGTGAGAGACTCTGAGTTGGAGCTTATGTGGTAGTTTTTGAGTAAAAGTTGATGAATCGAAGAGTAGAGACCTCTATTTATACTTGGAGAGCTCGAAACACACTTGGAAAGACCATTAATGGCCAAATAAAAAATCGCGAGTATGGGTTGTACAAACTTGATTAGGCTTCATTTTGAAGGAAATAATTGATTTTAATTGATGAGTTCTGCTAATTAGATGTTGATAATCATTAATCAAGTCTGAAAGCTCTTGTTTTTGCCCAAAAAGCTTGGATACGTAAGTTGTATGAAACTAAATTTATGGTTTTTTGCCAACTTTATGTCCCGATATGGTAGGAAAATGAGCCCAAAAAGGAAGGGGTCATATGGGTTTTTCCTGCAATTTCAATGCTCTAAGTAAGATTCAATCTCCAAACGCCTAACTTTCTCTCCCTTTGCTAACCAACAGGTAAACCACTGGGCTGAGCTTGTTTCTTTGTCTATGTTCGCAACAAAATACTTATATTTTAGTAAGATTAATTTTAATAAATGGCCTCATGTGCTTTAGGCCAAAAAATTGGCTTAAACCTTTCGAGTCCTAAAAAAAATTTTAATTTATCACCACATGAAATTATTGAATCCATTAGGCACATGTGAAAAAACTTATTTTAAAAAATGGGCCAATTTGATAGAATTATAGACTTGGCTTCACTTAAAATTTAAATTGCTTATAAAATATTCAATTTAAGCCTGATTAAGGTGTCGTTTGGAGCTACAATCAACTTAAATTGTCTATTTTTTTAATATTAAAAACAAGCAAGCCGAACCTAGTCTAAAATTTTAATTTTTAACAAAATGCCCTTTTTGACTAAGAAATTAAAATTCTATTAAATCGCATATACTTATTTGACTTCTAATTCATCTCTTCAACCTTAAAGAATTAAAAGACCTCATAAAAGAAACCCAATGATCCTTATTTCTTTTTCCTTTTTTTTTGTATATTTGTTAATTATGTCCTTTTTTTATTATTTGAACAATAAAATGACATGGGAGTAAAAATAAGATGTTTACAGCTATCCCTTTTTGTAGCGAAGTTTAGTAAAAACTTTGTTGCAAAGATAAAAGAGACACTATTTTTACCCTAAGAAAGGTATGGTTGATTCAACCTACTAGGGATGAAGAGAAATGTCTCCTACGAAATATCTTACCCCAATAGATACTTAAAGGGATTTGGCTCTAATGATATATTTGAGCTTATAAGGTATTTGAAGGGATAAGGCTCTTTTGAGATATCCTATCTTAAAAGGAATTCGAACTAATTGAGCTCCTGTACAGTTTATCTTAACGAGACTCTTTAACGAGACGTCAAATTCTAAAGGAAGGCGATAGCACTAAGGCTATCTAAGGAAGGATAAGGCTCCGTTATAGGTTGTCTTAACAAGATCCTTTGGCAAGATGTCCTAATTCTAAAGTGATGCGATAGCATTAAGGCTATCTAAGGATGGATAGGGCTCTTTTATAGTTTATTTTAATGAGACCCTTTTTGATACGGCAGTAGGTCTCCAAACCAGAATGGGTATTCGGGGATTCAAATAGGTATGAAGAACAGGAAGTAAAATGAGAGGTTTTAACGATGAATGTGTAAGGATATTACGTACCAAGATATAAACACAATCAGGGATTGAGCTCGAAATAGGGTTCAATACAATTCACAAACACTAAATGTCGCTCGATTTTCAAATAAGAGATTAGATGCGACTCATTAACTTGCTCAAATAAAGGGTTTACCACAATCTTAAGGACAAGATTGATAAGAATGTAAGGAGGATTAAAGAGTCGGTCAACACTCAATAATTTGACAAATACAACTTTAAGAGCTCGAGTATAACCTTACTCGAAAAAGGAAAGTTCTAAGCATGGATATATTCTTTACTATCTAATTCTTATTTGATGATTTGTCTACCAATTACAAATGTTACTATTTACAGTAAGTCCTAAAACCCTAGTGGCAAAATTGTAAATAATGTACAAGGCCATAAACTCTAAAAAATGGGCTCATAATTAAAAAAAATAAGGAAAATATTCATAAGAATACAAAACTGTACGTTTAATAAAAAAAGTCGATATGCAATCATTCGGCCTGTCCTAGAAAGAGCAGAATCTGAATTGGGCGAGGTTGACAATTGGATGTCTGGGTTTGAGAAGGACTCCTAAAAGTCTCACAATGCTTGGCTGAGATACCTGAAAGGTCGGCCCATAATTGCCGAGTACTAGAATTAGTCGGTATTAGTCTTTTTGTGCCGTACTGAGTGGATCTTTGGCCTTGAATCCTTAGTCATGTGGTCTCTCAATTTCTCAATAGACAACGGACTTGATGTCGAGTTGCTCCTTTTCTTGCTCTTAGTCTTTTGGTATTAGCTCAACCTTGGCAAAAACTACTTGGCCTTAGCATTGAATAATTTGTCCCTAGGTTAGAACAGGTTGGCTTTAGCTTCTAGTAGGTCGGTATCAGCTTGGGACAGGTTGGCCTCGACTTAGAGATAATTGTAGGTTGATTCTTATCACTTTTAGTGAGATGTCTTATCGTAAAGAGAAGTGATAGCACTATGGCTACATAAGAAAGGATAAGGCTCCTTTATGGTCTATTTTAATGAGACCCTTTAGTAGGATGTCCTAATCTTAAACAAATGGAATAGTACTAACGTTATCTAAGGAAGGATAAGTAATGTGGGATTAGGACTAAGAGCAAACAATGCTAGTCTCAAGGATGGGTCTAAGTTTGCCGAAAGCTTAAAATGAGTGATAGGATACGTATGAAAAAATAAAAAAGAAGAAAAATAAGTGAACCCGCAAATAGCTCCAAAGGAAATGATGCACTAGTGGAACTTTTGAGGACTCACAGCCGTAGTTGTTAAAATCACGATTTTATTATTCATTTGATTGTATAGAATCGGTAAAATTATATAGAATTGTACAATATCGGTAAAATCGTACATCAAAGTTTATAATTTTATCAAAAGTCTATATATAAATGATTTTACATCCATTTTAATTAAGAAAAAAACTATGAAATCATAAACTCATAGAAATGTACTTTTGACTTGTGATTTTAATAACCATGCTTACAGTACAGCTCGATATGATGCACTAGTTAGTCCGGTGAGGTTACTCGCTACCTAGCCTCACGAAAGGGTTAGGATAAAAGTAAAGAAGTAAACAAACTTAACGAGAGCAATGTTCACAAAGGAAATATTTAGTGTATTAATGATGAAGCTATCTGATGTACGGCTACATGTATAGAAGGTATTTATACTCGAAAAATTAGGGCAACTTATCTAAAAATGGAAAAGATAAAAAGGGCATTGTCCTAAAGAAATAATGTACAAAAATACAAAAAGATAAAAACAAATATTCAAGAAAAAGTAATAATTAAGTGCAACAAATTCCCCAAGCAAGCCTGGATATGTGGCAACATTTATTGGCGATGCCTTAAAGATGTAGACAAATTAGTACGGTCAGGATAGGTAACCGAGTAAGGGTACCAAATAGGGGTGTCAAGTAGATGTGAACTTGTCCAAGAAAAAGTAGCTAAGGGCTCGTGTAAGATCTATCGGCCTTTCGATAGCAATGTTACTGAGTTATTGGTTGACTCAACCGTAATCGGGTAAGGGTATGTGAAGGGTCAAGCTGCAAAGAGAGTATTCTTCTAGTCGACACATAATTTCCAAGAGATGTGTAGTCACTCAGCTAGGTATAGGGAATTAGATGGCAACATGGATCAACTTAGCTTTAGTAGGAGTTGGTTGGAGTAAGAGAATTCACCTTGTTGGTCCTTCTAAACCTCGAGCCCGGTTGCGAGTTAAAGGTCAAGTAGCCTGATTCCCATCATTTCTTCTCGATTGATTTGGATTTAGGATCAAATCCAGCTAGTCTTCATTCAAGTCACCTTCAAGGTAATAGAGACTAAGGTTAGCAATGTTGAAAGTGTCCGAGACCCCATAATCTTCATGTACTTCCAACTTATAGGCGTTATTGTTGATCTTCTAGAGGGTTTTGAAGGGGCCTTCGGCTCGGGTGGTCGGCTTGTTCTTTCTCCTAATCGGGAATCTCTCCTTACTTAAGTGTAACCATACAAGGTCTCCAAGCTAAAACTATACTGACTTCTTTCCCTTAGCCTTTTTGCACATTTTTCTAGTAGCTTGGTTGATTTGCCAAATAACCTTATTATAGATGTGCTATAAGGATTATGCTTAGACTCTCGTGTTAGGGTCTTCTTTCTCAAATATAGGCATAGGGGTATGATTAAGGCACAATACGGGATTAAAGCCATATGCAACCTTGAAGGGGGTTTGCTTAGTGGTGTAATGTACTGTACAATTGTAAGTGAATTCTACTACAGGTAAATAGACATCTTAATCAACTAAGTTCTTACCCACTGCAACTCGGAGTAATGATCCTAAAGTATGATTGATCACCTCTATTTGGCCATTATTTTGGAGGTGACAGGAAGTATTGTATAGAAGTTTAGTCCTCATCGACGCCATAGAGTTCTCCAAAAATGGCATAGGAACTTTGGGTCTTTATCTGAGACTATACTACTCAACATACCGTGTAACATAATAATCTCCTACAAAAAGAGAGAAACAATAGCTGAAGCATCATTCGTCTTAGAGTAGGACATAAAGTGTGCTATCTTACTGAATTTATTTACGATGACCATTACGGAATCTTTGCCTCGAGCTGCTCTTGGTAATTCGAGGATAAAGTCTATGCTCAACTCAATCTAGGGTATAGTCGGGATAGGCAAAAGCATTGCTTTCCCTTGCTTAGCTTGGCATTTGGCCCTCTCATACATAGCATAGCCCTTAACAATTTAGTACACATCTCGCTTTATTCTCGATCACAAGAATCGTCCATGTAGCAACTTATACATCATTCTCTCCCCAAAATGTCTGGAGAGTCCTTTATTGTGGGCTTCTCTGATAAGTAACTCTCTCAGTAAACAAGTCAGTATGCATAACTTTCTACTTCGGAATAAGTATCCTTCTTCCATATGATATTCGTCCACTGTTCTTCCATCGGCACAAGGCCTAAGTACGGGTTTGAAATGTAGGTCCTGTGAATACTGTTCTTTGATACTTGCAAACCCAAACAACTTAGTCTACAATTCGATTAAGAGTACATATCACCTTAAAAGAGTATCTGCAACTATGTTACTCTTCTCTTGTTTATACTTAATCACAAAATTGAATCCCTCAAGGAATTTAATCCACTTCACTTGTTGCTTCGACAGTGTAGTCCAACTTTGGAGGTACCTTAAAGACTCATAAACGGTGTAGATGACAAACTCTCTCAGCAATAGATAATGCTACCACACTTGAAGTGAAGTGCTCGGATAAAAGCTAAGATTTCTTTTGTCGTATATGGAGTAGTTTAGTTGAGGTCCTCTGAGTTTCTCATTATGGTAGGTAATTGGTTGGCCTTCTTGTATTAAGACAGCGCTTACATTAATGCTTAACGCATCATACTCTATAGCAAAAATCTTCTCGAAGTCAGGTAAAGTTGGTATTGGCATGGAAGTTAATCTTTCCTTCACTTCAACAAAACTTCTTTCTTCTTTTTCTCCCCATTTAAATTCGATGTTCTTCTTTGTTAACTTAGTTGGGGGTGCGGTTATGGTACTAAAATTCTAGATAAACCTCCTATAAAAAGATGCCAGTCCATAAAAACTTTTTATCTCAGCACAAGTGGTAGGAGTTAGCCACTTGGAAATTGCTTGGATCTTTTCAACATCTACTCACAGGCTTCCTCTACCTATTATATAACCTAGAAATACCACTTCCTCCTAACAAAAACAACACTTCTTTAGATTGCCAAATAATCTCTTGCCTCGGAGCACATCTAGTATGGCATGAAGATGCTCACAATGACTTGACTTATCGGTGCTATATATAAGGATGTTGTCAAAGTACACTATAACACACTTCTCGATCAAATTTCTTAGCATATGGTTCATTAGTTGCATGAAAGGGCTCGAGGCATTCAATAAGTTCAAAGGCATTATTGATGAGTTCTTAATTACATATATTTTAACTAGTGATTTTTTATGATTTTTCTTGATATTTGAGTTTTTTTTTTTAGATAATAATACTTAATTGAGTTAACTTTTGTTTTCTAGGTTTTGAAACTATTTACACAAGAAAACAAGAAGATAAAAACAAAATTTACTTAAATTAGAGCTAAAATAAGTAAGTTATGAAGGTTTGAAGATTGATACAGTCGAATGACACGACTATATCATTTCCAAGTGAATTTGGATCTGTTTTTCAACTGTTACAGCTTAGGATACAACCAAAAGGCATGATCATGTCATAGGCCGTATCATTTCCAAGTTAAAAAATAAAAAATAAAAAATGAAGACAAATGTGAAGTACAGATTGTTACATGACCAGGGACACGAATAGTGTCTTTTCCAGCTGACCTATTTTTTTAAGCTCTTCATATATAAAGCCTTGTTACGGTTTATTTTAGAAGAACTTTTTTGCATGACTTTGAGGGAGTTTTTGAAGCAAAAAACAACCAAGAAAGCGAAGAGAAGCAAAGATTTCAAGATTTAATTTTGTTTGGATTTCATGATGATTGTTTCTATTATTTTCTATACTTTGATTTTAGATTATTATTTTAGTATGTGTAGTGACTATAATCTAAGTATTTAGATTTTGTGGAACCTAGATCTATTCATGTGATACTATAATTGCTTGATTAATTTAGTTCTTTATTAATTTCTTGATTCATTTACGTATGCTTCGTGATTTAGGTTGTTATTTTCATGGATAATGATCTAAAGTTTGATATTTTATAAGAGAATCGAGATATTTCTTATAAGATTAGATCTAGGCATAGTTGATGAGAATTGTTGTAAGACTAGAGATAATTTGCAAGATTCTTTCGGAATTTCAAATTAAAGTGTAGAGAATTCATTGTTTAATAATACAACTTTAGGTCATGCTATTGAGAAGAGATTCTAATAAGTGATTCTAAGATTAGGGTTAATTGGCTTGAGAAAGTGATTAACTTTAGTTGAAAATTCTCTTAATCAAGAAAGATTAAAGAATAAATTAGATTATCTTTAGGAAAATCACGTGTTAGATAGAAGGGAAATAATATCTAGGTACAACATTGAATATTAAATTAATTGAATTGCTTTCTTATTAATTCTTAAATTGCACCTAAGGTAATCTTTAAATTAGTTTTAGTATTAATTTAGATTTACTTCGTTAAGTTTTTTGAAATTTAATTTACCAGTTAGATAATAGAGACTTAGTGAGTATTAGTAATCATACTAGTCCCTATGGGATCAACATTTAGACTCATATCCATTATATTATAAACTAATAGGTGCACTTGCCTACACTACATTAATTACCATCCACTTGTAGAGTCTATGTCAAGTTTTGAAAGCAGCCTTCTACTCGTTTCTTAGCTTCGTTCGAATCTGATCATAGCCAAACTTTAGATCAATCTTTCTAAAAACCTTAGCTCCACTTAGTTCGTCTAACATGTCATCCAACCTAAGGATAGGATGCCGGTACTTAATTATGGTTTTGTTTACGGCTTGGCTATCAACACACATCCACTAAGTGCCATCCTTTTTCGGCACTAGGAGTACCAAATTAGCATAGGGACTTAGACTTTCTCTTGCATATCCTTTCTCCAATAGTTCATTGACTTGTTGTTGGAGCTTAGTGGCTTGTTCAGGATTCATTTGTTAAGTCAGTTTGCTCGGTAAGGTAGTGTTGAGTATCAAGTTAATGTAGTGCTCAATGCTTTTAAATGGTGGTAAACTTTCCAGCAACAGTTTTGGGAATAGGTCGGAATATTCATCTAATAGCTCTCTTATCTCAACGGGTAGTTTAGTCCTTTCCTTCAACTCTAGTAGTCTTCTAACCGACATAAAAGTTAGCATATTAGCCTTTATAGCTTCTTGGAGATTAGCTCTACTTAGTATTAAAACCTTCTTGGGTCCTCAAATTAGTTTAGCTTATAATTTGCTAACTTGACTCAGCGTCATTAGATTCAAGGTAACCTTCCTTCCATCTTTCTCAAAAACATAAGTATTTTGAAATCCATCATGCATAACCCTTCAATAAAAAAGCCATAGTTGGCCTAATAGCACGTGTGAAGTGTGCATAAGTAGTACATCATAAAGGATCTCATCAAAGTAATTCCTAATTGAAATCGCCAGTAGTACCTATTGAGTCACATGTAGTGCTCGCTTCTCATTTAACCAATGCAACATGTATGACTTCGGGTGTGCTATTGTCAGCAGCTTTAACTTCTTGATCAAGTCGGTAGATGCCACATTGGTGCAATTATCACTGTCTACAATGAGTGCATACAATTAATCATTCACCTTACATGTAATATAGGATAAGTTTTCTCCCTACTCCACCTCATGTAAACTTAAGGTACACCAAACAATAAGGATTAGGTTATCTAAGTCATCTATGAACACATTATAGACACCTCATTTTTGCCGTTTATTAAGCCAGGTTAAAGAAAAAGAAAAAAAAAATGAAAATAATAAACATAAAATAAAATAAACGAAATTTGAAAAAAATAATAAAAATAAAGTGTCAAGTTGTATTGAGTTCAACTAAGTCTAATCATATTGAGTCAAGTTGAGCAAGTCAAATCGTTTGGGATTGAATCAGATAATGTTGAGTGATCAATTTAATAAATTTTAAGTCGTTAAAAGATCAGACTTTATTGAAATATTTTTAGTTCAGTTAGGTATAAAGTAGATTTTTTTATCTAACTTATATTAGGCTAAAATATCTTATTAAATAGGTTATTAGGTTAAATTAAGTTAGATTGGGTAAGACCTAGAAAAATAGAAAGCCTGAATTAAAATAGGGTTTCTAGAAATTAGGTTAAATCTTCAAAGAATCTAAAACATATCTTTTATATCTAGGGTTATTGAGATAGAATCTATATCTAAGATTTACGAAAGATTCAATTGTAGGTATTATAAATAGAAATTCGGTAGTGGAATTAAGGACGTTTTTCACAATCCCCAACACATAACACATTTACCACATAATCACTCTACATCAAACACATTCACTCACGCTACAATCGCTTGATAGCTCACATACTTCATGACTGAATGCACTGCTTCACTGACAGCCACTCTACATACACCAGCACTTGTACGACACAACATATGCCAGTACACTACCTTACATTGACGTGATCATACACTCATTGCATACCTCATACCTCCTCGCCAATATACAACACAGGTCACATGATCATTGCACGTTAACATGTCTCACACCACTACACTTGCATACGATAAATACACTCGCCCACTGCACTTACACATCAGCACACCGATAGCCCCTGACCAAATAGCTACATACTTACGTCCCTTGGCACATATACATAACCCCCTCGATGAATACATACCAATTTGCACTACATACTCCCCATCGAACTACAATCCATGTTGTACGTGATCACGACGTGCTACTACTATGCACGATCACGATGTACTACTGTTGTGCACGATTACAATCCATACTGTACTTCCACTATCGTAAATACGTCGATTATGCACAACTCGACCGATTTAGGTACATTATTTTCTTTATTTGATTAATTAATTTTTTTTAGATAATTTGTTTTTTTTAGTATAGGTTTTTTTATTATTTTTTTAGTATTATTATTTTTATTGTCATATTGTTGGATATATTTTAGAAAATTTGAATTTTTGGATAAATTTAGTTAGTTGAAAATTTCATTTTTTAAAATTACGTATCTTTTCTCTAAGATCTGTATTTTTGAAAAAAAATACTTATCTAGATCGTATCTTCAATGTATCTAGCATATAGGATTTAGAGAAGATACGTATTTGGATCGTATTTCAACTTATCTAGCATATAGGATTTAAAGAAGATATATATCTAAATCGTATCTCAATGTATCTTACATATAGGATTTAGAGAAAATACATATTTAGATCGTATTTTAACATATCTTGCATATAGGGTTTAGAAAAAAATATTGATTTTTGATACATAGTGAGTTTTTTTTTAAAATAAAAAAAAATTTAATCAAAGATTTCAAAAGATTTATTTAGTTAGGTTTTTTAGAATAGATTCATGAAATTAGATTTTGTAGGCTTTTTTTTTTTTTAAATATAAATGGTTTAATCAACGTAAATTTGGCTTGATTTTAAAAAATAAAAGAAATCCACCTACCTAATATTTTATAAAAAAGAACTATGTTGGTTTGATTCCGATTAACGGGTACGTAGGTACTTTCAAGACAACTGTCTAAAAAATAAATTTTTTTCTTGAAATTCGTAATAAAAAAATAATAATAAATTCATTTTATTTGTATTATGTATATTTTTACATATCTTAGTATTTTTTAGAAAAATATAAAAATAAAGCCTATTTCAACAACCACATGATCAGCGGCCCATCGAACAGCAATTCTACACAAAGCAGAATAACAACGCAATTCACATAAGTTTTTTCCTTGACCTGACCCGCATTGTACAGTATAGGTAGGTTTTCCTTTTTTTAGTATAGTTATATTTTATTTGTTTTTTTCCCCCCTTATTTTATTTGTTTTTCTTATTTTGGTTTAGATAATTTATTAATAACCCACACTAACTTTAGTTTATTTTTATGTAGGTTTTATTTTAGTAATAGTTTTAGTTTTTTTTTTTTAATTCTTTGATTTATTTATTTATTGTTATTTTGTTAGTTTTATCTTATTGGTATATTAAAGTGTTATATTGGCTTTACACAATTAGGATTTCATGTAGAATCATTACTAATATGAGTTTTTGTGGGTCTTTTATGTCGATTCCTATTGATTTGTGCCTTTTGTATAAATTGCATGTTTTAGCATAAAGTTGTATACTTTTAGTCAAAATTGCATATTTTAATAAAATTCAATATTTTTGTTAGAAATTGCACTTCTATAGGAAATTTGCATTTTTTGTTTAAATTTACATGTTTTTCATTAAATTTACATTTTTATATAAAGTCAATATTTCAAGGATTTTTAGAAAAATCATTTTATCAATTGTTAGCTTTTCATAAAATAAAATTTTTTTTTAATTGGCGTCTTTTCCATAGTTTTTCCATGGTTTATGCTTCCTTTTCATGGTTTCGACACCTTTTTCATGGTTTAAGTATCTTTTCTATGGTTTAGGCTTCTTTTTTATAGTTAGGCATATTGTCAATAATAATTGCATTTTTTTTTCATAAAATAGCACACTTTTCATGATAATTGCACATTAGTATAATTTCATAAAAGTTGCATCTTTTATTTATTTATCTATTTTTTTTCTCATTTAGGTGTTTTAAGATTTTTTTAAAGTTTTTTCACATAGTAGTTTTTCAAAAAAAAAAAAAAAAAAAACTAGCTTGGAATATTTTTTAAATATTAAGTCTTTATTTTTTTTTCAATTGGAAATAAAAATTAGGTTTTTTAAGGATTTTTCTTAATAAAAATAAATTGATTAAAAAACATAAACTTAGCTTAATTTTTAAATTAAAAAAAAATCAACCTGCTAAATCTTTTCAAAAAGAAAAGAATTACGTTAGTTTGATCTTGACTAGTGGGTACATAGGTACCTTTGAAGCAACTATTTAAAAAATAAAAAGAAAAAAAAATTCTTGAAATTCGTAATAAAAAAATAATTAAAAAATCATTTTATTTATATTCTATATAGCTTTACATATCTTAATATTTTTAGAAAAAAAAATAAAAATAAAGCCCATAAATTGATTTTTTTTTTTACATGGTGATTTAGTATTAATAAGTTAATCACCAAATTTAGTTTTCTTTTTTTGTTATTTTTCTAAAAAAATTATTTTCTTAGAAAACTTCTGAATCAGTGGCTAAATTAGGATTTGAAAACCTTAATTTCATTTTTTAACAATTTACCTGGTTGGTGACTCTAATTTTTCAAAATAATTTTTTTTCATGTTTTCTTAATTTTCTGTCGAGTAATTTATATTATGCGGATTAGCCATAATATGGATTAAGTTAAGAAAAACCGAAATAGAGCTTCATAGAATCGGTGACTTCATTAGGGAAGCTTAGTAGACCAGCCATGTGAAAATTAAAAATTAATTTATGGGCTTTTGTATTATTTTTTCTTTTATCATATTATAGTTGTACTAATTGGTTTTTAGTAATGCATGCCCTAAGAAAAAACTAGGCCTAATGGGCTCTTGTTGAGGATTTTTGGGGTGGGGGGGTGGGGGGGTAGAGTGGGGTGGGGTGAGATCATTTGCATGTATAGATGTGGTTGGACATGAAGATGGGTCGTTATTGTGTAATCCTTAAGTTAAGTTGAGTAAAAAACGAGTCGTTTGAGATCGAATCGGATAATGGTGTGTAATCAATTTAATAAATTCTAAAAGTTATTGAAGGATCAGGCTTCATTAAAATATTTTTAGTTCAGTTCGATATAAAGTAGATTTTTTATCTAATTTATATTAGGCTAAAATAGACTTACGATTTATTAAGTAGGTTATTGGGCTAAATCAAGTTAGATTGAATTAGGCTTCAAAAGTAGAAAGCCCAAATTAAAGTAAGATTTCTACAAATTAAGTTGATTTTTTAAAGAATCTAAATCGTATTTTTTGTATCTAAGAATTATTATCGTATCTTTTGTACGTAGGGTTTGTTGAGATCTAATATATATCTAAAAGAGATACTAAATATTCGGTTTTGTGTATTATAAATAGGAAGTCGACGATGAAGTTTAAAACGTTTTTCATGATCCTCACATAATCACAAAAAAAAAAAAAAAAAACACAAGACCACATGATATTGATCAACACCTAATCTAACTTACGGACACAATCTTCATCTTCAATCACTTTACATATCACCCATGCTGCCCCAATACATTCACACTCACACATAACATCACATTGTCCCTTACTACACCTGCTTGAAACGCACTCCACTACCCCATTCATGCCACTACCGTCCTATTGAACACACAATCCACGCCATACAAACGGATACTGCTCTACTCATGTTGACACATGAACACAAACATACATAACACCTTGACACTTTACACATGAAGACACATACACTCACCGACATGAAATCACACACATGAAGACACACACATACACGCATAAATCACACGATCCGATCACCATGCACAACAATCATTGCAAACATTGCCGTACACGAGCACGATGCACATCGTATGTTGTACACGATCCATTGCTATACATGCG
Source organism: Lumnitzera littorea (assembly GCA_024138015.1). Lineage (NCBI taxonomy): Eukaryota > Viridiplantae > Streptophyta > Magnoliopsida > Myrtales > Combretaceae > Lumnitzera > Lumnitzera littorea. The sequence continues at coordinate 75,724,515 of JAMXBB010000010.1, forward strand.
ACTTAATTTTTTTTAGGTAAAAAAAATATTATTTTATTTTATTTAATTAATTTAATTATTTTGACTAATTAATTTTTTTAAGTACAGGTTTTTTTTATTAATTTTGAATCGTTATATCATTTGCCACATTTTTAGATAATTTGCATTTTTGATAATTTAGTTAGATTATATCTTTTTAGTTGAAAATTACCTTTTTGAAACAAGTTGCATATGTTTTCTTTGAGATTTGTATCTTTAGAGAAAATACGTATCTAAATCATTTCTTAGTAAATCTTGCATTTATGATTTATAAAAGATTGATTTTGATACGAGATATGTATCTTAAATATAGGATTGAGAAAAGATATGTATTTAGATCGTATTTCAGTATATTTTATATATAAGATTAAAAAAAGATACGTATATCGTATCTCAGCATATTTTACATTTAGGATTTAGAAAGGATTGATTTTGACACGTAGTGATTTAAAAATAATAATAATAAAAAACTTAACTAGAGTTTTTCAATAAAAAAAAAAGATTTAGTTAGTTAGGGTTTTCTTAAGATTCGCGAAATTAGATCTTTTATAGGTTTTTTTTAAAAAAATAATAAATGGTTAAATAAACATAAATTTGGTTTGATTTTCAAATAAACAAGATTTACCTACTAAATTTTTTCTAAAAAAAGAATTACGTTGGTTTGATTACAACTAATGGGTGTATAGGCACCTTTGTGGTAACTGTCTAAAAAATGATTTTTTTTTATTTTTCTTGAAATTCGTAATAAAAAAATTCATTTTATTTATATTCTATATATCTTTACATATCTTAGTATTTTTTAGAAAAATATAAAAATATAGCCCATTAATTGATTTTTTTTTACATAGTAACTCAGTTTTAATAGGTTAGTCCCTAAACTTAGTTTTTCTAGTTAATTTTCTAAAATTTTTTTTAAGAAAATCTGTAGATTAGTGATCAAATTGGGGTTTTTCCATTCGAAAATCCTAATTTTATTTTTACCAATTTAATTGGTTAGTAACTCCAATTTTTCTAAATATTTTTTAAATATAAAAATGTTTTCTTAATTTTATATCGAGTAATTTCTATTAAGTGGGCTAAGCTTAATATAGATTAAATTAAGAAGAACAAAATAAGATTCAATAGAATTAGCGACTCTACTAAAGAAGCTTGGTGGGTTAGCCATGTAAAAGTTAAAAAATTAATTAATGGGCTTTTTGTATTATTTTTATTTTATTGTATTATAGTTGTACTAATTGGTTTTTAGTAATATAGGCCTTAAAAAAAGAAAACCTGGCCCAATGGGCTTGTATTGGGGATTTGGGGGGTTTTATTTTAATAACCATTTACATGCTTAGGTGTAATTAAACCTAAGCTACTTTAGGAACTTAAGACAAGTCGTCATTATATAACCCTCAAGTTATTGGGGTCTTTACGCTCGCCTGGTGGTAATAGGCGAGCTCACTTATGTCTTGATGTAGTTTACCAAGCATTTCCCTAAAAATACTAGAAGCTACAAAGCTTGAGATCCATAGACTTTACGCTCCTGTATTATTGTAAAATAAAAAAGGGTTACTAATTTTCAAATTATAGGAGCTAGAAAAGAATTATTATAACTCGCGACCAATTGGACTTTATTTTCAAAATTTAATATACTTATATATATAAGTGTACATGAGCTTTCAAAAAAAAAAAAATTAGCAATTTACACATTTATATATGTAAGTTTACGTAAATATTGACCGCATGTTTATAATAATTCTATTCCTATAGTTTATTAATGACTAACTCTATTGCATTATACACGTGCGTAGCGTAGTGCATCACATTTATTTTATATGCTATCTTATGTAATATATGTAAATATTGTAGATTTTGTTTTATTTCATAAGTAATAGGTTGTGTAATATAAGATTTATCAAATAAGGCTCAAAATCATTAGTATTTCCCTTATACCATAATGTGTCAACATTATAAAAAAAAAGGAAAAAAAAACCTTTAATATTTACTTGTAAATTTTTTTTCTTAGGCATGTAATTATGAAAGTTAGCTATAGTAAGATAATTATAGAACTATTATTTTTTCAATGCTTTCCAACAATTTTTTTTTTAAAAAACAAGAAATTTCAAAATGATATTTTATGATAATTTTTTTTTACTTAGTTAATTTTTATTGCAATACTCCAAATATACCATATTGTTAGGAACTAATAAAATACAAAAAATAAAAAAAAAAAAAGATTTAACTATCAGATTTCCATTGTAAATTATTTTTCATCTTAAGGTCATCAATCTTGTATATGTTTAAGTTTACATTTTTCGTATTTATCCATTAAGTTGTCATGGTCTTGATAGAGCTTTCTTTATGAGTCGTCATCGTTATGTTATCTATTCAATAGGTTTTTCATTGTAAAATAATTTTTACTTCTCTATATCATCCCTGTAATATAATTTCCTATGTCCTTGGATGTCAATCCTAATGCTTTTAATTTTTTTTTAATTTAGATTCGTTGATGTCGGTATTAGGCTTTTATAACATAAAATCAACATTGATCTTTTTTTTCAATAAAAGTTTCCAAAAAAAAAACAAAATAGAAAGGTTTTCGAAATTAAAAAAACATTGATTTTTTTTTTTAAAAGAGGGAATGTAGTATTGCTAATAAGAAGAGATTCTTGCAGGATTTGAAAAATTGCCTTTTAAAGTGGTTTAGCCTAATCTGAAGCCTATAATTACTCATTTTTAAAAACATGATGGTTGAAGCTCTTGAATAAAGAATAGCTACAGTAGAAGGGGTTTTGAGCATGCATGCATAGCAAATTGAGACCATGACTTATACCTAAGCCCAAGGGCCTATTGACAAGTATATGAGTTTTAAAAGTTGCAAGTTTATGAGTCTACTATTAACATGATAGAAAGTTTGGAAAGGTTGTTAGAGACAGATTTGAATGGTCATGCCTAGAGGTTATGTTATTACCATGATATGAAAAATAGGGTTGTAGCTTTAGAAGAAAAGTTGGTGATGTTAGAACAAAAGCTCATAGGTATAGAAATGGAAATAGGTTATGTGCTCATGTAGCTTGAAAACCTACATACTAATACCGATAGGACATTACAACTAAAGCATGAGGATGATTTAGAGAAAGAAAAGTTAGGAGCGAATGTGTTGATGGGTGATTCTCATTTCGGTATACAAACACCAGTAATACGAGAAAACGGCTATGAGAGATGCCGAAGAGTGCTCTAATGCGGCTATTCTGATGCTTAAGTTAGCTCTCTAGTTATGAGAATAAAAATGTTGAACAGTTATGGGAAAGAGAGAATGGAGAAGAGGACCTCCCTACCTTAGGGTCTTGTTTGGTATTTATAGTGAGTTAATGGAGATTGTCCCTAGATCAAGTCTTTAGATCGGGCTTAGATATTGGGCTCACTAATATAAGGTCACATAATAATTATCTAAAAATGCCTATCAACACTTGCCGCCTATTCTCTTTGGTGACAAAGTCGGAAAAGAGAGCATTCAAGGAGGTTGATTTGGTGAGATTTCTAACCTGAAGAGGTTAGAGTGCTTGAAGAAACAAAGACCTAAAGAGGCGAAGAGTAAGAGTAAATGGAGCGCCCAAAATGGCGAGGGCCTAAAGAGAGCGAAGTACCTGAAGAGGTGAAGGCCTAAAGAGGTTGAAGCGCCTAAAGAGGTAAGAGCACCTCAAGAGGTAAGGGCCTGAAGAAACTGAAGTGCCTGAAGAGGCGAATACGCTTCAAGATGTAAAAGGGCTTGAAGAGGCCGATACACCTGAAGAGGTGAGAAATGCTTAAAGAGGTGAATGCTTGAAGAAGTAAGGAGTGCCTGAAGAGGCGAGAGCGCTTGAAGAGGAGAGAGCGCTTGAAGAGGCCGATATGCCTAAAGAGACGAGAGTGCTTGAAGAGGCCGATACGCTTGAAGAGGCGATGGCGGTTGAAGAGGCGAGTACATGACTGAAGAGGTGAGTGCATACTTAAAGAGGCTGATATGGCTGAAAAGGCGAGAGTACCTAAAGAGGCGGATATGCCTAAAGAGGCAAAGGCACTTGAAGAGGTGATAGCCTAAAAAGGCTAATGTGCCTAAAGAGGCTGAGGTGCCTAAAAAGGTAATGGCCTGATGAGGCTAAAGCGCCTAAAGAGGTGATGGCCTAAAAAGGTTGGAGCGCTTAAGGAGGTGGGGGCTTGAAAAGGCAAAGAGCGCCTGAAGAGACGAGGGAGCAAGTAGGTCGTTCGAGTTAGATGTGACCTATGCAAAATAGAGCCGTAAAATTGGCTAGTTAGTCTCTAATTTGTTAACGTATAGGACTTTGGCTTACTTACTCATCGTCCGTACCTATCATAGGACTTAGCATATTTTACCCATTACAGCTAAATGGCTTGGGATTTTTTTTTTAATGATTAGATAGTAGAAATTCACGTAAGGTGCGCTATTGTTGCACACATTCCTTAACTACAGTCCACAAGCTCATGCGAAATCCATTTGGACTACTCATGTAAGGACAACTTGGAATTGGTTTATTTGAACTGTCGTTAGCCAAAAGAAGCTTAAAGCTCGGACTCACTTATTTAGATAGCTTGGTCGAAGGGGAGTTGGACTTGTAAATTTGTCTGAACTTAGTTCGAATCCGTAAAAGCTTGGTTGACATAGAGCTTAGAGATTAGAGAATTGATATGTTATAGCTTAGAAGTTTGCAGGCTGCTTAACTCGGCCTTAATGGATGGCATGGACATAGGAGCTTCTCGGCAACTTAGTATAGCAGGACACATTCGGCTACTCGGCATGACAGATATGTTGGCAACTTTGTATAGCTCGGCATGGAGTCCATTACTCAAAAAGCTCAAGGATGAATCTTTTTCAATTGTCGTTCGAGCTGCGGAGAGCTTAGATCTTGCTGCCGTGCTTGGCTGTAGCGTGTAGTCGTTTACTGCAAAAAGGTTTGTCACATGAAGGACTAAGCAATTTAAAGTCTCCAAGTTAGCAACTGGGCCTTAAGATTGAATTGTTTGACATGGCCTTGAGATTAAGCTGTTCAGTGAGGCCTTAGGATTGAACTGTTCGGCAACTGCATCTATATTTCTCGGCAACAGAAGTTTTTATTTCTCATCATTGAAGCTCTCGGCGACTTGGCATGATATTTGGTAAAGTCTAGTGAATTTTCTTTCACATGCTTAGTATAGTTTATCGGCTGCTCGGGGTGAGAGAGGTTTGCATGATTGCTTGAAAAGTTGTTTTGGCTCAGTTCTTTATTTTTGAAGTATCTGGAACTCGATGCAATCGATGGAGACATAACTCGGCCAAAGTTTCTTAGCCACCGAATGCCGTATGTAAGATTATTCGATTTTTGGCTCAATCCTTCATTTTTGGAGTAATTGGAACTCGGTGCAATGGATGGAGACATAACTCGGCCAAAGTTTCTCAACCACTGAATGCCGTGTGTAAGATTGTTCAAAAACATGACTTGGCAACAATTCTTCAACATGAATATTTCTCGGATTTTATGACGCTACAAACTCAATCCGTGTGAGCACAGAGAGTGCAGATGGTGGATATGATAGCTTAATTCGACTGCGAGCTAATCTGGTCGATCCTTCTTAGACGTGTTGGGTTTGAATAGCTAGGGTTGGTCGGAAATTCAGCCACGGTACTTAGTCGGCGATTCAACCACGGAACTTAGTCGGCATTCGACCACGGAACTTAGTTGGCATTGAGCACAGTTTTTATACTTGCCTTGAAAGAATATTTAGTGGTTGAAATTGTTTTAGAGTAGGCCTCAAGATCAACCATATTACATTGGAATATTCCTTGCATACTTCTCTTGAATCGTACGAGCCTTGGATGCCAATGCATATAGCTCGGTAAAGTCGTTTGTAAAGATGGTTCAAGAGTTTCTCAAGTTTAGTAAACTTACACGGTACGACAAAAACTCAAGTATACGGCATGGTAGGAGCTCGAATCTCGTACAGAACTCGGAAGCTTGAAAGGGGATGCCATATGCATGAAGCTCATATTAGATTGCATGTGGCTATTGTAATTGCTTACCATCAGTGAATCATTAGAGAAGCTCGTGGCTGCTATTGATGGATAGAACTCGGAGCTAACATAGAAACTCAACGAATCTCCTGGAGTGTTATAGTGGAGCTTGGCTCGAATCAGGGTTGCACTCCATTTAATTATATGCTTGTGAAGAGCTTAGTCTGAATGTGCTCAAGTGGAGCACCATACTGGATCTTCGTTCCATTACGTTACATAGCTGAGTCAGCATAATCATGTTGTTGTCTTGCCATAAACGATAGACTTCTTAACAGGATAGCTTAGGTTGTCAATTGAGTAAAAGTGTCTAGAGCTCAGGCTTCTTTTAGCTTGACACAGCCATTGAGTTGTGTGATTGGACTTATTGCTTTTTGTGAGCTTGAATTAGAGCTTAAAGTAAAGATTGGAGCATGGAATGGGAAGCATATCTCGTGTATGGTTATGGTTCCCGGCTCTTCGGCGGTTGGCAACTAAGAAGAAAGCTCCTCAGTGTGGAGCTTGGACTCTTTGATGACGTGAAGAAAACTCAGCTTCTTGGCACCATGAGTTGATGAACTCTTGGCCATCTCGGCATGGAATTGGGAGAAAACGCTTGGCCTTTCAGTTGCATACAGACTTGAGTGTAGCTTAGTAAGTGCTTAGCATAATGTCTCACAACTGCTCGGCATTTCAAAGAAAAATGCTCTTGGCCAAAAGCTTCTCGGTACAATGTATCTTGGCATTGACAGTTTGAAGAGCTCGGCTCAGTTTAAACACAAAACAACTCGACATGATTCTGCTTTGCTTGATTGAAACAAGTAATGCTATGCTTGGCATGTAGAGAAGTTGGTATAACTTAAGTATGATCTCCCTCACGATAATTAGGCCTTGAGATTGAACTGCTCGGTAGCCATTCATGGTGGCTCGGTGATGTTGTATGGCTTACGAAACAATCACTCGGCTACGACTTGGTCAAAAAGCTCTGCCATGGCTTTATTCTTAAAAAATTGTTGATAAGAAAAGCTAAAACAGTCAAAATTACTCTCGTTAGGTTCAAAATCTGGTGTACATTAGAGATCCAATGGTTGCATGGCGGTTACATAGTAATTATTTAGCGGTTACCAATTTCAAAATGGTGGTTACTAAGGCGGTTTCCAACTTCCTAGTGTATCAGAGCCGATTAGCTTTTGGCTTCACATTGGATTTAACGTATAGTTATTGCAAAAGCAAAGTCGTTGCAACCTTTTTGGCATATAAAAGATATTTGCAAATTTCCTCGATTATCAAATTTTTGAAAATCACAAAAAATGTGGCTTTTAACCAGGATTCTCTCATTCCCATAAATGGCGTCAATTGTTGACGGATGATTCTCGTTCCAATATATGAATATCTGCAACATGAGAAAATGGCTAAGGGGAATGTTGGAGGGTGCTCTGGCACAACCACTCTGATACTTAAGTTAGCCATCTAGTCATGAGAGTAAAAATGTTGAACGGTTATGAGAATGAGAGAATAGAGAAGAGGACCCCCCTACCTCAAGGTCTTGCTTGGTATTTATAGTGAGTTAATAGAGATTGTCTCGGGATCGAGTACTTAGACTAGGCTTAGATATTGGGCCTACTAATATAAGGCTACATAATAATTATCCAAAAATGCCTATCAACAGAATGTGTCAATTGGGAAAGCTTAGAATCAAAACAAGCCTGTCCACAATAAGAAGAGGCAACTTACATAGTTCAAGATTCTAATGGATTAAGTGTTTAAGCAATTGAGAGATGTAAGACTGTTAGCATATGAAAACCTAACAAAGAAATATAAGCCAAGGGATCATGACCCCAACAAATGGTGTGAATATCATGTGGGCTAAGTAGGGCATATCATGGAGGATTGTTGGAAACTGAAGCATAAGGTGCAAGATTTGATTGATGCTAAGGCTATCCAACCAAATTTTCTAGAGACTAATGGGTCTATGGGTAATGGTATCCCTAACTTAAGGGCATCAAACAGACAACCTCTAACATCGGGTATTAAGGGTTTACTACTACCATTTGACTAGCTAGCTTACGATTTGAAGCAATTGGGCATACCTCCAAAAGATCAATTCAACTAAATGGGCCAAGTTCGAAGAAGTGATAGAAATGGGGGCAAGAAATGGAAAAGAGTGTAGTTCCTGTATTTATTTCTTTTTATAATAATCTTTTACTTTAGAGATTAGATTTATTTGAATAAAGTATTTTTCTTGTGCATTTTGTTTTTCTATGATATGCACTTAGCTAAGCTTAACGGGGGCATGTCATTGGCCCTTCATTAATGAAATACTTCATGTAAGACTTGGGGCAAGTGGAAATGGATAAAGTAAATGTGAACTCAGAACTTAAAATTTTCCACCTAAGGAAATGGTAATACATTACTTGAAAGGTTTAGGATGAAAAGAGGCAAACTATGTCTTAAACACTAACCTTAAACACACATGAGAATTGAGTGTCATAATGTGAGTACTTGAGCTCATTCCTTAAAGGAGGCTTGTTGAAATTGGTACACATGTTAAAATGATATTAGACATTCATTTCATTATCCCTAAATACAGTTATCCCTCACAAACCCATTTGAACCTTTAAGGTATTTTTCTTAAAATTAACCCTACTAAAAACCACCCTACACTAGAGCAGTCAGGAGATTAAGGTCATTAATTTAGAGAAAAGGGAGTAGACTAACTTATGCTTACCTTAGTCATGCCAATTCATGAGCAAATATTATTATAGATAATTTAATTTCTTTAGGATGAAGAAGAGTTTCAAATAGTATATACCCTACTTGGGCTTATATACTTATTTAAATACCTCAAGCCCATGGACTTTTCCTAAACACTCCATGCCATATATATTTCTCCTAAGCTTATGCTCTTTGAACCTATGGTTTTAGGATTTTGAATCCCATCAAGCAAAAATTCAACAAGGGAAGGTGACCGTCTTGACAAAAGAGAGAGAGAACAAGAAAAAAAAAAAGAGAGTAGAAAAATGTGAAAAAGAGAAAAATTGAAAATATTAGCAAGGCGATCGCTTTTAAAGAAGAGCTAAATTACTAATAAGCTTGAAGTTCGAACTTGTGATGGTATCTAAAATCTAAACATTATAAATTCCTAAGCTAAAAAGTAAAACCCTTATTTTATGGTCCCGCCCAATTTATCATCTTTGATGAAACTCTTTTGACCAAAGAAATGGATTTATCTTAAACAATAATTGCTTATGAAACTACGGCAAGCCCATGTGTAGTCTCTCTTAGGTTTTTGGCTTGTAAACCTAGGATGGATGGTATATAATTTCTTTAAAATTGGCCAAAGTACATTGATATCCATTTGCTTGAACCATTGACCAAAAGCCTTATATTGCAAACCCAAAAAAGATCTGATTGATTGACCAAAGTATACCACTTACAAGATAGGCTACAATTTTTAGAATTGATGCCGAAAGTGAAAATAAACCTGTGAGAGTGTAAGGAAGTCCACTTGGATTGAACATTTCAAGTAATGATATCTATCCCCTTAGTGGAAAATTAAAGAATAGTTGAGTGCTCTCTCAAGACCATGACTAGTCTTAACCCTAAGTTTGAAATCGGTATTTCCGATAAGCTCGAAAATCATGAATTTTGCTCTAAGAAACAAGACTGAAAGAATGAATGATCAATGGGCAAAGGGCAAGCTAACCCCTTATTTGTGATCTTTAGTGTTTTTAAGGCTTTTTTACTTGATAGCAACACAATTTTCCATTAAAGAGTGTTTTTTTGAATTTCTTAAGAAACCTTTTCAAAAGAGAAATGGAACCTTTTTCAAAAATTGTCAAAAGAGATTTCTTAAAAAGAAAAAGTCAACATTTTCAAAGAATCATCAAAATCCGTCAAATTTAACTCTCAGATCATTTTATCAAAACTCATCAAAGTCCTTGAAATTCACGGATTGCTTACCCTTTAGTGTGCTATTCATTTCCCATAGTAATCTTAAGTTGCTTGCTCATAGGAGTGCCATCAAGTCCTTTTTAGGATCGCTTGCTCACGGGAATGCTGTCCTATTCCTTAGTTAGATCGCTTGCTCATAGGAGTGTCATTCAGTCTTTTTTAGGTTCACTTACTCAAAGGAACGTTGTCTTATCTTTAGTTGGGTCGCTTGCTTAGTAGAGCACCATCCAATCTTTTCTAAGATCGATTGCTTAAAGGAGCATTGTCTTATCTTTTGTTGGATCACTTGCTCAAAGGAGCGCTGTCTTATTTAGTCCTTTACAAGGATCGCTTGCTTAAAGGAGCGCTGTCCAGTCATTTAAACAATCACCTGCTCATAAGAGTGCTGTCTCATTTTGTCTTTAATAGAATGCCGTCTTATCTTGTCTTTGAAAGATCTATCTTTTCGAGCAACAGATCCTTAAAGGGATTTATCTTCTTAAGGATACCTGACCTTTCAAGTCAGGACCTAACTTGTTTAACAATCAAAGTCCTTACTATGCTAATTCAAGCAAGGACTAGGTAAAGAAGTGAAGCAAGACTATCACTTGAATGGATGATTAGGTGAGAATAAGGCAGAGAGGATGAACATGCATTCTCAGTATCTTAAATACACAAGTAACAAACAAAATAGCCTTAGGAGACCTTAGGTGTTTACCTTGTAGCTTGAGCGAATGAGATCAATTCTTTGCCTAAACGCTATTTGATCTTAGAGAGCAAAGTTTTTATAGTAGAATAACGTTTCTTTAATCTCTCTAAGAGTTCTAAATGATGAGGAAATACTGGGTATTTATAGGCTCTTGGGCATAATGGTATATGTCAGATCATCTAGGTGATCAACGTATGGGATGGAGCTTTCTCGATTCATGGTTATCCATAATGAGCTAGCTAATGAGCTCAAGGCCAGTAGCTTTCCTCATAAGTGCATGAGTTTACTTGAGAAAGGTTAGATGCAGACGGGTTGGTCTAACGATCCCTATTCCAAGCCCATTAAGCCAAACCTCCTTGAATCATCCCAAATATATGGACTAGACTCCTTAAGCCTTATCACCTAGTTCAAAGAGTCAATTCTAAATAAATAATGGGCTTAACCTAATAACTAATATAACAAATTTTTGGCCTTCTACATTTTGTCCCCTAACCAAAGTCATTTGGACAAAGTTGAAGGGTTTGGGCATTGAGTGAGTTTTTTAGATGACTTAGGCATGTGTGCTATTTAAACAACTATGCTACTGCCAAATTCATTTAAGAGTTGTTCAAGTGCATGAGTTCGTAGCACCTCTTAATCATGCATCATGTCTTTGCTAGATTGAGTAGTACATTGCCCTAAGATAACACTCTAAAATAAATCTTCTTTAAGTTGGCTCTTTTTGAGCTAATTCATCTCTTTGATTTGATCTTCATGAGTTATTAACTCCTTTGAGTTGAATTTATATGCTAATTTCCCATTGGCAATCTCATTGTATTGATTCTATGTATCAATATTGTCTTAATATTCTTTAACGTTGCTTTTAGTGTAGGAGAAACCTCCCAGTGAAATTTCCATACATATAATTATTGGGTGACTTAAATTATTGTGACTTAACCTGAATTATAATATAGCTACATGAAATTAACATCTAAGACCTCTAGTAGAAGGTCGTAATACTCCTTCTATGAGATGTATAATCCATGCAAAGTTGTTTAGCATTTTCTTTCACAGTCTCCATGATAACCATTACTTCATTAATCTGTTAATGTGCTCTACATGTCGAGATGCTAGTTGGCATGTAATCGGAATTCCTAGCAAAAGTTGTGGCAATGGATATATTCTTTTTTTTTTTTTTTTTGTTTATATCCTTAGGCCGCTATATAACTTACATGAGATTTTTTTTTAACACTCTGCAATAATTGCCAAATGATTCGACAATAGAGGTGTTTAGATTTGAATGACAAAGTTGTACATTTCTCTACCCAGCAAGACATATATAAATGAAAATGCTCCGACCTCTATTCACATAAAATCTTTAGTAACAACTAATGTTCCATTTCAAATCTTCCTCAAATCCTTTTTCTTTCCATTAAACGTGCCATACTCGATCCATATGTGGAATTAAAAGATGGGCTATAACCACATCATTGTTGGAGTCCTCTTTTGCTAATTATAAACACCCAATTTTTACTCCCTTTATTTTTATTTTTATTTTTCTCAATAGGCCCTAAATTAGGAAAAACACAAAGAAATAGGAAATTAAAGAAAACCCAAAAAATTAAGAAATTTAGAAAAAATAAGAATTTTAAGAAAATACAAAAAAATTCAAAAATAAGAAAAAGCACAAAAAATAAGAAATTTTAAAAAAAGTACCAAAAATAAGACGTGTAGAAAGAAACTCTAAAAAATAAGAAGTTTAGAAAATAAAGTTTAAAAAATTGGAAAATTACAAAAAAAAAGGAAAATTGAAAAAAAAAAAAGATTTTAGAAAATACTATTTTATTAGGTTATATTTTTTATTTTTAATTAGGTTTAGAAGTTGGGCCGTTGAACTTGTGCTTAGATTTAAAACTAGCCTAAGTTGACCGAGTTCATATGTGCAACTAGTGCACATATGGACAAGGTATATGTCAATGGCTTAACAGATAAGTATTGGACATTGGTATCGTGTTGAAGCTTAAGGTCTTAGGTTTGAATCTTGGTAAAGGTGGGAAGGCCTTTTATTTTTTTTTTTAATTAGCACACTATTACGTGTCAGGATTTGACTATGCTACGTGTTAGGACACGTGGCATTGTCAGGTTGGACAACCTTATTGACGTGGTGCTACATGGCATGCCATGTCAGTTGATACATGTCACGTAATGATACATGGCAGGTTGGGGTTGGTTGAGTTGGCTAACATGGCATCACGTTAGCACCTTCTCTCTCTTTCCCTTAATTTTCCCTTATTTTCTCTAGATTTTCCTCCTCTTTCCTTTTTAAGAACAGCCTATCCCCTTTACTTTGGCTTCAATTTTTGCATAAATTTCACACATAGACACATAATTTCTTGCATCAACCTCGTACTCCACATGGCCTATTTTGAATTGAACCAAAGAATAAGACTAGATCCATCCTTTTTGTTGGTCAAATCAAGCTCCAAAAATTAGAAAAAATTTAAATTTTGGCCATCTACATTCAAGTCCGATCTGAGCTTTCCTTTGTTTATAGGTTAATTATGAGTATAAATTTGGTGTTAGGGGATGTTCATAAGGACACAACCATTCACGAGCTATTGAATCAACTCCCAAGCTCTTTCTCTCTCTTAATTCTCTCACTCTTGGCAATCTCACTCTCTCTCCACCATTTGATCTCTCTCTCTCTCCAACTCTCCCTCTTTCCCCAACAAATCATAGATCCTTGATCTCGGCCTTGAATTTCTCTCTCTACCCACTTTCTCTCTTGATTGAATCACCCCCACTTGTAGACCTCTCCCTTTCTCTACTGTCACCTATCGAATTGACTCCTTCACACTTGGCTTCTTCTCTTTCTCATGCACAACCACATGAACTACCCCTTATACACATCGCAACCCTCCACTGCACCATTGACACCAACTCCCTCACATGGTCGACTCTCTCTCTTCAAAACACATATAGCCACTCAATCCTTACCCTCTCTTTACCAAACCCTTCGGTTACTATCCTCCATAGCCACGCATGAGACATATACACACGATCAGATCTACGAATCTTTCTCCAACAACCATACCCAGCCCAAACACCCTACGTACCCAACACCGCCTAAGTGCCGACCACCACTAAACCACCACTTTAGGTCGTAGTACTTAGGTAAACCCCCAATTCCTAATAGGATTGCCATGAAAGTAGCATTTCTCGATCGATTTGGCCTTGAAATCTACTAAGATCAAGATTACGCGGACACCTCCTTCTTCATCCCTCGCTATTCATGTGCGAAGCATGTGTTGAGTCGGTTTGACCCGTATCTAGACCGACCTGACCCTCTAAATGACCTGGAGACCGGATTCGACCCAACCCGTGACCCTACTCAACTGCTCCAACCCGATTTAACAACATTACTTGGTTTGGCCTGTTGCTGTTTGCTCCTTTATTTCATTTAGCTTCTTTTTCTTTTGTTATTTATTTATTTTTGTAAATTGTAATGTAATCATAAATAAATACGAACCTAAAATAAAAGAAGAAAAGGAAAAATAAAAAAAAGCAGAAAAAAAGAAAAATAAAAAGAGAAAAATAAAAAAAGAAAAAAAGAAATAAAAAGTTTAGTTTTATTTATTTATTTTAAGCATAATAGAAATAGATAAAATAAATAATAATAATAATCAAATAAAAAATAATGAAATTTGGTTTTTATCACTTAGAGAATCAACTTTTCAAAAATAAATAAAAATAAATGAATTCTTTCCAAAATTAAGACTATTAAGAATTTCCAAAAAATAAAATCTAATTTAGGATCCTTTAGGCAATTTTCTTCAAATAAATCAAAATGAATAAAAATGTAAACCCAACAATTTTTTAAAATTTAAAATTAATCAACCCGCTATATTTTTGGTAAATGGACTACGGAAGTCTAATCCCAAATAATGGGTACGTAAGTATTAGTACACAAGTATGTGGCGACTTAAAATATAGCAAGTTTCATTTTTCTCTATTTTTATAAATATCTGTGCAAATTAATTAAATTAGTCATGTGTAACATGATTAATTGTTTTAGAAATTAAAAAGAGTATATTTGAAAAGTAAAGTTAACTTCAGGAAGTTAAAAGTGGTACCTGTTTAGGGTTTAATAAATTAGCCCTCAGATCTAGATTTTTAGTTTTTAAAAGCCATTTTATAAATTGATTTTTTTATTCGACAAACTGGTAGCTAAGTTATAATCAATCCACCCAATTGGTTATAACTTAACTCTTTTTCCTGACTCCAGTTGGGTGGTGACTCTAATACCTTTTCAAATTGAAAGAACGATTTTCTTTAAACTCTAGTTGAGAATCAGTATTAAACAGGTAGGGTTTAATATTAATTGGTTTAAAGAAGGCTTAATTTTAAAAAAGAATCGGGAGGGTGAAAAACTAGGCTCGATAGCTAAAAAAAAAAATCCACACATAAGCAAAGGTAAAGGGGACCATGAAAAAGGCCAGACTACACATTTTCTCTCTCGATTCTCTTACTCTCGACCATCTCACTCTCTCTCTACTGTCTGATCGCTCTCTTTCTCTAACTTTCCCTCTCTTCCCAACATACTGGACACACACACATACACTCTTTCAACAAAATCTCTCTCTCTCGGATTGAACCTTTTCCCCCCTTATTGGCTACATGGCCCATAAGCAAAACACTACACCCCTAAAGCCCTACACACCCTCGACTTTCACTCTCGGGCATCTCTCTCTCTATCTACAGTCCGATTCCTCTCTCTCTTTCTTTCTCTCTCTCTCTCTCTCTCTTTCTATTGTCGGACTCTCTCTCCCCACTAACTTACCTTTACTCTCGGCTAACACCCTACCGCACAGTGTATGCATACGTAGACTACAGCTGCACTATAGCCTCTCCATTACACACTTTCACACCCTTCACTCTTGGCTTACCCCCCAACTTTTCTCTCTCTTGACCAGCAAACCTAACTACATTAACCAAACGCTCGACGCCAACTTACCTTGACTCTCGGCCAACACCCCATCATACAGCGCACAAACACACTAACATATAGCCATTGCATCCCCTCTCCCTCTTGCAAAACTGTAGATAGCCGCGACCTAAACCCAACTGCAGCAAGCTCTATCCTCATTCTCTCTCTCTTGGACATCTCCCTTTCTCTTTATTGACTAAATCAAACCTACAGCCCCAATCTCTCTTACATACACTCCGAACTACAGCTCACTCCCTTGACCATGTCCCCCTAACCACATACACGCCAAATGTTAATCATCTACATCAACTGAACCCCAAACCACATAGCGTTGGCCTCTGCTAGAACACTACTTACCAACCACTTTTGGTTCAAACCAACACCACAACGAGTTTCTCGGCCCCCCAAAAAACTTAAACTAATCTCTCTTCAAGCCCTAGCAACTACTACCTATGCTAGTCGATATCGCTACCCACGATACAATTTCGACCACCACCAAGGCGAGCTCTTCATGCTTCGGCACTCGGCCTACCCCCCTATCATCAATAAAACATTCATGTTTATGCCAATCCTTACTTGAAAGGGTATTCGGAAGCCATTAAAGGATGCTACTTCAGCCGCTAGCATTGTCTCTCAACTACACATGCGTGTGGTAAGTGATTAGGTCAGATGACTTGAATTTGATCCAGTGGCCCGAATCCGACTCATCCTAAATCCGAACTTGAGTCCAACCCAATTGTAGCGCCTAAACTTGATTCGCTTAGCTTAGTTTGGCCTTCTTGTGATTTGGATACATTTATTTTTTTTATTTTTAATTTTTTAAAATTTTTATTTACTTGTTGTTTCATGTAATTGTAATTATTGTAAATAAAAAAAAAGGAAAAAAAAAAGAAGTAAAAAAGGAAAAAAAGAAAGGAAAGAAAAGAAGAAGAAGGAAAAAGGAAGGAAGAAAAGTAAAAAAAGAAAAAAAAGAAGTGTTTTATTTTTGTTTTCAAATTTCAACTAAAAAAACAAAAAAAAAATAAAAATAAAAAATAGAGGAATAAATAATAAATAATAAATAAAAATAATAATAAAATTGTTTTATCACCTAAAAAATTGATTTTCCAAAAATAAAATAAAAATAAATCAACCATTTTTCAAATTAAGATTATTTAGAATTTTCAAAAATAAAATCTAATTTAGGGCCTTTTAGAAAATTTCTTAAAATAAATCAAAAGAGGTAAAAACGTAAACTCAATAGTTTTTCCAAAGTTAAAATTATATCAACTTGCTATGTTTTTGGTAAACGAACTACAGAAGTTTAATCTTGAATAGTGGGTACATAAATACCCGTATGTAAAAACGGGGAAACTTAAAATATGGTAAGTTTCATTTTTCTCCATTTTCGTAGAGATTTGTGTAAATTAATTAATTTAGTCATGTGTAACATAATTAGCTATTTTAGAAATTAAAAAGGATATATTTGAAAAGTGAAGTTAAATTCGAGAAGTTAAAAAGTAGTACTCATCTAGAGTATAATAAATTAGCTCTTGGATTTAGATATTTGGTTTTCATAAAACCGTTTTATAAAACGATTTGATCAATAAACTAGTAGTTAAGTTATAATTAATTTACCAAATTGGTTATAATTTAACTCTTTTTCTCAACTTTGGTTGGGTAGCAACTCCAAAGTACTTTCAAAAATGAGAAAAGAATAGGTTTTTTTTTAAACCTTAGTCGAGGGTTAGTACTAAACTGGTAAGGGTTTAGTACTGATCGGTTTAGAGAAAACTTAATTTAAAAAGAATTGGGAGGGTGAAAAACCAAGCTTGACACTAACAACAAGGAGAAAAGAAATCTATACTAAATCTTTTTCAAATCTTCACTTACCACAAATTTTCATTCATCATTATTACTCATATCTTTCCTCATTCTCATAATATAATTAAAAAAATAATATCACCCAAATCAACAAAGATTTATTAGATCTTTTGTTGAATCGTTCAATATCGATCATTGAAATACCCTCTTATAGGCTATGTATACTTGTGTGGCTTGTTGAGTTTGATGCACACATATGCAATATTGAATTGAATTATCTTCAAATCTTGAATACACAATTGCAACAATGGTATTGACATTTCTTTTCCCCTTTTAGCTTTTCAAATTTCCTTTTCTCTTGCTTTGACTTCATTTTTCTTGTCCTGAATACATGTATATTGTTTAGCACTATAGCAATAATCATTAGCGAGCGAATTCTTTTAGTACTTTTCATGGTGATAGTCAACCTAGATTTCATTAAAGAAGACAAAAAAACTCTCTCTTTTTCAGTAAGGTACAATCTTTGCCTTATCATTAGCTTCACTGTATGTGCATAAGCATTCTTGTTGTTGGGGCCAATCCAACTAAGACAATGTTCCTTCACTTCAAATAAGCCTCATTTCTTCTTCTTCTTCTCCTTTTTTTTTTTTTTTTAATTCACACCAATGAATAGCATCCAACAATAAGAAGAAACAGTCTTCAACTATATTAATTTGGTCCCTTACCTTGAGTACACATATACATATACACGACGTATGTTTTTCCATGGTATTCCACATTATAACCCCTTTGTTCCTTTTCTCCATAGCTTTCCTCTTCATGCTCTCTAATTCCCACTATTTGGAGTTCTACTCTATTGGCACATTAACTAATGTAGAATTGGATTGCTTTGAATGTATTGCTTTGTACAGTATGGGTATAAGGCAATATATTCTTTCTTGTCTTAATTAACACCTCAACATAATTTCTTCAAGGTAATTTACTCCTGCTTTTCTTGATCTGATAATAATCATTGAAGATGCTTCTACGAGTGAATTGTCTCTTTCTAGCTTGGTCATATATCATGTGTGTTACATATATTTATGTATGTATATATATATATATACATACATATATGCATACATGCATATAGTCTTCAAAAGCCAATTTTTACACCACGCTTTCAATAACTTGATTTATTATTGTGACTGTACTATGCCTACAATAACTTAATTCTTGTGGACAACCAAAACTATTACAAGACATTGAGATAGGAGCGATAGAACATAGAATTCCCATGCATCTTATTTGTAGATGTACATATATTTTTCTTCTTTTTTAATTGAAGCGATGGTAGAGGTGTTAAGTCATGGTAAGCAATTGCTTGGCATATTGATTCCCCTAGTTCACTTTTAAAATATATTCTACATATATTGGTGAGATATTTCTGAATTTATTAGAACTTTAAAAGTTAGTTGATTGGCACTTTAATGCCACTTGTTCTAGATAATGAATTCATGAATCCATCAAGATGGCTGTTGTGAACAGTAACCAAGAACAGACAAGGCTGGTCGCTATATGGGTCTAAGCTTGCAGAAAGCTCAAAAGAGTTAATGGGGAAAATGTACGAAAGGAATGATGGACGAATGAAAAGTAAGCAAAACCTACGAATAGTTCTAAAGGATATGACATACCAATGGAACTTCTAAGGGCTCATGGCACAATTTGATATGATGCATGAATTAGTCTAGTAAGGTTACTTGCTACCTAGCCTTGCTTAAGAGTTAGGATAAGAGTAATACCAAAAGTAAAACAGCAGAGTGTTTACATTAGGAAGGAAAAGTACTCAAGTGTATTAATAATGATCTTTCTATTTGCATCTTATAAATACAAAGGGTATTTATACCTAAGAATTTAGGGCAACATGCTTGAAAGGAAAAAGACAAAATGGGGGTTATGCTAAAGTAGTAATGTATAACAATACAAAAGAATAACAATGAATATTCATAGAAGCAATAATTAGTGGGGTGGATTCTATACGTGGTCTTGTATACGTAGAGATGTTGTATTGGTGAGGTTGTTAAAAGATGTGGACAAAACAGTATTGCCGATTGGCTTGTTTGAGCAGGGATGCATTATGTAGTCCGGGGTCTTTATCTCGACATAGCGATAAGGGTGCTACCGAGTAAGTGGTCAAGCATGAGGGAGGATTGGATGTTGTCTTAGCCATCCGTTTCTCAGCATTCTATTTGTGAGAGATTAGCAGTCATTTGGCATAGCTTAAGGAGTGACTCGGTAAGGAAGTACTCGATCTTGGTAGGAGTTAGTTGGAGTAGAATACATCTCATCAAGCCTTGTAGTCTTTGAGCTCGGTTGTGGGTTAAAGGGCTAATAGCTCGATTCCCATCATTCCTTCTAGGGATGGCCCAACTGCACCAAAGAAAGAAAAGAAAGCAAAAGTGATTCCCGTAGTAGCGGTGAGCGAAATGGGAGCAGCAAAAGTATTTATCGGTTCCCTAGGGAAATATGTTAGCCTAGTAGAAACAATTATTGATTTAGATTTAAGATCAAATTCAGATGGTCTTCGATCAGTTCTCCATTAGGGTGATATGGATTGAGGTCAGTAATATTGAAGGTGTCGAAAACCCCGTAATCTTTTGGCAGCTCCAACTTGTAGGCATTATCATTGATTTTCTAGAGGATTCTAAAGGGTCTCTCAGCCCGTATGGATAATTTGTTCTTCCTCTTGTCCAGGAATCATTCTTTACTGAGGTGTAGCCATACTAAGTCTCCTGGTTGGAATTGCTTAGCCATTCTACCCTTGGTTTTCTTTTGCATTCTTCTAGTAGCTTGGTCGATATGCTAAGCGATCTTATCGTATATGTATTGAAGAGATTGTACTCTAGCTGAGGCATCAGGGTCCTCTTGCGCGGGTATTGGTATAGGGGAGTGGTTGGGGGGCAACTTGGGATTGAATCCTTAGATAACCTCAAAAGGAGTCTACTTAGTGGTGTCATATACGGTTCAGTTGTAGGTGAATTCGACTACTGGCCAATAGATGTCCTAATTAGCCAAGTTCTTGCCTACTGTAGCTTAGAGCAGTGATCCTAAAGTGTGATTAACTACCTTCATTTGGTTGTTAGTTTGGGGGTGACATGAAGTACTAAAGAGTAATTTAGTCCCCAACTGACGCCATAAGATTTTCCAAAAATAGCTCAAGAACTTCAGGTCTCTATCGTAGACTATATTTCTTGGCATGTCATGTATTCGCATAATCTCTTGCAAGAAAAGAGAAGTAATAGTTAAAGCATCATTAGTTTTGGTACAGGACATGAAATGTGCCATCTTATTGAACCTATCCACAATGACCATTACAGAATCTTTGCTTTAGGTAATTCGTAGCAGTCCGAGAACAAAGTCCATGCTCACTTTAGTCTATGGCTTCGTTGGGACAGGTAGGGGCATTTCTTTCCCTTGCTTGGCTCAGCACTTGGCCTTCTTGCATACGGTATAGCTTTCAACAACTCGATATACATCTTTCCTCATTCTCAGGCAAAAGAATCGGCCATTCAACAGTTCATAGGTCTTCCTTTTTCCAAAATGTTCGGAGAGTCCCCTACTATGAGCTTCCTAAATCAATAACTCCCTTAGGGAATAAGTTAGCATGCATAGTTTCCTACTTCAGAACAAGTAGCTATTCTCCACATGGTACTTGTCCACTGTTCTTCCATCAATACATTGTGCAATTACGGGTCCAAAATGTGGATCCTCAGAGTACTGCTCCTTGATACTTACGAACCCAAACAGCCAGGTCTACAATTCAGATAAAAGTACATGCCTTCTCAAAAGAGCATCTACAGCTACGTTGCTCTTTCCCTACTTGTACTTTATTACAAAATTGAATCTTTCAAGGAATTCAACCCATCTCACTTACCACTTTGACAACTTGGTCTGACTTTAGAGGTACCTTAGTGATTCATAGTCAGTACATATGACAAATTCTCTCAGTAGTAAATAGTGCTGCCATACTTGTAGTGCTTGAATTAATGCCAAAAGTTCTTTGTCATATATGGAGTAATTCAACTATGGTCCTTGAAACTTCTCATTGTCGAAGGCAATTAGTCAGCCTTCCTGCATTAGGACAGTGCTTATTCCAATGCTTGACGTATCACATTCTAGCTAAAAAATTTTATCGAAGTCAAGTAACACTAACATCGGGGCGGAGGTCAATCTTTCTTTTATCTTGGAAAAACTCCTCTCCTCCCTTTTCCTCCATCAGAAGTTGGTGTTTTTCTTCGTTAGTTCAGTAAGTGGCGCAGCGAGGGTGTTGAAATTCCTAATGAATCTCCTATAAAATAAAGCCAATTTGTGGAAACTTCTCATATCGATATAAGTAGCAGGAGTCAGCCACATGACAATTGCTCAGATCTTCTCATCATTGACTCGCAAGCGTCCTCTACTGACTACATAACCTAAGAATATCACTTGCTCTTAGCAAAAGCAACACTTCTTTAGATTGCCAAATAGCCTCTCGACATAAAGAATATCTAGGACTACTTTAAGATGTACACAATAACTCAGCATGTCAGCACTGTAGACCAAGATACTATTAAAGTACACCATGACACACTTCCCTATGAGATGTGTCAACACATGGTTCATTAGTCTCATGAAAGTGCTCAAGGCATTCGACAAGTCGAAGGGCATGACCATCCACTTGTAAAGTTAATGTCGAGTCTTGAATGCAGTCTTCCACTCATTGCCTAGCCTCATGCGAATCTGATGGTAGCCAAATTTAAGATTAATCTTGTTAAAAATCTTGGCTCCACTTAGTTCATCCAACATGACTTTTAGCCTCGAGATCGAATACTTATATTTGATCATGATCTTATTTAGGCTAGGCTGTCTACACATATCCGCCAGTTTCTATCCTTCTTCAGCATTAAAAGCGCCAGTACAGCATAGGGGTTGTGACTTTCCTTCACATATCCCCTTTCTAGTAGCTCATTGACTTGTCGTTGGAGCTCAACAGCCTGTTTAGGATTCATTCGATAAGCTGGTTTATTTGGCAATGCGGCATCAGGTATTAAGTCAATGTAATGCTCGATACCTTGAGTAAGGGGCAAACCCTCTGGAAATTATTCTAAGAATAGGTCGGCATACTCATTGAGTAACTCTTTGATTTCCTAGGGTAGTTCACCCCCCTCCTTCATTTCTAAAATTCGCTTGACCAACATAAGGGTCAGCTTGTCTGCTTTGATGACCTCTCGAAGACGGCTTTACTCATCATTAGAGCCTTTTTTGATTTACAAGCAAGTTTTGTCTGCAACTTATGAACTTCTCTCGGTAGCATCAAATCTAGTGTGATCTTTCAATCATCCTTGTTGAACATGTATTTGTTCTTGTAGCCATCATGGATGACTTTCCTATCAAACAATCACGGTCTACTTAGCAACACGTGGGAAGTACACATGGGTAATACATTGTAGAGAATATGGTCAAGTGATTCCCAATAGTGATTGGCAACAATACTTGTCGGGTGACATGTAGTGCTCCCTTCTCACTTAACCAGTGTAACTTGTATGGCTTTAGATGTGCAACAGTTGGCAACTTCAGTTTTGAAATAATATCAGCTGATGCTACATTGGTGTAGCTTCCACTATCCATGATGAGGGTACACACCTGATCATTAACCTTACAGGTGGTATGGAACAAGTTTTCTTTCTACTCTTCCTCCCGCGAGGGTTCCACGTTTATAGTGCATCAGACAACCATGAGTAACTTGTCTAAGTCTTCAACAAACATGACCTCCTCAATTAGCTCTTTATTAACATTTTCTTTCTCAACTGGAACCTTCTCCTCTTTGGGTTCCTCATCCGTACTTTCTACTTCTAACTTTGGGATGTCTCCCTTGATGACCATCATTCTTTAGTTCGGGCATTGAACAGTTATATGTTTGAACCCTTGGCACTTGAAACATTCGATCTGGCTTGTCTTCCTTTAAACCTTTGCCCCTTCTCATAAGTTTGAGTCAGCACTTCATTATTGGATCGGCCTTTCTGCTCGGCTCAATAGTCATTAGAGTTTGGTGACTTCCCTATTCGAGTTAGCTATTTGGCATTCGGCCTATTTTCTACCTCTCCACTCATTGGGCGATCCTAATAACTTCATCTATTATGGTGAATCGTTGAAGCTCCACAATGTCCCGAATATCACCTCTCAATCCAGTAACAAATCTTGATACAGTTCGAGTTGATGGTTCCTCCTCCTTGTAACGGATCATGAGTATTTGAAACTCCTAAACATACTTGTCAATAGTTCGGCTTCCTTGTCTCAGCTCTTGAAGTTGAGTGAAAGTATCTTGAAGATAAATTTTCGGTACAAATCTATTTCTGAGTATTCTCTTCATCTTGAGCCAAGTATTAATCTCTCGGCAGCCCTTTCGTCTCCTCATCATTTGAAAATTCTTCCACCACATGGTGGCATATCTAGAGAACTCAATAGTAGCAGTTCTCACTTTCTCGTAGTCTTTGTATTAATAGTAATCAAACATATGCTCTACTTTCTCTTCCTACTCTAGGTATTCATCAGCATTCTTAGATTCATTGAAACTCAATATTCGAAGCTTCACATGGTCGGATGCCTTAGGGATTCGTACGCGTTCTTTTTCAAAATACTCTTCTTCCTCGTCTCCTATGTCTGCCAAATTAATCCCTCTCCTCACTCATCCGCCTACTCCTCTACCTTGAATGGGTCTAGTTGGGTTCTGGCCTCTAACAGGCTGAACAACTTATGGTATGTTTTGCATGGTCTCAATGGGTCAGCAAGACAACGAATGAACAACTTGAGTTAAGTCCACAAAGAGGTTAGCTACCTCATGAAGTCTCTTGTCAGTGCTTTTAGGAATTCCCTGAGACTGTCATCCATGGTGGACAACTCTACTGTCATTGCTAGTACTAACATTCATATTTGGGTCAGTCATTCTTCCTCACAGATTTAAAGCTTAAACAAATACTTCAAGAAATTAATAGTTAACAACATAGCGCTCAAATGAACATAGTATCTTGCTTTGTTTTATATACGCAAAATAGAGTATAATAGAACTTCGAAAACACATAACAACTTGAACAAAAACGTCCGCTCTAATACCAAGATATTGCGAACTATGACCAAGAACAGATAAGGCTGGTTATTGGATGGGTCTAAGCTTGTAGAAAGCTCAAAAGAGTTAATGGGGGAAATGCATGAAAGGAATGAATGACGAATGAAAAGTAAGCAAAACCTATGAACAGCTCTAGAGGATATGACGTACCAATAGAACTTCCAAGGACTCATGGTACAATTCGATATGACGCACGAACTGGTCTAGTGAGGTTAGTCATCACCTAACCTTGCTCAAGGGTTAAGATAAGAGTAATGCCAAGCGTAAAACAACAGAGTGTTTACTCTAAGAAGGAAAAGTACTCAAGTGTATTAATGATGATCTGTTTATTTGCAGCTTACAAATACAAAGGGTATTTATACCCAAGAATTTACAGCAACTTGCCTAAAAGGGAAAAGACAAAATGGGGGTTATCTTAAAGTAATAATGTACAACAATACAAAGGGGTAAAAATGAATATTCATAGAAGCAATAATTAGTGGGGTAAGTTCTACACATGGTCCTATACATGTGGAGATGTTGTATTGGTGAGGTTGTTAGAAGATGCGGACAAAATAGTACGGTCGGCTGGCTTGTTCGAATAGGGATAGGTTATGTAGTTTGGGGTCTTTATCTCGGCATGGTGGTAAGGGTGATGCCGAGTAAGTGGTCAGGCATGAGGGAGGATTGGATGTTGTCTCGGCCATCCGTTTCTCGGCATTCTATTTATGAGAGATTGGCAGTCATTCGGCACAGCTTAAAGAGTGACTTGGCGAGGAAGTACTTGGCCTTGGCAGGAGTCGGCTGGAGTAGAATACGTCTCATTAAGCCTTCTAGTCCTCGGGCATAGCTACGGGTTAAAGGGCTATTAGCTTGATTCCCATCAATGGCAACTCAAAGAAATAATCTTCTTTGATAGTCTGATTCCCTTGCTTCGGTGTTGTACTTATAAGTATCTAAATTCCTTTGCTCTGAATCTTCACCACAATCAATATAAATTCTAGCCATCCTTATAAGGACTCTTATATAGTCACCTATTATTTCACGGATTCTTACTCAATTTCCTATACTTGAAAGGAAATCTTTCCCTTTTTTTTTCCTTGAATTTTCATGTTTCTTGATGTAGAGAAGCATTTTAGCAGGGAGAGAGATGAAGACCAATCCAAGTCAAAACATGGAAGTTGTAAAACAAAAGGACTTGCTAGTGCATTAAGGTATATGTTCGCTACCCATCCCATGTCCTCGGGATGAGTAGTTGGATGAGACCATCTTTGAAGACATGTTTTGGCTAAGTGCCGAGAAACTCACACAACACCTCGCACTGATAGTGGTTTCTAGTTTTTCAAGTGCAAGCCTCATGATGATTCTAAAGATACCATCGGGGGAGATTTAGTATTGTACTTCAAAAATGAAAAGAGAGAGCTACCTCTCTCTAATATCCAATTCGCATTCATAAAGGAGCTACCCTCCCTATAGGATGAAAAGGTAGCATACGTTGCAGAGAAGTTGGAGTATGTGACTCTACTAAAAAAGGCTAAAGTCCTGATTTCTCAGTTAAATTTTCTAAAAAATTAATTTTTTAGAAAATCTATAGACTAGCGGCTAAATTATGATTTTTTTACTTGAAAATCCTAATTTGACTTTTTAACTTTTTTACTAATTTAACTGGTTGGCGACTCTAAGTTATTTTTTAAAGTATTTTTTTTATACATTTTTTTAAGAAAAATTTTTTTCCTTAATTTTATGTCGAGTAATCTATATTAAGCAGGTTGAACTTAATAAAGGTTAAATTAAGGAAAATGAAATAAGGCTCGATAGAATTGGCGACTCCATTAGGGAGGCTTAGTGGGCTACTTATGTAAAAATTAATAATGAATCGATAAGCTTTTGTATTATTTTTTCTTTTATTGTATTATAGTTGTACCAATTGGTTTTTAGTAATGCAGACCCAAGAAAAAACCTGGCCCAATGGGCCCTTATTGAGGGGGGGTGGTGGTGTGGTTTACAGAGGGGGAGTTTTTATATATTAACAATCATTTGCATGTCTAGATGTGGTCAGATCTGGGCCACCTTAGAAACTTAGGACGGATTGTCATTGTATAACCCTCAGGTTATTGGAGTCTTTACCTTCGCCTGGTGGTGATAGGCAAACCCACTCAAGCTTTAATGTAGCCTACTAGGTTTTCTTTAGAAATCCTTAAAGCTATAGAGCTTGAGATTTGTAGACTCCATTCTCTTGCATCATTCTTTTTGAAAAAGGGGTAGTCATTTTTAACTTATAGCAAAAGCTTGATTAATATGCGGTCAGTTCATTGTCCTTTCTCTAAAAAAAGTCAATAATCCTTATATATAAGTATACATGAGCTTCATTTTTTTTAATATCTTATTTTGAAAATACTTATATATAAGGATGCTTGATAGGAATTAGCCCCCTGGACTAATCACAAGAAGCTAAGCTCGAGGACTTTAAGAGCTTGTATGGAAAATACTATGTCATAGCCGAGATGGGGACTCTTATCCTGATTCGACCTTTAGCTAACCTGTCTATCGAATCCTCACATATGTCAAATATGCTCTTGCCCAACAGCGAAGTCCTAATCCAGAAGACTGCCTAAAAATAGTCGAGCTGAGCTCTCGACTTGTTCTACTGGCATCTGACTTCAAGACAGCTAACCTTTTTGCTAGGCTGAATGGCTTTCAACTTGATCTAGATTAGGTTAGCCCTTGACTGTAACACATTCTTATTTCTGCCTACGTTGTATCATATTCCTAATGTCCAGCCTCCAAGCGACATGTATCTTTTGACACAATATTCTAGAATGATTTTTTCTTTTCCATATTGAATATTCTTTATCTCTTTTACCCCTTTTAGTATGTCTTATGTAACCTAGTATAGAATACTCTTTTATCTTTTCATACATGTAAAGCAATCCTATGGACAGGTATATAAACCTCCACTTTCTTGTATATGGGATCATCTAACTTTTAATATAAAATTATTCACTTGAGCAACCTTAGTGTTCTTGTTATCATTCAACTTTTATCTATTCCCTTTAGCAATGAGTAGTGGCGAGTGATCCTTTAATTTAGACCGGTGTGTCATATTTAGTAGATTGTTGGCCAAGTAGGATTGGGTGGTGTATCATATCCATTCGGTAGTTGCCCAAACTTTGCTAGCTTTTTCTTTGTTCTTTTTGGTTTGCTTTATTATGGTACCTCTCTGTATGTCCGACTTTGGAGATACATCGGCTTCACTAGCATTAGAGCACGATTTTATGAGGGAGTATGTAAAGTTGTAGTGAAGTTTTTGTTCGCTTTACTATTAGTGGTTACTATGTTCCTTCCGTAGCTATTGCAGTGTGTTGGTGTGATAATAAGAGTGGTTTTATTGTTATTCAGTTTTACTCTATTTTTCATTGTGAAAATAGAGCAACTTTGTTTCTATCTTATCTAAGTGACTTTCAGGTGTTAAAGTTGTTAGCTAGTTGATAATCCGTTTGAGAAGTACCGTACCATGTTAGTTTCAAGTATTCAAGGAGTTATTGGTGACTAAGGTAGTGATGCTCAACCTAGTTGTAGTTTTTAATGGTAGTAACACCTTAGGGTTGATTGACAACAAACTTGACAGATTTACAAACCTTATTGAGAGTTTAGTCACCATAATGCAAGTTAATAGGCAACAACCCCAAGGTGTACAGCAATCAAACCCCTAGGATGATGCCCCTAAGAGACACTATGGTTGAGTCAATTGAACTAATCACCGAGTTTAACCTCCTTGAGCTAGAAGAGCTGTTAGATGAAGACTGGAGTTAGAGGAGATTATAGAAGATGATGAGGAGTTAGATGTTGAAGGGTTTGGTGACAAAGAAGAAGTCGATTATTATTGAACACAGGGATGAGGACGCCGACTCTCTTGAGGGCTAGACAATGTCAAGGTGCAAATGTTACCCTTCGGTAGAAGTAGATATGTAGATGAATACTTGGAGTTGGAAGAGAAGGTCAAGAAAGTATTTGAATGTTATGGTTATAAGGATGCGATTAAGGTCTAACTTGCTGCATTGGAGTTTATTGGGTATGCCACCATGTGGTGGAAGAATCTGAATGCAGCCAAGGCAAGAGACGGAAGACAAGGTGTTAGAACTTAGGATGAAATGAAAAAGGTTGTTAAGAGGTAGATTTGTACTTGAGATTTATCTATAAGATACGTTTGCAAAGTTACAAAAGCTGTGCCAAGAAAGCCTATCTGTTGATGACTATGTGAGGGAGTTCCAAATGTTAATGATCGGAGCTGACGTGGAAGAGCCAGAGGCTTGTATGGTATCAAGGTTTATTTTTGGGCTCAAGTATGAGATTTGCAATATCATGGAAGTACAGAGGTTTTATAATTTGGAAGAGGCCATTAAGATAGTGTAGAGAGTTGAAAAGTAAAGGAGAAATGTTCCAAGCCGACTTGGGCTAACATTCTTGCGGGCTTCGGTACTACGTTGACTTATTCAAGCCAAGCTTAAGACACTATATCGGGAAGGGGAAAAGAATAACCGACTTGACAATAGTTGAGTAGGATAACCAGGCCAAGTTGAGGTTAGGTCGCCCTTGAGAATGTATGAGAAAGGATAAACCTTCGGATGGAAGTTTAGTGAAGTGAAATGCTTAGGCTTCGAACACATAGCTATTGAGTGTTTGAATCAACGTATTATGGTGCTCCAAGGAGATGTAGTGGATAGCACTGACGAGAGTGAGCTTAAGGAAGAGAAGGATGTTCGAAAGGCAAAAGCCGAGGAGGAAGAGGAGATTTGTATCTATGCCAACCAAGGAGAAGTGATGACCTTAATCTTGAGATGAGTCTTGAGTTCCCTACCAAACCCTAAGGAGGACCAGAGAGAGAATTTTTTTCATACCAAGTATATCGTCATGGGCCAATTATGCATGATCATAGTGGAAGGAGGAAGTTGCACTAATGTGATTGCGTAATAATTTGTGCAGAGGTTAAGTTTGTTGACCTCAAAGCATCCCCTACCTTATAAGCTACATTGGTTTCATGATAAGGGTGGATGGTACGTAACTGAAAAAGTGATCGTACTGTTTAGTATTGGGAACATGTATAGGGATGAAGTAGCATATGATGTCATCCCCTACCTTATAAGCTACATTGGTTTCATGATAAGGGTGGATGGTACGAAACTGAACAAGTGATCGTACTGTTTAGTATTGGGAACATGTATAGGGATGAAGTAGCATATGATGTCATCCCTATGGGAGCTTCACATCTGCCGCTAAGACGACCTTGGTTATTCGACCGACGTATTACGCATGATGGATATAAGAACACCTATGCCTTTGTTAAGGATGGAAGGAGGATAGTGTTGCAACCCCTAACCCTATCTCAAGTAAATGAAACCCATAATCAGCTCACCTAAGATAGCAAGAAAATGGCCCTAGTGATGAGCCATAGAGAGCTTCGGTCTACTAAGAAATTTGATGAACCGATGTTCTTGTTGATTAGGAGAATGATGGAGATGAGGGAGTTATTGAATGTTCAAGAAGAGATCTGAGGCTTGCTAAATGAGTTTTCTAACCTATTTCCAAAAGAACTGCCCAAAAGACTACCACCCATCTAAGGCATAGAGCATTGTATGATCTATAGCTAGGTGCCACCCTGCTGAATCGACCTGCGTACAGGATGAACCTTAAGTAGGTTGCTGAGTTGAAAAGTCAGGTGGATGACCTCATTGAGCGAAGGTATGTGAAGGAGAGCATAACCCATGTGCTGTACTAGTTCTGCTCGTTTAGAAGAAGGATAGTTTATGGTGCATGTGCATCAACAGCTAAGCAATCAATAGAATTACTGTCAAGTACAGATACTTGAAACCAAAGCTCGATGACATGTTGGATGAGCTTTATGGTGCAAAGATAATTTCAAAGATAGATTTGTGGAGTGGCTACCACCAAATTCGCATGAGGCCGGGCGATGAATGGAAGATTGTCTTTAAGACTAGGTAAGGGCTCTACGAATGGTTGGTTATGCCATTTGGACTTACTAATGCATTGAGCACATTCATGAGGTTAATGAACCATGTGATGTGCTCTCTTCTTGGAAGATGTGTGGTCATATACTTTGATGACATATTGGTGTATAGTACTGACTTGAACAACCATATTCAACATCTTCGTGAAGTATTTAGTATTCTATAAGCTGAGATGTTGTATGGGAATGTAAACAAAAGCATGTTTTGCTAGAAAGAGGTGATGTTCCTAGGGTTTGTAGTATCGGGGGATGGAATCTAAGCAGATGAGGAGAAGATCCAAGCTATTTTGGGTTGGCCAATGTCAAAGAATGTCATTGAAGTTCGAAGTTTCCATATCCTAGCTTCTTTCTACAGGCGATTTATTAAGGACTTCAGTATAATAGCCGCGTCATTGACTGAGCTAACAAAGAAGAATGAAGAGTTCAAGTGGAATGATTGAGCTAAGTGAAGCTTTAGGTAGATCAAGGAGAAGCTTACCTTGGCACCTGTCCTTTGACTACCAGATTTTGAGAAGCCTTTCGAATTGGAGTGTAATGCATTGGGAGTTCGAATTGGTGCTGTCTTAATGCAAGAATGATGGCCTGTCACTTAACACATTGAGAAACTGAGTGGCCTAGCCTTAAACTATTCCATGTATGGGAAGGAGATGTACTCCCTTTTCCAAGCCCTTATTGTTTGGTAACATTATTTGCTGCCACAAGAGTTTATTATTTACACAGACCATGAGTCTTTGAAACATCTAGGGAGTCAGAATAAGCTTTCTAAGAGGTAAGCCAAGTGGTTGGAGTTCATGGAGAGTTTCTCGTACGTTAACTAATATAAGAAGGGAAGTACAAATGTGGTTGCCAATGCTCTGTCATGACGGTAAACCTTGTTGACCACTTTGCAGACAAAATTATTGGGATTCTCACTAATTATCGAGTAGTATGCTCATGATTCTCATTTCAGCCTAATCATAGAACAATGCAAGGATGAAATTGCTGTTAAGAGATATTATTTTAAGGATGGCTAACTATTCAGGACTGCAAACTATGTATTCCAAATTGCTCTACACATGAACTGTTGGTCCGAGAAGCTCACAGCGGTGGACTTTTAGGCCACTTTTGGGAAGTTAAGAAAGCCAATCTGTTGAAAGAGAATTTTTACTAGCCAGGTTTGGCTAAGGATGTCCATAAGGTAGTTGGTCGTTGTGAAGTGTATAAGTGTGCTAAGGGGAAGAGAGAACCTTATGGAGAGTACATGCCTCTACCAACACCTACCTTACCATGGGCTGACCTTAACATGGACTTTGTCTTAGGGTTACCTCAAACATCCAGAGGGAAAGATTTCATTTTTGCTGTAGTGGACTGTTTCAGTAAGATGGCGCACTTTATTTCGTGCCATTGGACTAACAATGCTTTATGTATTACTGATTTGTTTTTATAGGAGGTTATCTATACTGAAGACTATTGTCTTAGATTGAGACACAAAATTTTTGAGTTATTTTTAGAAGACTCTTTAGTGGAGACTCAGGACTAAACTAGTGTTCAGCTCCAATAGCTACGCTTAGATTGATGACTAGACTGAAGTAGTGAACAGGATGTTAGACAATTTGCTCAGAGTTGTTGTAGGGAAGAACTTGAGGAATTGGGATCTATGCCTACCAGTCGTGGAGTTCGCATACAACCGAACTGTCTACAACACTATAGGGAAGACCTCATTCGAGGTCGTCTATAACTTTAACCCAACCACTCCCTTGGACATGATTTGCACCCCAGTAGCTATAGAAGAAAGTTAATCTAGAGTCGATCGCACTTGAGAATTACATGAACTGCACCAGTCCATAACAAAGAAGATCGCTAAATTTAATCAGAGATAACAAGAGATTGGTAGCCAAGGCTGCCAAATTGTTTCTTTCCAATTAAGAGACTTAGTATGGATTCACCTTAGCTGACAACGATTCCTGCACTTAAGACAAAGCAAACTATCACCGCTAGCTGATGGTCCATTTAAGGTTTAGAGGAAGATCAACTGCAACAACTATCAAATTAAGTTGCTTGATGACTATGGTGTCTTCTCTACCTTCAATGTGTCTAATTTAATTCCTCATCAAGCAATAGAAGACCCTACGAGCGCCTTAGAAGAATGAGTAGAAACGGCTTCAAATTTAAGGACAAATCTTTTCGACCCCCAGATAGATGATAGGAATCAATCCCCTAGACTGATCACAAGAAGCTAAGCTCGAGGACTTTAAGGGTTCGCATGGAAAATATTATGTCATAGGCGAGACGGGGACTCTTATCCTAATTCGACCTCCAACTGACCTGTCTATCATATCCTCACGTGTGTCTAATATGCTCCTGCCCAACAGTAAAGTCCTAATCTAGAAGACAACTTAGAACTAGCCGAGCCGAGCTCTCAACCTGTTCCATTGGTGTCTAACTTCAAGACAGCTAGCCTTTTTGCTAGGTTGAATGACTCTCGACTTGATCTAGATCAGGTCAGCCCCTGACTATAACGCATTCCAATTTTTGCCTATGTTGTAGCATATTGCATCACATTTATTTTATATATTTGTCTGTATATGTTATCTTTTGTAATATACTTGAGTCTTGTAAATTTTATTTTATTTCATGAGTAATGGGTACAAAATCATTAGTGCTCCTCCTGTGCCATAATGTACTAACGTTAAAAATCAAAGGAAAAAAAAAGTAGTATTAACTTGCAAATTTTTTTTTGGGGCATGTAATTATAGAAGTTAGCTATGTTAAAGATTATTATGAAACTATCATTTTTGACAAGCTTTAAACAAATTTAAAAAAAAAATTCAAAAAGATATTTCATGATAAAAAACTAGTTTCATGATAATCATTTATTTAGTCGATTTCTATTGCAATACTCCATATGTATTGTATTGTTAGGAAATGACAAAATACAAAAAAAAAAAAAATCAAAATATAGAAAAAAAAAAGATTAACTATTAGATTTCCATTGTAAATTATTTTCCATCTTAAGGTCATTAATCTTGTAAGTGTCTAAGTTCTCATTCTTCATGTTTATTTATTAAGTTGTCACGATCTTGATAGAGCTTTCTATATAAGTTGTCACCCTTATGTTATCTTTTAATAAGCTTCTCATTGTAAAATAATTTCTGCTTCTCTATATCATCCTTTTAATATAATCGTCATCCTATGTCCTTAGTTGTCAATCCTAATGTTTCCAATTGCTTCTTAAGTTTAGATTTGTTGATGTCAGTATTAGGCTTCTGTAACATAAATTTAACCCAAATTTTTTTCAATAAAAGTTTCCAAAAAAAAAAAAAAAAGAAAGAAATGTTTTCAAAATTAAAAACTTAATTTTTTTTTTTAAAGAATGCAGTGTTGCTAATAAGAAAGGATTCTTGTAGGCTTTGAAAGATTGCTTTTAAAGTAGTTTGGCCCAACTTGAAGCTCATAATCACTCATTTAAAAAAAAAAATCAAGATGTCTAAAGCTCTTGAACAGATAATAACCACAGTAGAAGAACAAAGAATAGCCACAGCAGAAGGGTTCTGATCAAACATGGGAAACAAGTTGAGGTCATAGCTCATACCTAAGCCTAAGGCCTACTGACACATCATTTGAGGTAGATGAGTCTAAAGAGTAGTAAGTTCATGAGCTCATTATCAATATGATATAAGGTTTGGAAAAAAAATACCATAAACAGATTTGAATGGTTAAGTCTAGGGGGTATGTTACTGCTATGATCTGAAAAAAAAAAAAAAAGAGTTACTGCCCTAAAAGAGAAGTTGGTGATATTAGAAGAGATGCTTACGAGTACAGAAATGGAAATGGGTTATGTGCATAAGCAGCTTAAAAACCTACATCCTGATACAGATAGGACATCACAGCCAAAGCATGAGAATGATTCAATGAAAGAGAAGTCAAGAGCAAATGTGCCAATTAGGAAATCCCAGAATCAAAATAAGTCCCTCTATAACAAGAGGAGGTGATTTATACAGTTCAAGATTCTAATGGCCTAAGTATTCAAGCAATTAAGAGAGGTAGAGATGCTGGCATGTGAAAACCTAACAAAGAAATACAAGCTAAGGGATTATGACCCCAACAAATGGTGTGAATATCATATAGGTTAGGTATGGCATACTGTAAAAAATTGCTAGAAACTGAAACATAAGCTACAAGATTTGATTGATGCAAAAATTATCTAGCCTAGCTTTCTAGAGGCTATTGGGTTGACTGGTGGTGGTATTCCTTCCTTAAATTTTGAAGAAGCAACAAACAGACAGCTTTTAGCATCAAATATTGAAGGCCTACTACTATCATCTGACAAGGTGGCTCATCATTTGAAGCAGTTAGGTATATCTTTGAAAGATCAATTCAATTGAATGGGCCAAGTTCGAAGAAGTGATAGAAATAGGGGCAAGAAGTAGAAAAGAATTTTAGTTCCTACATTTTTTTTTACTTTGGAGTTTGTAATGGATATGAGTTATTTGAATAAAACAGTTTTCTCTTTAGCTCAATAGGGGCATGTCATTAGCCTCTTACTAAATAAAACACTTTATGTAGATTTGGAACAAGCGAAAATGAATAAAGTAAATGTGAACTTAGAACTTAAAATTTTCCATCTAAGGGAAATGTAACACATTACTTGAAAGGTATAGGATGAAAGGAAGCAAACCATGTCTTAAACACTAACCCTAAATACATATGAGAGTTGAGTGTCACAATGTGAGTACTTGAGCTCATTCCTTAAAGGAGACCTATCTTGAAATTGGTACATGTGTCAAAATGATGTTAGACATTTATTTTATTATCCTTAAACACAATTATCCCTTGAAAACCCATTTGAGCATTTTAGGGATTTTTCTTAAAATTTAACCCTATTAAGAACCACCTTAAATTGGGGTAGTCAAGAGGTTAAGATTATTAATCTAGAGAAAAGGGGGTAGACTAACTTGTGCTTACCTTAGTTTTGTCAATTCATGAGCAAATATTGTCATAGATAATTCAATTTCTTTAGGATGAGGAAGAGTTTCAAATCATATACACCTCACTTAAGCATATACACTTATTTAAACACATCAAGCCTATGGACTTTTTCTAAACACACCATACCATATACACTTCTCCCAAGCTTATATTGTTTGAACTATGAATTTAGGGCTTCCAATACCATCAAGCAAAAACTCCACAAGGGAAGGTAACCACCTTGAAAAAAGAAAAGAAAAGAAGAGAGTGAAAAAATAGAAGAGAGAGAAAAAAAAGGAAAGAAAAAAAAGAAAAAGAAGAACAAGTGAAAATGAGGAAAGATTGAAAATAAGCAAAGCGATCACCTTCAAAATTGAGTCAAATTGCTAATAAGCCTATAGTCAGAACTTGTGAAGGATATACAAAGGTTTAATATTTTAAATTCCAAAGCCTAAGAGCAAAGCCCTCACTTTATGATCCCACTCACTATACCATCCTTAATGAAACTTGTTTAACTAACGAAATTAACTTATCTTTAGCAAAATTGCTCATGAAACTACGGTAAGCCTATGTTTAGCTTCTCCTAGGTTCTTGGCTTGTAAACTCATGATAGATTGCATAGGATTTCTTCAAAATTGGTTAAAGCTCATTGATATCAATTTGCTTAAACCATTAACCAAAAGTCTTACATTGCAAACCTAGAAAAGACTTGATTGACTGATCAGAATGTACCACTTACAAGATATGTTACAATTTTTGGAATTGATGCTGAGAGTGAAAATAGACCTGTAAGAGTGTGAGGAAGTTTACTTGGATTGAATATTTCAAGTAATGATACTTATTCCTTTAGTAGAAATTTAAAGACCAATAAATGCTTTCTTGAAAACATGAATGGTTTTAACCTCAAGTTTAAAATCAATACTTCTAAAATGTCTAGAGATCATGAATTATGCTCTAGGAAACAAGACAGAGAGTGATCAATGGGCAAGGAACAAGCCAACTCCTTATTTATGATCTTTAGAGTCTTCAAGACTTTCTTACTTCTTAGCAATACAATTTTCCATTAAAGAGTGTTTTTTTTAAAATTTTTTTGTAAGAAGAAAAAGAAAACCTTTTCAAAAGAGAAATGGAACCTTTTTCAAAAGTTGTCGAGAGAGATTTCTTAAAAAGAAAAGTCAAAATTTTCAAAGAATCATAAAAATCCCTTAAACTTAAGTTTTAGAGCATTTTGTCAAAACTCATCAAAGTCCTTGAAATTCATGGATCGCTTGACCTTTCGTACATTGTCCATTTCATATAGTAATCTTGGGTTGCTTGCTCATAGGATTATCATCCATTCCTTTTTAGATCGCTTGCTTAAAGGAGCATTGTTCTATTTAGTCATTTGCTAAGATCGCTTGCTCAAAAGAGCATTGTCCTATCTATTCCTTTCTAGGATCGCTTACTCAAAGGAGTGTTGTCCTATCTAATCCTTTTTAGGATTGCTTGCTCAAATGAGTGCTGTCCTATTTAGTCATTTGCTAAGATCTCTTGCTTATAGGAGCGTTGTCTTATCTATTCCTTTTTAGATCACTAGCTCAAAAGGAGAGTTATCCTATCTATTCCTTTTTAGATTGCTTGCTCAAAAGGAGCGTTGTCCTATTTCTTCCTTTTTAGATTGCTTGCTCTAAGGAGTGCCATCTAGTCATTTAAAAGATCGCCCACTCATAAAAGCGTTGTTTCATTTTGTCATCTTATCTTTGAAAGATCTATCCTTTTGTGCAACTCATTCTGAAAGAGATTTATCCTTTTTAGATCATCCACCAATCTAAGACAAGTTTTTTTTTTTTAAATCTCGAAGAGATCTATCCTTTTCGGATCATCTACCAAACCAAAAAAATTTTTTTGAAATCTCAAAGAGATTCGTCGGATCATCTACTAAACCGATACAAGTTTTTTTGAAATCTCGAAGAGATCTATCCTCTTCGGATTATCTGTGAAACTAAAACAAGTTAATTTGACCCTCGATGGTTTTTGCTCCTATTCTTCCAAGATAGACACCCCAAATCTTTAGCCTTATTCTTTTAAGATATGCCCTCTAACCTTTGCCCTATCCTTTTAAGATAGGCCCCTTATCTTTTACCTTGTTCTTTCGAGATAAGCATTTGTTTGCCCCATCCTCTCAAGACAGGTTATTATCTTCTACATCGACCTCTTAAGACGATATCCTTCATCAAGATAAAACATAACTTAGTTGATTAGTTCAAAGTAGGGTTTGGCAAGAATAGGCATCTCTTTTGTTTTTGTAGCAAAGTTCGATACTTTACTACAAAGAAGGATAGCTATAAACACCTCATTTTTGTTATTTTATTAAGCTAAGTTAAAGAAAATAAAAAAAAAAAAGAAAATTGAAAAAAAAAATAAAAATAAAGTATCAAGTCGTATTGAGTCCAATCGAGTCGAATTGTATTGAGTTGAATCGAGTTGAGTCGAATCGTTTGGAGTCGAATCGTTTGGAATCAAATCGGATAATGGTGAGTGATCAATTTAATAAATTTTAAATTGTTAAAGAATCGGACTTTATTGAAATATTTTTAGTTCAATTCGATATAAAGTATATTTTGTTTTATCTAACTTATATTGGACTAAAATAGACTTAGGATTTATTAAATGGGTTATTAGGCTAAATCAAGTTGGATTGAGTAGGGCTCAGAAAAATAGAAAGCCCGAATTAAAATAGGGTTTCTAGAAACTAGGTTGAATATTTAAAGAATCTAAAATGTATCTTCTTTATTTAAGATTAGTTATCGTATCTAGGGTTTATTGAGATAGAATTTATATTTAGGAGATACGAAAGATTCAATTGTAGATTTTATAAATAGAAATTTGGCAATGGACTTAAGGATGTTTTTCACAATCCGTAACATACAATACATTCACCACATAATCACTCCACATTAAACACATTCACTATATAATCACTCCACATCAAATACATTCACTTACGCCATAATCGCCTGATAGGTCACACACTTCATGACTGAATACACCGCTTCACCGATAGCCACTCCACACACACCAATACTTGTATGACACAGCACACGCCAATACACTGCCTCACATTGACATGATCACACACTTACTACATGCCTTATGCCCACTCGCCAATACATAACACAGCTCATACGCTTGTTGTACGTCGGCACGTCTTACGCCATTGCACTTGTACGTGATAAATACACTCACCTACTGAACTTGCACATTGGCACACCAATAGCCCTTGACTAAACAACTACACACCCATGTCCCCTAACATCAATTCGCAAGTCCCATGGTATATACACATAACCCTTTTGACGAACACACTACATACTCCTCATCGAACTATAATCTACATTGCATAAGATCACGACGCGCTGCTGCCATGCACGATCACGATGCACTATTGTTATGCACGGTCATAATCTATACTGCACATCCACTGCTGTAAACACGCCGATCACGTACGACTTGACTGGTTTAAGTAAATTATTTTCTTTATTTGATTAATTAATTTTTTATAGATAATTTGTTTTTTTAGCACAGGTTTTTTTTATTGTTATTATTATTATTATTTTTATTGTCATATCGTTGGGTATTTTTTAGATAATTTGAATTTTTAGATAAATTTAGTTAAATCACATTTTTTTAAATCACATATCTTTTCTCTAAGATCCATATCTTTGAAAAAGTTACGTATCTAGATCATATCTTGAACGTATCTTACATATAGGATTTAGAGAAGATAGATACGTATCTTGCATATAATTTAGAGAAGATACATATCTAGATTGTATCTTAATGTATCTTGCATATAGAATTTAGACAAAATACATATCTAGATTGTATCTTAACATATCTTATATGTAAGGTTTAGAAAAAAATTGATTTTTGATACGTATTGAGTTTTTTTTTTTAAAATAAAAAAAATCTTAATCGAAAATTTTAAAGGACTTAGTTAGTTAGGTTTTTTAAAATAGATTCATGAAATTAGATTTTCCAGGTTTTTAAAAAAAATATAAATGGTTAGATAAACATAAATCTAGCTTGATTTTAAAAAATAAAAGAAATCTACTCACTAAATATTTTATAAAAAAAAAACTACGTTGGTTTGATCCCGACCAGTGAGTACATAAGCACTTTCGAGACAATCATCTAAAAAATTAATTTTTTTTTCTTTTTCCTGAAATTCGTAATAAAAAAATAGTAAAAAATTCATTTTAGTTATATTTTGTATATCTTTACATATCTTAGTATTTTTTAGAAAAATATAAAAATAAAGCCCATTAATTAATTTTATTTTTAACATTGTGACTTAATCTTAATATATTAGCTCCCAAACTTAATTTTTCTAGTTAATTTTCTTAGATTACTTTTTTCGAAAATTTGTAGATTAGTGGCCAAATTAGGTTTTCTTTCCCATATGAAAACCCTAATTTCATTTTTTTACCAGTTTAACTGGTTGACGACTCCAATTTTTAAAAAAATCTTTTTTCAAAACCATTTTTTTTAAAAAATATTTCCTTAATTTAATGTTGAGTAATTTATATTAAGTGGGTTGGGTTTAAGATAGATTAAATTAAGGAAAATGAAATAAAGCTCAATACACATCTTTCTTTATTAGATTGGCATCTACATCGGCCTCATCTTTCATTTCTCTCTCCTTAGGCTCTTTGTCCGTACTATCAACTTCGACCTCTAGGGCATCTCCTTTGATAATCGTAATCCTTTGGTTCGGACACTAAGCAACTATATATCCAAACCCTTGGCACTTAAAACACTTGATTTGGCTCATTTTCCTTCTAAATCCCTATCCTTTCTTGTATGTTCAGCTCTACATGTCACTATTGGGTCAGCCCTTATATTCAGCTTGGACATCCACTAGTGTGAACTATGACCAAGAATAGACAAGGTTGGTCGTTAGATGGGTCCAAGCTTACAGAAAGTTAAGAAATGGAAGTGATAAGGAAGGGGTAAAAGGACAAATGCCAAATAAAAAGGTAAGCAAAACTTACGAACAGCTCTAGAGGATATGATGCACCAATAGAGCTTTTGGGGACTCACAGCACAATTGGATGTGACACACGAACTGGTCTGGTAAGGTTACTTGCTACCTAGCCTTGATGCCGAAAGTAAACAGGTAGTATTTACGCAAGGAAGGAAAAATACTCAAGTGTATTAATGATAATCTATCTGATACAGCTATAATTACAAGGGTATTTATACTTATAAGTTAGGGTAACTTGCCTAAAAGGGAAAAGGCAAAAAAGTGTATTTCTTAAGGAAATAATCTATAAGAAACAAAAGGGTAAAAACGAATATTCAAGAAAAATAATAATTAGTGTAGCGGATTTTACACATGATTCTGTACATGTAGCGATGCTATATTAGCGAGGTTGTTGGAAGATGCAAACAAAAAAGTACAGTCAACTTGTTTGTCCGAGTAAGGGGGGGGGGGGTTGAGTCAGTCCAGAGTCTCTCTTTCGTTATCTCAGCAAAGGTAATGCTGAGTAAGTAATTGGCCAGACATGAGTGAGAATGAGGATTAGCTATTCTCTTAACCTTCCCCTTCTCGGCATACTATTTGCGAGAAATAGGCAGTCATATGGTTGGGCATGCAAAACATATCGGTAAGGAAATACTTGGCCTTAGTAGAAGTCGACTGGAATAAGAGAATTCGCTATGCTAGGCCTTCCAGTCCTTGGGCTCGACTGTGAGTCAGAGGTCCAGTGGCTTGATTCCCATCATTCCCTTCGAAGTGATTTGAATTTGGGAATAAATCCGTACGATCTTCGGATAGCTCTTTGTTAGGGTGATAGGGACTAAGGTCGGTAATGTTGAAGGTGTCAAATACCCCATAATCATTGAGCAGCTCTAACCTATAGGCATTATCATTGATTTTCTAGATGATCTTGAAGGGTCCTTCAGCTCTTGTAGATAATTTATTCCTCCTTTTACTTTGAAATTGTTCCTTATTGAGGTATAGCCATACTAAGTCTCCTTGCAGGAATTGTTTAGCTATCTTACCCTTGGTCTTCTCTTACATTCTTCTGTTAGCTTGGTCGATGTGCCGAGTAACCTTGTCGTAGATGTGCTGAAGGGATTATACTGTAGCCCTTGCATTAGGGTCCTTTTGTATAGGTATAAGTATAGGGGTGTGATTGAGGAGCAACTTGGGATTGAAACCATATACTACTTTAAAGGGAGTCTGCTTAATGGTGTCATGCATTATTCAGTTGTAAGTGAATTTGATCATTGGTAAGTAGATGTCCTAATAAGCTAAGTTCTTACCCATTGCAGCTTAAAGCAGTGATCCCAAAGTGCGATTAACCACCTTTGTTTGGCCATCAGTTTGAATAGTAGTTTGATCCTCATCCGACGCCACAAGGTCCTCTAAAAATAGCTCAAAAACTTTGGGTCCCTATTAGAGATTACACTCCTCGGCACGTTATGTAATCACACGATCTCCTATAAGAAAAGAGCAGTAATAGTTGAAGCATTGTTACTTTTATAGCAAGGCATAAAGTGTGTCATCTTACAGAACCGATCTACGACAACCATTACATAATCTTTGCTTCGAGTAGTTCATGGTAATCCAAGAACAAAGTCTATGCTTAATTTGGTCTATGGTTTCATCGGAACCGACAATGGCATTGCTTTCCCCTTTTTGGCTCAACACTTTGCCTTTTTGAACATGACACATCTCTCGCCAACTTGGTGCACATCTCTCCTCATTTTATGCCAAAAGAATTGACTATTCGATAATTCATAGGTCCTTCTTTCTCTAAAATATTCAGAGAGTCCTCCACTGTAGGCTTCCTTGATCAGCAGCTCCCTCAGGGAACAAGTTGGTATGCATAATTTTTCACCTTGGAACAAGTAGCTATCCTCCACATGATATTTTTTCACTGTTCTTCCATTGATGCACCACATAATTATGGGTCCAATGTATGGATCCTCATAATACTGTTCTTTGATGCTTGTAAACCTAAATAGTTTGGTCTACAGTTCATCATAAGTGCATGTCTTCTTGAAAGAGCATTTGCAACGACATTGCTCTTTCCTTGCTCATATTTTATTAGAAAATTGAATCCCTCAAGGAATTTAACCCATCTTACCTATCGCTTTGATAATTTGGTCTAACTTCGGAGGTACCTTAGCGACTCATAGTCAGTATATGTAACAAATTCTCTTAGTAGTAAATCGTGTTGTCATACTTACAGTGCTTGAATCAGCGCTAAGAGTTCTTTTTCATATA
Source organism: Lumnitzera littorea (assembly GCA_024138015.1). Classification (NCBI taxonomy): domain Eukaryota; kingdom Viridiplantae; phylum Streptophyta; class Magnoliopsida; order Myrtales; family Combretaceae; genus Lumnitzera; species Lumnitzera littorea. The sequence continues at coordinate 75,767,316 of JAMXBB010000010.1, forward strand.
CATAATAATTCAATTGTGGTCCTTTGACCTTTTCACTGTAGAAGGCAATTTGTTAGCCTTTTTACATTAGGACAACGCCTATTCCAATGCTTGATGTGTCACACTTTAACTCAAATATTTTCTTGAAGTTAGGTAAAACTAACACCAAGGCGGAGTTCAATCTTTCTTTTATCTCGGCAAAGCTCCTCTCCTCCCTTTTTCCTTATCGAAAGTTAGTGTTTTTCTTTATTAGCTTAGTAAGCGGCATAGTGAGGGTGTTGAAATTTCTGATGAATTATCTATAGAATGAAGCCAATGCATGGAAACTTCTTACGTCGGTACAAGTAGTAGGAGTCGGCCACTTAACAACTGCTTGGATCTTTTCGTCATCTACTTATAAGCCTCCTTTACTAACTACATAGCCCAAGAAGATCACTTCATCCTAGTAAAAGCAACACTTCTTCAAGTTACTGAATAATTTCTCTACATGGAGAATATTCAATACGGCTAGAAGATGCTTGCAGTGACTTGACATGTTGGCATTATAGACTAGGATGTCGTCAATGTACACTACGATATACTTCCTAATTAGATGTTTCAGTACATGATTCATTAGTTTCATGAAAGTACTTGAGGCATTTGACAAGCTAAAGGGCATGACCATCCATTCATATAATCCATGTCGAGTCTTGAATTCTGTTTTCCACTTGTCTCCTAGACTCTTGCGGATTTGATGGTCGGCAGACTTAAGATCAATCTTGTTGAAAATCTTGGCTCTACTCAACTCATCTAGCATGTCCTCCAATCTCAGGATAGGATACCTATACTCGATTGTGATCTTGTTCATGGTTCGGCTATCAGCACACATTTGCTAGGTTCTATCCTTTTTCGATACTAGAAGCGCCAACACAGCACAAGGGCTGAAACTTTCTTTGACATATCCTTTTTCTGACGTATCCTTTCTCTAGCAACTCATTAACTTGATGTTGGAGCTTAGAATCTTACTTCGGATTCATCTGATAGGTTGGTTTATTCGGCAATGCGGTGCTGGATACTGAGTTAATGCAGTGCTCTGTGCCTCAAGTAGGGGGCAACCCTTCGAGTAATAGTTTTGGGAATAGATCGGCATATTCGCCTAGCAACTCTTTGATTTCCTAGGGTAGTTTACCCTACTCCTTCATTTCTAATAATTGCTTGACCAACACGAAGGTTAGCTTGTTAACATTAATGGCCTCTTAGAGCTTAGCTTTACTCATCACTAGAGCCTTCTTCAATCTGTGAGCAAGTTTTGTTTGCAATGTATTAACTTCTCTCGGTGACATCAGGTTCAGTGTGATCTTCTGGCCATCTTTCTCGAACGTATACGTGTTCTTGTAGTTGTCATGGATAACTCTCCTATAAAAAAGCTACAGTCTACCTAGCAACATGTAGGAAGCACACATGGACAGTGCATTGTAGAGAATCTGGTCAGAGTAATTCCCTATAGTGATCGATAGTAGTATTTACTGAGTGACATGTAGTACCCCCTTTTCACTCAACTGGCGCAACTTATACGGCTTTGGATGTGCAACAATCGACAAATTCAATTTCGAAATAAGATCAGCCGATCTCACATTGGTGCAACTTCTATTATCTACAATGAGGCCATACACTTGATTATTTATCTTACAGGTGGTATGAAATAAATTCTCTCCTTGCTTCTTCTTTTCATAAGGGTTCCATGTTCGTTGTGCGTTAGACAACCATGATAAGCTAATCCAAGTCCTTAGTAAATACATCTTCCTCAATCAGCTCTTTCTTAGCATTTTCTTTCTCGGCAATAATCTCCTCCTTTGGTTCATCATCCATACTATCTACCTTTAGCTTTAAGATGTCTCCCTTGATGACCATTGTTCATCAGTTTGGACATTAAGCAGTCATGTGATTAAACCCTTGGCACTTGAAGCACTTGATTTGGCTTGTCTTCCTGCCTAATCCTTGCCCCTTCTCATAAGTTTAGGTCGGCACTTCAGTGTTAGGTCAGCCTTTCTAATTGGCTCGGACATCCATCTTTCAGCTTAGCTTGGTACTTGACTGAGCTTAGTGATTCGCTTATCTAAGTTAGCTAGTCGGCATCTTGACCAGTACTTAGCTCCTTCTTTGCCTCTTTACTTGTTGGGTTATTCTGATGGCCTCATCTACTATGGTAAATTATTGGAGTTCCACAATGTCTCAAATGTCACCTCTCAACCTAGTAATGAATTTTGAAATTGTTCGTACTAAGGGCTCCTTCACTTCACATCGAATCATGACCATTTGGAATTCCTGAACATACTCATCAACTATTCAGCCTCCTTGTTTTAGCTCTTGAAGCTTAGTGAAAGTATCTTGCAAGTAAGTTTTTAGCACAAATCTATTTCTCATTATTCTCTTCATCTTAAGCCATGTATTAATCGTTCGGTATCCCTCTCATCTCCTTATGGCCTAAAAATTTTTCCACTACGTGGTGGCATATTTGGAGAACTCAACAGCAGCAGTTCTCACTTTCTCGTGATCCTTTTATTGATAATAATAAAAAACATGCTCTACCTTCTCTTCCTGCTCCAAATATTCATTAGTATTCCCAAATCCATTAAAACTCGAAATCTAAAGCTTCACATGGTCAGATGCTCTAAGGACTCATATGTCCTCTTCTTTAAAATACTCTTCCTCGTCCTCTTTATCTAGTTCTCTTAAGTCTATCATTCATCTTACTTGTCCGCCTACTCAATTACCTTGAACTAGTTGAGCTAGGTTTGACCTCTAACAGGTTAAGTATCTTGTGGGGTGTTTTGCATGGCTTCAGTGAGTCGGCAAACTAATGCATGAATAGCTTGGGTCATATTTACCAAGATGTTAGCCACCTCATCAAGTCTCTCATTAGTGCTTCTTGGGGTTCCTTGAGACTGTCGTCCATGGTAGACAACTTTACTATTGTCATCTCCTATACCAACATTCACACTCGGGTCTATCATTTTCTTCACATATTCAAAGCTCAAATAAACACTTCAGGAAATTGACAGCTAGCAAACACAGCAGCTAAGATGAATATAGTAACTTACTTTGTTTCACACACGTAGAACAGAGTATAACAAAACTTCAAAAAGAACAAACTACAGCTTGTATGAAACCTCTACTCCGATACTAAGATGGTGTGAACTGTAACCAATAACAGATAAGCCTGGTCGTTGGATGGATCCAAGCTTGCAGAAAGCTTAAAAAGGGTAGTGATGAAGAAGCGGTGAAAGGACAAATGATGAATAAAAAGGTAAGCAAAACCTACAAATAGCTCTAAAGGATATGACGTACCAATGAAACCTTTGAGGACTCAAGGCATAATTCGATATGACACATGAACCGGTCCGGTGAAGTTACTTGCCACTTAGCCTTGCTTAAGGGTTAAAATAAGAGTGATGTCAAGAGTAAATAGGTATCATTTACGTAAGGAAGGAAAAATACTCAAGTGTATTAATGATATTCTATCTGATGCAGCTACAATTACAAGGGTATTTATACCCATAAATTAGGGCAACTTACCCGAAAGGGAAAAGACAAAAAAGGGTATTTCTTAAGGAAATAATGTATAATATACAAAAGGGTAAAAATGAATATTCAAGAAAAACAATAATTGGTGTAACAGATTCTACACATAATTCTGTACACATGGCGATACTGTATTGGCAAGGTTGGTGGAAGATGTAGATAAAAAAGTAAGCTCAACTTACTTGTCCGAGTAGGGGTAGCTGAGTCAGTTCAAAGTCTCTCTCATCATCTTGGTAAGGGTGATGCCAAGTAAGTAATTGGCCAGGCGTAAGTGAGAATGAGGATTGGTTGTTCTCTTAGCCTTTCGCTTCTTGGCAGACTATTTATGAGAAATAAGTAGTAATACAACTCAGTAAGGAAATACTCAACCTCGGCAAGAGTCGGTTGGAACAAGAAAATCCATTATGGTAGGCCTTCCAATCCTTGAGCTCAATTATAGGTTAAAGGTATCATGGCCTGATTCCATCATCTACCTTCCTAGTCAGCTCGGCACTTAGCTAAGCTCAATAACTTTCCTGACTAGGTCTGCTTAGATTACCAGTTCAACTCAGTGGAGGTCGGATTGGCATTTTGTTTCTTCTTTGTCTCTCTACTCATAGGGCTATTCATATAGCCTCATCCATTGTAGCAAATTGCTAGAGTTTCATAATGTCTCAAATATTACTCCTCAACCTAGTAAGGAACTTAAAGACTATTCACGCTGATGGTTCCTCTACTTCATAGTGAATCATAAGTATTTAGAATTTTTGAACATACTTATTAACAGTTTGACCTCCTTGTTTCAGTTCTTAAAGCCAGGTAAAAGTGTCATGTAAATACGTATTCAGCATAAATTTGTTTCTGAGTAGTCTCTTCATCTTAAGACAAGTATTAATCTCTTGGTATCCCTTTCATCATCTCATGACCTGAAAGTTTTTCCACCATATGGCGGCATATCTTAAGAACTCGACAGTAGCAATTTTTACCTTCTTTCGGTCTTCATATTGGCAATAGTCAAAAACTTACTCAACTTTGTCGTCTTAATCCAAATAATCATTTGTACTCCCAAAACCACTAAAACTTAGAATCTAGAGCTTCACATGGTTAATAGCTCGAGGTGCTCTAACTCGCTCTTTTTCTTCTTCAACGTCATCCAATTCTCCCAAGTCAATCCTTCTTCTCACTCATTCACTTACTCCTCCACCTTGAACTTGTCAAGCTAGGTTTTGTCCTCTAGCAGGTTGAGTAGCTTATGGAGTATTTTGTACGGCCTCAGTAGGTCGATAGGCTAATGTATGAATTGCTCTAGTTAAATCAATTAAGAGGTTGGCCACCTGATCAAGTCTTTTGTTAGTATACTTGGGGGTGCCCTAGGATTGTCGGCCATAGGGAACAACATCACTGTTGTTATCCTCAATACTAGTGTTAACATTGGAGTTTGTCATTTTCCTCAACAAATTCTATTTCAATCTTCATGTCTTAACTACAATTGACATTAATCCTCCAAATCTAACAACATAGTGCACCCTTTACACTAACAGTAGGATAAGTTGCAGCATAGAACAATACTAATGAATAAATTACCAATACGGAACTTGCTCCAAAGGAAACCTTTACTCTAACACCAAGATGATGTGAGATCGGGGCTAAAAGCAGACAAGGCTAGTTGTAAGGATGGGTCCAAGCTTGCTGAAAGCTTGAAATGAGTGATGGGATGCGCGTGAAATAAAACAAAAGAAGAAAAATAAGCAAACCGGCAAATAGCTCCAAAGGATATAACGCACTAGTGGAACTTCTGAAGACTTATGGACAACTTGATATGATGTACAAGTTGGTTCGGTGAGATTACTCGCCACCTAGCTTTGCGTAAGGGTTAAGATAAGTGTGAAGGAGTAAACAAGCTTAACGGGAGCAATGTTTATAAAGGAAATATTCAGTGTATTAATAATGAAGGTACTTGGTGTGCGGGTACATGTATAGAGGGTATTTATACTCGAAAAATTAGGGCAACTTACCTAAAATTGAAAAGAGAAAAAGGGTATTATCTTAAAAAAGTAATGTACAAGAATACAAAAGGGTAAAAATAAATATTCAAGAAAAAATAATGATTAAGTGCAACATATTCTCCAAGTAAGCCTGGACACGTAGCAACAATGTATTGGTGAAGCCTTAGAGATGCAAACAAATCAGTATGGTCAGGATGGGTGGCCGAGTAGGGGTATTGGGTAGACGAGGACTTGTCCAAGAATGATTGGCTAAGGGCTTGTACGAGATCTTTCGGCCTCTTAGTAGTAATGTTGTCAAGCTATTGGTTGACTCGGCTGTAACTAGGTAGGGGCATATGAAGGGTCAGACTGTAAACAAAGTATTCTTCTAGTCAGTACATAATTTTCAAGAGATGTGCAGTCAATTGGCTAGGTATAGGGAATTGGACGGTAGCATGGATCAACTTGGCCTTAGTAAGAGTCAATTGGAGTAGGAGAATTTTCCTTGTTAGTCATTCTAAACCTTGAGCTTGGCAGTGGGTTGAAGGTCCAGTAGCTCGATTCTCATCATTCCCTCCTAGTTGATTTGGATTTGGGATCAAATCTGGCTAGTCTTTATTCAAGTCACCTTTAGGGTGATAGGGATTGAGGTTAGTAATGTTAAAAGTGTTCGAGGCCCCATATTCTTTAAGTAGTTCTATCTTATAGGCATTGTCGTTGATCTTTTGGAGGATTTTGAAGGGGCCTTCGGCTTAGGCAGACGGTTTCTCCTATTTGGGAACCTCTCCTTGCTCAAGTGTAACCACACAAGGTCTTCAAGCTGAAATGGTACTAACTTCCTTCCTCGAGCCTTTTCGTGCATTTTTCTATTAGCTTGGTCGATTTGCTAAGTAACCTTATCATAGATGTGTTGTAAGGACTATGCTTGGACTCTTGCATCAAGGTCTTCTTGCTTGGATATTGGTATAAGGGTGTGATTAAGGGATAACTTAGGATTAAAGCTATAGATAACCTTAAAGGGGGTTTACTTGGTGGTGTTATATGCTGTAAGCCTTAAAGCTAAGTTAAGTGACCATAGGCTTGAACTTAGAACACAAGGTTTAGGGCGATCGATTAAAAGATCCGATCAAACCCAAATTTTAAACTATTGAGAGGAATATTAGTAAAAATGACCTCGTAAACTTAAATTTAAGAAAATAAGTAGTAAAATAGGAGATTATAAAATTTTCAAATTTTAAGCATAATAATTGCTAATTACCGAAAAGGCAAAAAGTGTAATCTAATAACTAATAAATTACTAGAGATAGATTATATGTATACTAAAAATTTTAGAATGACCAAAATAATAATTAGGAATGTTTACATGTACCCCACATTTATTTATGTGTAGATAAAAATACGCGAAATTACCTAAATTGGCCAAAAACTAAGTAAATAATTAAAGAGAATTATAAATTAATTATGGAAAAATCAGGAGAGGATAAGATGATCCAAATCAGGTCGTAGTAGGTCAAGATCTATAAAAGAAAAATCAACCAATTAAAATTAGACAATATAAAAGCCAAAAATTAAGGAAAATGGGCAAAGTCTTGTCAAATTAATGCATAATAATTACAAAAAATCGTCTATAAATAGGGGAAAAATTTCCAGAACTCATTTGGGCAGTGAGGAATCTAGAAAAAATCATGAGACCTAAAAATTTGAGAGAAAATTTAGAAAATAAAAAAAGAAAAGAAAATTGTACAGATTGGGCAAGTGAGCCAAACCCACCTCTCACCACCACCTGGGATAGAGCCACCACCACCACCCTACATTAAACCTACCGTCTAGATTGACCGACAACCTTGGACTGGGTTTGGATGGCCAGAAAGCTTCGAACCGGTTAGTCCCTTATTTACCCCGATTTTGAATAATTTTGTAAAATTAGTTATTTTGCCCAAAAAATTATGAAACTTATTATTCTGAGGTTTTATTGTATGTAGATTTAGGGAAAAATATTTATTTAGTTTAATTACGTCTGAAAATATAAGGTTCTTAACAAATTATTCAAAACCGAGCATAATTAGAACGGAAAATAAATAGGCTTAGGAGTGTGGTTTGGAGCTCAATTTTTTTTTTTCTGTAGGATGCTCATATGATATAGAACAGTGCTATGAAGCCATTTTTTTAAAATTAATTTTCTAAATTTTTAAGTTAATTTTTAGCCCTAAAATGATGGAAAAATTTGGTGATTTGAGATTAATTAGGTGATTAAGATGTTAATTACTGATTTAGATATTCATTAGATATTTAGGGGTGTTAATCTCTGAAGTGGAACCCTAATCCTAGCCTTTGGAGTATTAAGTATGGTTAATTTAGGAAATTAGGTAATTAATATAAGAAATTAGTAATATGTGAAATTGTAAATTAATAAATCTAAAAAAATAGGGTTATTTAGATAATATTATAATAGAAATCAGAAAAATAATAAATCTGAAATAACATTTAATTTTAAGTAAATGTCTCAAAATGTAAGATTTTCACACATCGGGAATAAATCCGATACTGCAATTAGGGTTAGCGTGTACTGAATAGTTTAGAATACCAAATTACGACCCAATAGGATATTTGGACACTCGAGCTTAATGTGATTAATTTCACATTAGGATTCGAGCATATTTAAGGCTTAGGAATCAAAAATTTAAAATCTCATTTAGGATTCGAACACCGAAATAGGGTATAACGAATCATTAGGATGTAATGGGTATATACGAAAAAATGAGTTAAAATATAACTTAGAATATGAAACCATAAATTATAAGTACTAAAAAGATCTATTTGTATTATAGGATACCTAGAGACACATCAGCTTGCAATTAAGGGATTGAGGGATCGAGTGATCGAGCAATTCCAAGTAAGTTGGGTTATTACTTATTGTAATAAAGTACTAGTTTGGTAGTACTCGGAGACTTAGGCTTATATATGATTGTGATTGTAAGTAGTTTACGCATGTGTTTGATGTATCTAAATTCGTGCTGAAATTTGTATTGTGAGTGATTTTGTGACTGATTGAATTGGTATGAAATTGTTTGAACACCTTAAATGGAATTTAATCTTAGTCGACCCTAATAACCAAAAATGTCATGCATTGCAACTCGTTAGGGGATCATAGGATTCTCCAACCAAATACCGACTCCTTCGAAAGGGATAGCGTAGGATTGCAAAATGGTCCCTTCTTCATCCTTAGTCGAACTAAGTGACAGGAAAGGAGGTCGCGGCGAGAGTGAAGTCAATGGTTCGAAGGTAGTCCTGGCAGGAGTGAGGTCTCCATTGCACAAGCCTGGGTTTGGTTATAAGCTGCTCCATAACATGAAACTCCTCAATCCGGATTGGAGCGGGTGAAATTTCTCTGATTTCATAACGGACCGGACTATGTTGTGCGATGACACTTGATTGTTGCATTGCATGAAAATAATTGTTTGATAACCTTGTTTGTGCTTGTATGCATTCATGAGTCTCCAATTCAACTTACTGAGCTGTAGTTGCTCATACCCTTATAGATCCTTTTGTAGGTTCTGATATCTGAACACTTCAAGTACTATGCCGCCCTACAATTACCCAGAGGTTAGTCCATTTGAAGCCAGGGGTGTGAGGATCAAGTTACTTAGTATAATGTGTAGCTATAGTGACCATGTAATTAGGGATGAAAGACTGATAGTTATTATGTAATCTAGTGAACTGTTATGTTTATGTAAAACTTCCTGGGGAGCTCTGTGGACTTATATATATATAATTATACATGTTATTAGAAATTTGCACTATTTATCATAATTGTAGTTTAATTGTTAAATGGACTGTTTACTTTAAAGCGAGGAGACGTCGACGCCTTGTGTAGATCATGTCTATGGTAGGTGCTGTGAGGCCAATTACTATCATAGAATGATTTATACGGCGGGAATGTTGTGACTCTGCAACTTTAGGGTGTAACATATACTGTACGGTTGTAAATGAATTCTACTATGGGCAAACAGAAGTCCCAATTGGCTAAATTTTTACCTACTGCAGCTTGGAGAAATGATTCTGAAGTACGAATGACCACCTCTATTTAGCTATCAATTTGGGGGTGATAGGAAGTGCTGTATAGTAGTTTAGTCCCCATCCGATACTATAGAGTTCTCTTGAAATAGCTTAGGAACTTTGGATCTCTATTTGAGACTACACTATTCGGCATGTTGTGTAATAAAATAATCTCCTACAAAAGGAGAGAAGTAATAGCGGAAGCATCTTTAGTCTTGAAGTAGGGAATAAAGTGTGCCATCTTATTGAATCTATTCATGACAACCATTACGAACTCTTTGCCTTGGGTTGTTCTTGGTAATCCTAGGATAAAGTCCGTACTTAACTTAGTCTAGGGTTTAGTCAGGACAACCAAAGGCATTGCTTTCCTTTACTTAGCCCGACATTTGGCCCTTATGCATACGGTACAACCCTCAACAATTCGGTACATGTCTTGCTTCATTCTTGGCCAAAAGAATCATCTACTCAATAGCTCATACGTCTTTCTCTCCCTAAAATGTCCGAAGAGTCCTCCATTATGGGCTTTTTCGATGGGTAACTCTCTTAGTGAGTAAGCTGGCACATACAACTTCCCACTTAGGAATAAGTATCTTGTTTCTACATGATATTCATCTACCGTTCTTCCATCGGCATAACGCCTAAGTATGGTTCTAAAATGTGGGTCTTGTGAATACTGTTCTTTGATACTTACAAACCTAAACAACTTAGTCTGCAATTTGGTTAAGAGCACATGTCTCCTTAAAAGAGCATCTACAACTATGTTATTCTTTCCTTATTTATACTTAATCATAAAATTGAATCCCTTAAGGAATTCAATCCACCTCACATATCACTTTGACAGTTTAGTCTGACTTCGGAGATACCTCAAAAACTCATGATCGATGTAAACGACAAACTTTCTTGGCAATAGATATTGCTACCACACTTGAAGTGCTCGGATAAGAGCTAAGAGTTCTTTGTCATATGCATAGTAGTTCAGTTGAGGTCCTTTGAGCTTCTCATTGTAGTAGGCAATTGGTCAATCTTCTTGCATTAAGATAACGCTTACACCAATGCCTAATGCATTATACTCTAGGTCAAATATTTTCTTGAAGTCAGGTAAAGCTAGTATTAGCGCGGAAGTCAATCTTTCCTTCACTTTGGCAAAACTTCTTTCTTCTTTTTCTCCCCATTTAAATTTGATGTTCTTCTTTGTCAACTTAGTAAAGGGTACAATTATGGTATTGAAATTCTAGATAAACCTCCTATAAAAGCATGCCGATCTATGGAAACTTCTTACTTCGGCCTAAGTGGTAGGAGTCAGCCACTCGAAAATTGCTCGTATCTTTTCAACATCTACTTGTAGGCCTGCTTTACCTACTATATAACCTAGAAATACTATTTCCTCTTGGCAAAAGTAATACTTCTTCAAATTGCCAAATAATCTCTTGCCTTGAAGCACATCTAATATGGCATAGAGGAGCTCACTATGACTTGGTTTGTTGGTGCTAGATATAAGGATGTCGTCAAAGTACACCATGACACACTTCCTAATTAAATTTCTTAACACATGTTTCATCAGTCGCATGAAAGGGCTTAGGACATTTGATAAGCTAAAAGGCATTACCATCTACTCGTAGAGTCTATGTCGAGTTTTGAAAGCAATCTTCTACTTGTCTCTCGACCTTATTTAAATCTGCTGGTAGTTAGACTTCAAATCAATCTTGTTAAAGACCTTAACTCTATTCAGTTCATCTAACATATCATCCAACCTAGGGATAGGATATCGGTATTTAATCATGATCTTATTCATGGCTCGGCTATCAATGCACATCCACTTAGTGCCATCCTTTTTTGGCATTAGGAGCGCTGAAACAACATAGGGACTTGGAATCTCCCTTACATATCCTTTCTCCAATAGTTTATTGACTTGTTGTTGAAGCTTAGTGGCTTGTTTGGGATTCATTTGATAAGCTGGTTTGTTCGACAAGTAGTGTTAGGTATCAAGTCAATGCAGTGCTTAATGCCTCTAAATGGTAGTAAACTTTCCATCAACCGTTCTAAGAATAGGTCAAATTTTCGTCTAACAGCTCTCTCACCTCAATGGGTAGTTTAGTCGTTTCCTTCAATTCTAGTAGTCTTCTGACCAACATAAAAGTTAGCATATCAACCTTTATAGCTTCTTGGAGCTCGGCTCTTATAAGCCCTACAATCAGCTACTTGGGGTTCTGATCGGCTAAAGGATCCGATTGAGCCTAAATTATAAAATAAAATTAGAAATATTAGTAAAAATGATCTCATAAGTTTGAATTTAAGGAAATAAGTAATAAAAAAAAAAAACATACAATTTTCAAATTTTAAGTATATTACTCGTTATTGATCAAAAATACGTAAAATGCATTTCGATAATTAACGAATCACTAAAGATAAATTATATATACATTAAAAATCATAAAATAACCTAAATAATATTTAGGAATATTTGTTTATACTATATATAAATTTACATGTAGGTAGAAATACACATAATTATTTAAAATACACGAAATATATTAAAATAATTAAAGAAAATTCATAATTAATTCAGGAAAAATAAAGAAAGTAGTCGTAGCAATTTGGAATTGAAGAAACAAAATCAACCAATTAAAATGCAACAAATAGAAAGTGAAAAAAAAAAAAGAGATAAGGCAATTATCTTGCCTAATTAATGCATAATAATTCCCCAAGACCTCTATAAATACTCCAAATTTCTCAGAAGCTCATTTTAGATGTTTAAAATTGTAGAAAATTAGAGAGAGATGAAATTGAGAGTAAATTAGGATTTTACAAAAAATTATAAAAAAATCTGTTTAATTAAGGCTTTGGGAGGAAACCCATATCCAATAGCCACTTGAAAACAAACAGCCACCACCACATTACTCCACCACCACCGCCTAACTTGGCCAATATCCTTAGGGCCACTATTGGTGGCTAGAATCCTAATGGCCAGATGATTCCGATTTTAGCCTGATTTTGGCAAATTTATTAAAATTACTAATTTTGTTTAGAAAATTATGGAATTTTTTATTATGATTTTTTATTATATGAAGATTTAAGAGAAAATAGTGATTAAGTTTAATCATGTCTATAAATATAAAGTGCTTAAGAAATTGAACAAAATCAAGTATATTTAGGATTAGAAATAAATAATCTTAGGAGTGTAGTTTTGAGCTTAAATTTTTTATATAGACTATTTAGGAGTTATAGAACAGTGCTATAAAGCCCTTTTTCAAAAATTAATTTTTGAAATTTTTAGATAATTTTTAGGCTTTAAAATGATGCATAAAATGGGTAATTTAAGGTTAATTAAGTAATTAAATGAGTAATTACTAATTTGATGCATAATTATATATTTTAGGATGTTGAAATCTAATGGAGTATGCTATTTGTAGCATTTGGAGTGTTAGATGTAATTAATAGGGTAATTATGTAGTAAATAAGTAATAGGGAAAAATAGTAAATTTTAAGTTAATTTGTAAATTAGGGTAATTAGGTATAAAATCTGATTTGGGATGAATTTAGATATTTTGAAATGTTAATTGATGTTGGGAGATGGTAATTAGAGTGAAAGAAATATTAGATGTGTATTATGTACATAATAGGTGATAATACATAGTATGCAATTATTGGAAATATAATAAATAGAAGATATTAGAATAAAAATTGATATTATACTAATAATAGGAATATATATAAAATCTAGTAGGAAACTTAAATTAGGGTAATTATATGAAAAATATATGATTTTCTTACATCGGGAGTAAATTCGGTAGTTAAATTAGGATTTGAGTATACCGTATAGACTAGAACATTAGTTAGAAACTAAAAACAATATTTAGGACATCCGAAGATAATGCGATTAATTTCACATTATGGTTCGGAATGATTTCTTAGGGTGTACGTACAAATCTTTATCAAAAAAATGAGTTAAAAATCGATGCGAAAACTGAAATAGAACTTAACATGATTTAAGAAGAATTGTAAAAGACTTAAAACCTAGATAATTAGGTATATTAAACCCTAAACAAAAGATAACAATAAGCGTTATAGGATTAAACTAACCTATAATAGTTATATGGAAAACTGAAACCACGTTTGTATTACAAGAATGATCGGTAATGGCCTGAGCAAGTCAGACTTTGAGTGAGCGAGTAAGGAGTTTAAGTAAGTTGGAATTAATACGTTGCTGTATTTTAAATGCTTGAGATTATACTTGGTTATACTTGTTAGATAGTTGATTGTGTGCATGTGGTTGATTATAAGTGATGGTATGATTCTATTTGTTGTTTTAGTTTGTATATTATGAAATAATTGATCACCCTAAATTGAACCTAATCAAATATACGACCTGTAATTATAAATCAGACCTACATAACAACCCATTAGGGGAAACCTAAGATTCTCTAGCCAAATACTGACCCTTTTGAAAGGGATAACATTGGATAGTATAATGGGTCTCTTCTTCATTCTTAGTCGAACTAAGTGACAAGTGAGGAGGTTACAGCAAGGGTGAAGTCAATGGTTTGAAGGTAGTCGTGGGAGGAGTGGTGTCTCCATTGCATAAGATTGGGTTTAGTCGTGAGCTGTTGAATTAACGGCAACTCCTTAACTCGGATTAGAGTGAGCACAATTTCTTTAATCTCACGACTAGCTAAACAACGTTGTGTGATTGCATTTGCTTGAATATGCATTTTACCTATTGATTTGGTTGATAACCTTGTTTGTGTTGGTGGTATAGTTTTAAGTCTTTCATCCTGATTTATTGAGCTGTGGTTGCTCACATCCTTATAGACATCACTGTAGGTGATGGGTAAGAAGCAGCTTACAACTACCCTGAAGCTAGTAACTATTGGATCCTAAAGAGTGAGGAAAAACATTTGAAGAACAGACATATTTTTTTAAGGTCTAAGTTCTTATTCCAGAATTTTTCATTTTTGAATAATGTATTAACTAAGAAATAGATTACGGTGAAACGTTGTAAACGTTAATTGTAATAACCGAATTCTAGTGTATATATATATTTTCTTACTTTTTTAGGTAAATGATTTATTTAAATTACGAACTGTTTACTTCAAAGTGGATTAGTTATGGACGCCTTGTGTAGATTAGGTCTAAGATAGCGATTATAAGGCCAACTTCTATCTTAGAATGGTTTGTACGATGGGGTTGTTACGACTCTACCGCTTCGAGGCGTAACAGTTCTGAATTGGTATCAGAGCAAAGTTCTAATGAACTCGCTTTGAAAAATAACAATTGAAAAGAATTAGATATTTTAGGAGTACATTGAGAGTGGGTAGAAATAAGTAGGTATTAATGTATTATACCATAATGCCGAATTGAGGAAAATATTTATTAGACTTAAACCCAGTAATGAAATCACATGGAGAATTGGTGGTTTGTTGAAGTGATTCAGATTGAATGAAGAAGAATCTTTGAGTTAATATAAAGTTGAGATGTGAAGAATATGGGTAGAATTAATTAGTTGAGATATGTTAACATTGTAGATGAGCCTATTGAGAAGCTTATTGATGGAGTTGTGCTGTTATTGATGAGATGTGATGAAGTGATGAGCTCATGGATAATAGCATAGATTAATTTGAGTTTTGGAACAATAGAGATATGGTGATATGTATTGTAGATTAAGGTAAATTGGAAACCTATAGAATTTTCAAGATGACCTCAACTTGGTGCTTAGTGTAAACATAAGGTAGTACGATAGAGAGTGAAATAAAGTGTGGTATAGAAGAGGATCTTAGAAAGATAAAACATTGAAAGGGAAAAGTTAGAAACCGATTCAGAAATGAATTAAAACCTGTACTAGAGAAATAATCAAAAGCTAATTCAAGAGTAAATCTTGTATAAAATAAGAACGTAGTATAGGAGATGACGGATGATGACAGCATTGAGGAGTTTGATAATGATAAGGTATATGGAATAATTATTACTTTTGATTTTCCTATTGAAGTATAGAGTACTAAATCAAATAAGCGGTGATGACAATTAAATTGGAGGATAAATGCGGTGAAAATCTTTTAAACAAAGAATTGTTATTGGTGATTTGAATGATGAATACAATGTGACAGTTGATTATATTTTGTCAGGAGTTCGAATTAATCATATGATTAGTTATTCATATAAGTTAAGATCTTATCGATCTTTTAATAGATATAGTTGTGCTCCTTGACAGATGTGACTTCTTTAGAAATGTTGAAAGGATCATATGTGTTTTTGGTGACCAATCTTGGAAATCCTTTATATGTGTAAGAACAGTAGAAGAAATAGTACTATGAGGCTATGATCATGTTATAAATTCTTCAGCTCTTAATGAATCATGAATTGAAGACTTATATGTTTGAAGTTATAAGCCAGTGCAAGGAAAGCAAAATAAGTATGAAATGGATAGTAACATCTTTATGTTTTATTGAGGTAAATTAAATGACATCATTATGTGATATTTATGTTTGCTTATAGGAGATGGATGGTTATTAAATGTTATATGAGAAATAAAATAAGATTATTAGATAAACTACAATCAACTATGTATTTAGGCACCCTAAAATAGTAGTATAATGAGTAACAAATGATGGTGGAAATGGAAATTTAAGCAAAAGTTTTGAGAGGATTAGGGTTTTTAATCAAAACTTTCTTAGCTATTTTAGGATCATCTTTTATTAGATTGACATCTATATTAGCCTCATCTTTTATTTCTCTCTCCTTAGGCTCCTAGTTTGTGCTATCAACTTAAACCTCTACGGCATCTCCCTTAATAATCATAGTCCTTCAGTTTGGACACTAAGCAACCATATGTCCAAACCCTTGGTACTTGAAACACTTGATCTAGCTCGTCTTTCTTCTAGATCCCTATCCTTTCTTATATGTTCAAGTTGGTACGTCATTATCAGGTCGGCCCTTTTGTTCGCCTCAAACATCCACCTTCCTAGTTTGCTTGGCACTTAGTTGTGCTCGGTAACTTCCATGACCAGGTCGGCTTGGATGACCAGTTCGGCATGGTGAAGGTTAGGTCAGCATTATGTTTCTTCTCTATCTCTCTATTTGTTGGGCTATCTATATAGCCTCATCCATTGTAGCAAATTACTAGAGTTCCATACCGTCTCAGATATTACTACTCAACCCAGTAAGGAACTTAGAAACTGTTTGCGCTAATGGTTCCTTTACTTCACAGCAAATCATAAGTATTTAGAATTCTTGAACATACTCGTTAACAGTTCGGTCTCCTTGTTTCAGCTCTTGAAATCGAGCAAAAGTGTCCTATAAATAGGTATCTAGCATAAATCTATTTCTAAGTACTCTCTTTATCTTAAGCTAAGTATTAATCTCTCGATATCCTTCTTATTGTCTCATGACCTAAAAGTTCTTCCACCACATGACAGCATATTTTGAGAACTTAATAACAGTAGTTCTCACCTTCTCTTGATCTTCATACTAATAATAGTTAAAAACTCGCTCAACATTCTCCTCCCAATCCAAATAATCATTTGTACTCCTAAAGCCATTGAATCTTGGAATCTGGAGCTTCACATAGTTGGCAGCTCAAGGGGCTTTAACTCCCTCTTCTTCTTCTTCGTACTCTTCTTCTTTAATGTCATCAAATTCTCCTAAGTCAATCCTTCTTCTCACTTATGCCTACTCCTCCACCTTGAGCTTAACGAGCTAGGTTCTATCCTTTAGTAGGTTAAGCAGCTTATAGGGTATTTTTTATGGCCTCAGTAGGTTGATAAGGCAATGCATGAACTACTTTAGTTAAATCAACTAAGAGGTTGGCAAGCTGTTAACCCGAAACTTACTCTAAATGAAACCTTCGCTCTAACACCAAGATGATGTGGGACAGGGGCTAAGAGTAGACAAGGTTGGTTGTGAGGATGAGTCTAAGCTTAACAAAAGCTTGAAATGAGTGATGGGATGCGTGCAAGATAATAGAAAAAATGAAAAATAAGTAAACCTGTGAATAGCTCTAAAGGATATGATGTATTAGTGGAACTTTCGAAGACTCATGGCATATCTTGATGTAATGTACGAGTTGATCTGATAAGGTTACTCATCACCTAGCCTTACTTTAGGATTATGATAAGTATGAAGGAGTAAATAAGCTTGATGAGAGCAATGTTCACAAAGGAAATATTTAGTGTATTAATGATGAAGGTACTTAATGTGTGGTTACATGTACAAAGGGTATTTATACTCGAAAAGTTAGGGCAACTTACCTAAAAATAGAAAAGAGAAAAATGGTATTGTCTTAAAGAAGTAATGTACAAAAATACAAAAGGGTAAAAACGAATTTTCAAGAAAAAGTAATGATTAAGTGTAATAGATTCTCCAAGCGAGCCTGGATAGCTAGTAGTAATGTATTGGCAATGCCTTGGAGATGCAGACAAATCAATATGGTCAGGATGGGTAACTAAATAGGGGTATTGGGTAGATATGGACTTATCCAAGAATGAGTAGCTAAGTGCTTGTGCGGGATCTTTCGACTTCTCAATAGCAATGTTGTCGAGCTGTTGGTTGACTTGGCAGTAACTGGATAAGGGCTTGTAAAGGGTAGGGCTACAAACAAAGTATTCTTTTAGTCAGCACATAATTTTCGAGAGACGTGCAGTCATTCGGTTGGGTATGAGGAATTAGATGACAACATGGATCTTAGCCTCGGTAAGAGTTGGCTGGAGTAGGAGAATTTGCCTTATTAGTCCTTATATACCTTAAGCTCGGCTATAAGTTAAAGGTCTAATAGCTTAATTTCCATCATTAGGGCTCCTTTGTAGTCTATTTTAATGAGACCCTATTGGTGAGATGTCCTATCTTATAAAGAGATGATAACACTAAGGCTTTCTTAAGAAGTGATAAGGCTCTTATGCAGTCTATCTAAACGAGACACTTAAACGAGATGTCTTGTCCTAAAGGAAATAATAACATTGAGGCTCTCTAAGGAAAGATAGGGCTCCTTCATGATCTATCTTAATGTGATCCTTTGTTGAGATGTCCTAATCCTAAAAGAATAATAGTACTAAGATTATCTAAATTAGGATATGGCTCATTTGTGGTCTATCTTACGAGACCCTTTGGCAAGATATCCTATTCTAAGGAAAAACAAGTGTTTCTTAAGAAATCACATGTGTAAGGGTCTTAGACTTGGCAAGTATCTTAATTGATTTATACTTCATTAGGGAAGTAGGCTTGGAGATATGATACAGAGTTCCTTCACTATGCTTAAAAAGCAGTGTTGTCTAGGAACAATCTAGAGAAATCACTTCTAACATCAGATTGTGTGAGAAAAGAGGTAGCACTCTACGAGTAGGTGATCTTAACACTTCTTTTTAAAGTTAGGATACTATTTCTATGAGTAGGTGATCCTTACACTTTTAAACTAGCACAACGCTATTATGAGTAGGCGATCTAAGACTTTCAACACTAAAACAATTCTCCCATGAGTAAGCTATCTTAAAACCTTTGAAACTAAGATAGTACTCCTATGAACAAATAATCTTAAAAGCTTTTAAATAGCACTCTAAAGAGTAGATGATATATAGGTATAAAAAGCACATTGGAATGATGAGTTCATTGATTGGGAAATGGGCCTATTGGAATGGCCTTAGAATTATATAGAAAAAACATCATAGGTTACCATCTTGAATGGACAGTGTCCTTATAGGGGATATAACTACGAAATTGAAGATATTAATCATTGAAGTGAACCTTATAAGCGAGGAATGGTTTAAAAGTAGTACTCCTTAATTTTGGAATGGACAAAATTGGCCACTAGGGCCTTTTAAAATGAAGAATCTAAAAGGATAGATCCCTAATGGAGGAAATTTGAGGCTTTGTTATGGGAAAAAAAAAGGGTCATTAAGGATGCAATTTGACAAAAGGTACCCTTTTGGAGAACAACTAAATCCTTTTGTCTCTCTTCTTTTTTTTTTTTTAATTCTTTTTTCTTTCAATTTTTTTTGTTTTTTGAAATTGCTAACAGGTACAAATACTTGTTGGAAACCATAAACCTTGTACTAAATTCTTCCTTGCTTTGTAGGGTGATCATATGGGGCAGCTGACTCTTCTACTTAAGCCTTGGAGAAAGTCTTGTGATTTTGATGTTGTTGAGGCTAATCTTCAAACTTTGAAAACATTTGCACCTTTGGCACCATCCTTACTTGTAGAGGCTTTATGACATTAAGGTACCTTTTCTGTAGAGATAGTAACTTGTTATTGATCAATTTGGTAAAAAAAGGACTTCCTTACATACTCTCAGTTTAGATTTCACTCTTGACTACTATTAAAAAAAATTACGGTCCATTTTGTAAGTGATATGCCTTGGTTAATTTGTTAGGTCTTTTTTGGTTTTGTAATGTAACTTAGGCTTTTGGTCAATAGCTTTGAAGGGGATTAATGAATGACCTTATATTAAAAGAATTACTTACCTAACCTAAGTTTGTGAGTTGCCTTAATTTCAAAAATAACTTTTATATAGGATAAATCATTCCCTAAGATCATAAGAGCCTTTCTAAAAATATGTAGTATTTGTAGGTAGGAAAGCCTTATGTTTGTGATTTGGAATAAATAAGGGGGCTTTGTGTTTTAAGGCTTTGTAGTAAGCTAGGGATCATGTTTGAATTATTTATTTATTTTTTCAACTTTAGGCCTTCTTGGTGGATTAAGGAATTATCTTAGTGAATTGGGATATATCCCTAGAATCTTTGGGCCTTTTAGGCCTTTTTTTTTTGTGTGTATTTAAGGCTAATCACCTTTGTTTGATTTCAAGCTTTCCTTTTTCTTTCTTTCTTTTTTTTTTTTTTTTGCCCTACTCTTCTATTGTTTCTTTCCCTTTTTCTTTTCATTCTTTTAGCCTAAAAATCTCTTATTCATGGGTTTTAGAACCTAAAGTGTTTGGTTTGTGTATACATGCTTCTCGTAGGCTCTTCCTCATCTCAAAAAAAGAAATTATCAATGATAAAATTTAATCTTTGAATTGATGACACTAAGGCAAGTACATGTTAGTTTCGTCCTTTTTCTCTTGATTAATAACCCTACCCTCCAAATTGCCCCATTGTAGGGTAGTTCTTAACATGGTTTAATTTTTGAAAACACATCTAACATAGGCTCAACTAGGTAGACAAAGGATATTTTGTGTTTAAGATACTAAAAAGAATGCCTAACATCATTTTGGGCTACATATTAAGTTCAAAATGGACCTCTTTTAAAGAATGAGTCTAAAAGTCCTCACATTGATGTCTCTCGACTCTTAAAGTGTTTAAGGGTTCATTTTTGGTAGATGATTTTCCTCTTTTCATTTTAAACCTTTAAATAATAGTTACCATTTCCTTAAGTAAAGATCTGCATTAATTTGCCCCATAATGGGGATTAACTTTACAAAGATGTTTTGAATTTTCTTGGAATTTTCATTGAAAACATGTCCCATAGCATTAAAGAGAGGACACACAAAATGTATAAAAGGAGTACTTCATTCATCTTAAGCAAGAAATTACATAAAGAAAAAGAAAGACTACTAAGAGAACAATCTTTTGGATGACATCCCTAACTTCATGATGGTTTCCTTCTTTTATCATCCTACCCTAGTCAAAACTGTCAATAGTATGCCCTTTTGCATATCTGATGGCTTAGGAAAATGACTACCCCCAGACTTAGTTTCTAGGCCAAATGCTCTTTAATACTTCGTTTGCCTCGTATGCTCTTGACTTAATTTTGATCAATCCTTTCATTGATTTTGAGGACTGAATGATTTTTGGCTCTTAGGGCTTAGAGTTGAGTAGATTGGACCTAATGAGATTGCCTTAAGTTAAGGAGCATCCTCGGGATTAGGCTTTCCTGTGTTTAAGCTTAAGCCACCATTAGACTTCTCTTCTGAGCAAATAGTTGTGTATTGGTTGGCTTCTTTGAAGGGCTAAAAGATTACACGCCCCTTTTATCAAGCTTCCTCTCTTGTCCCTCTACATTGGTATTTATGCGCTTCTTCTTCAAACCTAGGGCACACAAGTTATGGGCTTAAGTGAAGCATAGTAATTTGTACTCATTAACAACCTCATTTTTCTCTCTCTCTGTTTTTTTTAGAGAGAGAGACAGAGGAATTTTGGTTGAAGGAGGAAAAAAAAAATCAATGACAATCCTCTTGAAAATAAAAATTGAATGATTAATTTACAAATGATGAAGGGTTCATTATTTACAATCTTATGGGGTTAGCACATGGGCATACCTACAAACCTTGCAAAAGAGAGGAAAAAAACACTTGTAACTAAGAAAAGATTACAGGTGAAAATGGCATTTACAATAAGAAAGGATAAGCCATAAGTGCCCTAGGTAATGGGATACATAAACTTATTTACAAACCTAGTGAAAAGGGAAAATGATAATGTAAATATGACTAAATGTTACTCAGGATGCCCTAAAGTTAGATTATGTAAAGGGAAGGAAAAGAATTATTTATAAGCTATGATTAAAGAAAAGAGAGGTAAGTCCAACTCAAAGAATATGACTATCTATGATATTTACAATGAAAATTGGAAGAATTTAAGTAGTTCTTATTTTATAAAAAAACTAGAGAACTCATTATTTTATAACCCAATTAAATTAACAACAAGGGTAACTTACTTACAAGCCTTACTAAAGAATAAAGTTTTTTTAAAGGAAAGGAGTCTATGGCCACTAAGTAAGGGAAACTAAATAAGATTGAATAAGATACCCTAAAATATTCATAAATTTGAGAGCAAAACCAGAAGTTAGAAAAAGTTATATTTACAAGTTACGTGATCTTCTTTTTTTATGGTTTTTTTTTTTTTTAAATAATGAAAGTTCAAGTAACGAAGAGAAGCCAAATATGTTACAACGAGAAATGACAACCAAATGTGATGAAGTAATGGTTAGGATAATTGACAAGGAAATTTTATACAACTAATAATATGGAAGATTGTAGATTGCTAACCTAAAAAAGAGAAAACTCATGGCCTTCTTTTTTTTTGCTTCTTTTTTTTTTTTTAAGAAGATATATTCTAAACAAATGGGGAGGGATTTACTAACTTAAATAACAAAATCAAATGACTAGAAGGACAACTACTTACTAAAGGACAAATTTTTTTCTTTTTTTCTTAGAAGAACTTATGGAATGATGTTAGCAGATTTACAAGTACGGGATTAAGAAAAAAAAAACAAACATTCACAGCTTATGATTATTTGTATGCCCTTTGTAAAGCAAAAGAAAGACAAAGAAACTTATGAAAATCAAAGAGATGAAATTTTTCTTTTTGGAAAAAGATGTTATTGAATGGAAAAATAAGCTTAGGCTTAATAAAATCAAGAGTTGATACAAGTTGATTACAAGTCAAGAGATTGCTAAGATTGAGAACTTAAATTGATAAAGAGAGTGATAGGAATCAACCCTTGAATTGATCATGTGTAATTGAGCTAGAGGACTCTAAGGACTCGCTCAGAGGATACTAACTTTAGACCATGGCCAAGATAGGGATTCCTATCTCGAGTTAGTCTCATGTTGACCTAATTATCAAATCCTTACTTGTGTCAGATTCGCCCCTATTCAACAGCGATGCTTTATCCCAGAAGATGGTCCAAGAATACTCGAGGTGAGCTCCTGATCTGACCACAGGTATCCAACCCTGACTCGAGCTAACTTTTCTTTAGAAGAACTAATTGTTCCCTAGCTTGGTCTAAATTTAGCTAGGCCCTGACTACTGCCAACACTTTCTATTTTGTCTACTTTGTATCATAGTTCTAACTCCTATCCACCGTATGACATGTATCTTCTAACATGATCTTTCTAGAAGGATTCTTCACTCTTCGCACTGAATATTCTATCTCTTTTGCCCCCTTTTAGTAAGTTTCATGTAACCTAATTGTAGAATACCCTTTTTGTCCTTTTATACATATAAAGTAATCCTAGTGAATGGGTATATATACCCCCACTTTCTTGTATGTAGTATCAACAAATGAGTATAGAATTATTCACTAGAGCAGCTTTAGTATTCTCGTTATCATTTAACTCTTATATATTTTCTTTAGCAAGGAGTAGTGGTAAGTGACCCTTCAGTTTGGACTGGTGTGTCATATTTAGTGGATTGTAGACTACGCAGGATTGAGTGGTGTGCCATATTCATTTGGTAGTTGCCCAAACTTTGTTAACTTTTTCCTTATTTGCTTTTTATTCATTTCGTTGTGGTGCTACTTCGTGTGTTTGATCTCGGAGATGTATCAGCTTCGCTAGTCTTAGAGTACAATTTTGAGAGGGAGTGTGTGAAGTTATAGTAAAGTTTTGGTTAGCTTTACTGTTAGTGGCTGTTGTGTTCCTTTCATAGCTACTGCTGTATGTTTATGTGATGAAAAGCGTGGTTTCATCGTTACCTTGTTTTTACTTTGTTTCTCATTGTGAAAACATAATAAGTTTGTTTCTATTCTATTTGAGCGACTATGACGCACTAAAGTTGTTAAGAAATTGTTAATCTATTGGAGAAGTGTTATACTACGTTAGATTCGAGTGTTTATGTTGTTATTGGTGACTAGAGTAGTAGTGCTCAACCTGGTCATAGTCATAATGGTAGTAACATCCTAAGATCTGTCGATGACAAACTTGATAGACTCACAAACCTTGTTAAGAGTCTAGTAATTGTGATGTAAGTTAATAAGCAACAACCCTAAGGAATGTCACCGCAAAATCTACTTGAAAATATTCACGAAGGGGGGTTATGGCTAAGCTAGTCGAGTCCATCACCCCACTCGACCCCCTTAAGCTGGAAGAGCTATTAAATGAAGACTAAAGTTAGAAGAGATTGAGGAAGATGATGAGGAGTTAGATGTTGAAGAGTTTGGGGAGGAAGAAGAAGAAGCTGACTATTACCAAGTATAGGGATGAGGATGCCGAGCTCCTCAAGGGTTAGATAATGTCAAGGTTTAAATCCTGCCCTACAGTAGAAGTAGAGATGTAGATGAATACTTAGAATGGGAAAAGAAGGTTGAGAAAGTGTTTGAGTGTTATGGATATACAGATGCTGTCAAAGTCCAACTTACTATGTTAAAGTTTATTGAGTATGCTACCATATGGTAGAAGAATCTGAATGCAATTAGAGTACAGGATAAAAGATGAGGTGTTAGAACTTAGGATGAGATGAAAAGGTTATTAAGAAGTAGATTTATACCCTTAGACCTACCTATAAGATACGTTTGCAAAGTTATAGGAGCTTTACTAAGGAAGTCGATTTGTTGATGACTATGTCAGAGAGTTCCAGATGCTAATGATTCAAGCTGACGTGGAAGAACCTGAGGTTCGTATAGTATTGAGGTTCATTTCTGGGCTTAAGTACGAGTTTTGTAGCATCATGGAAGTATAGAGATTTTATACCTTAGAAGAGGTAATAAAGATAGCACAAAGGGTCAAAAAACAGAAGACAAGTGCTCTAAGCTTACCTAAGTCAACGTTCTCCCAACCCTTAGTTCTATGTTGACCTATTCAAGCTGAACTAAAGAGGCTGTATAGGGCCGAAGATAGGAATGACTAATCTGATGACAGCCAAGTGAGCTAGTAGGGTTGAGTTGGTCAGACAGGTTAACCAGAGGTTAGGCTAACCTTGAGGATATATGAGAAAGGGCATACCTTTGGACAGAAGACTAGTGAAGTGAAGTGCTTTAAATGCTTAAGCTTCAAACACATGGTTGCTGAGTGTTTGAACCGACATGTTATGGTGCTTCGAGGAGATGTAGTGGATAGCATCGACAAGAGTGAGCTTGAGAAAGAAGAAGATGTAGCCCAAAGTTGAAGAGGAAGAGGAGACTTGTATTTATGTTGACTAGGGAGAAGTAATGACCCTAGTCTTAAGACGAGTATTAAGTTCCTTACTGAACTCGAAGGAGGACTAGAGGGAGAATTTGTTTCATACTAAGTGTACCGTTAAAGGCTAATTGCACATGATTATTGTGGATTGGGGAAGTTGTACTAATGTTGTTGCACAGTCCTTTGTGTAGAGGTTGGGTCTGCTAACCTCAAAGCATCCTCGACCTTATAAGCTACATTAGCTTCATGATAAGGGTA
This sequence comes from Lumnitzera littorea, assembly GCA_024138015.1. NCBI lineage: Eukaryota > Viridiplantae > Streptophyta > Magnoliopsida > Myrtales > Combretaceae > Lumnitzera > Lumnitzera littorea. Next base: position 75,792,948 of record JAMXBB010000010.1, read on the forward strand.
CTTTGTACATAATCGAATAAGTGACAATACCAATCAGTGTTGGGAATGTATACTGGGACGAAGTAGTTTGTGATGTCATCCCTATGGGAGCTTCATATCTATTGTTTAGACGACCTTGGTTATTTAATCGACATGTTACTTACGACGAATATAAGAATACCTATGCCTTTGTTAAGGATGGAAGGAAGATTATGTTGTAACCCATGACCCTGTCTCAAGTAAATGAAACCCATAACTAGCTCACCTAAACTAGTAAGAAGAAAGCCTTAGTGATGAGCTAAAGAGAGCTCCGAGTTGTTGAAACGATTGAAGAACCTATGTTCCTATTAGTTAGGAGACTATTGGAGATGAGGGAATTAGAGGATGTTTTAGAAGAGATCCAAAGCTTACTAAATGAGTTTTCCGACTTGTTTCTAAAAGAACTGCCTAAAGGACTACCTCCAGTCTAAGGAACAGAGCATTGTATTGACCTGCAACCAGGCATTGCCTTATTGAGCTGACTTACATATAAGATGAACCCTAAGTAAGTTGCCGAGCTGAAGAAACAAGTAGACAAGCTTATAGATTGAGGATATGTCATGGAGAGCAAGAGCCATTGTACGGTACCGGCTCTACTCATTCCAAAGAAAGATGGTTTATGGCGTATGTATATTGATAGCCAAATAATCAACTGGATTACTATCAAATACAAATATCCAATATCAAGACTCGATGATATATTAGATGAGCTTCATGGTGCCAAGATATTTTCAAAGATTGATCTACGAAGTAGCTACCACCAAATTTGTTTGAGACTAGGAGATGAGTTGAAGACTACCTTTAAGGCTAGGTACAGACTTTACGAATGGTTGGTTATACCGTACGAACTTACTAATGCATCAAGCACATTTATGAGGTTAATGAACTATATGATGCACCCTCTGATCGGAAGGTGTGTAGTCATGTATTTTAATGACATACTGGTATATAATGTTGACCTAAACAGCCATGTTCAACACCTCTGTGGCATATTTGACATTTTGCGAACTAAGAAGTTGTATGGAAATGTGAAGAAGTGTATATCTTACTAGAATGAGGTGGTTTTCCTAAGGTTTGTAGTTGTAATACCTTAGGATCCAAGCCCTTAAATTTAGGGTGTTATGCTATAATATCTATTTTATTTCAAACTTTACAGTAAGGTTAGAAAAATTAGATGAAGTAGTTTAAGTAAAGTCAATTTCTTAAAATAAGCTATATAAAAATATTAATTTGAGAAAAATATTAATTTATCGATATAGTCATTAATAGTAAAATTTAAGCTTTTAGATATAGCGAGATACTAAAGATAAGTTATTTAACTTACAAAAATAATAAATGAAGTTGAATTATATATAATATACATGTATTACATGTGATAAACATTATATGTATTAAATATATACATATATAATAAATTATCAAAATTAGGTAAAATAGTGGAAAATTAATAAAAAAAATGAAAGGATGAGTCATCTCATGATGTGGTAGCCAAGGATTAAATTGGATTGATGAGTCAAAAGGCAAATCATAAGAAAATGAGCCCTCATGCTTTGGAAAAACAAGAAAATGACATGCGCAAGCCACATGTCCAATTTTTATAAATTCTAATCCATTTGGAAAATATAAATAAGGCTTGTACACTTCAAAAACAACATTTTGGAAGTCTAAAAAAGAAATATAAAATCACTCAAGAAAATTTCGAAACAAATTAGAAAAAAAAAAAGAAAATTAGATAAAAAAACAAGGTATCGAATTTAATCAGGCCGATTCAATAGGTTGTTGGTATTCAATTGAGGTGGCCATTTAGGGTAAAAGAAAACACCACCAGAAGAGGTATTCCAATAAGGTTGGGCGGCCAGGGGCGGCTAATTTAAGTGAACTAAATTTTCGGTTGAAACTTTGTAATTTTTCTAAAAATATCAAATAATGTTATTTAATTATGAAATTTGATTTTTTAGATTTATTTTATGTGTAGATTATTGTAGTAATTTTATTTTTGTTAAATAATTATTGGAAATATAAGTTTATTAAGAAATGGGTTTATTTGGACGAAAATTGAATTAAATTTTAGAAATATTACATAATGCTCTTTCAAGTTGAAAATTTGTGCGTAACATACTAAATATATGTATTTAATTATATTAACAATAATTTTTGAAAATAATCATTTTTACTATTTATTGTAATTATTTTGGATAAAATTGGAAATTTCGCTATTTTAGTGAATTAATTAGTTTTTAATAAAATCAAAGTATAAGCCTTATGTATTATGATTTATGGAAGTTTATAATGATGATTGGGACACTTGAATTTTATCTTGTGATTAAATTTACTTGTTCACTTAATTTTCAAGTTAAAATCACTATTTTCATAAAAATATATAATAGCTAGTTTAATATAATTCATGGTCAATAATTAAACTACATGTTTTTGTGAGTCTATAGGATTTTTCATGGAATTAATCGGGCTTATATACTATTTATTATGTATTTCCTTAATATAAACCTATATATTAGTCTAATATACAATATACTAATTAGTAGTAATGTGATACTTGTTAAACGTGTAAAGGATTTGCATTTTTGAGTATATAATGAATGCTGACCAACTCAAGGAATGAGGAATTTTATAACTTTTAATTTAGATTTAGAATTTATTTGAGTTAATTACAAAATAATAATAATATACGGTTTAATCGGTAACACAAAAAGGTATTTTTGGAATTTTGACAAAAATTGATAAGTCTTGATTCTTAAGATATCCTAATAATTCTCAAAATAACAATTGCGATGATATAAAGTTTATCAAAATCAAATAAGAAATGAGTAAGATACGATCAAATGAAGTTTAAAAACACGAAAATGAAAACTTATAATAGTTTGGGTTTGACCTATAGTTGATTTGAAGACTGTGTTATATTTTCATAAGTGTAATAAGTAAGGAAGAACCACGTCACAAAGTATAGGATATTGTGCTATTGCTAAGCCCAGGTAAGTGGTTCTAACTCATGCTTGGAGTAGATATATTGCTACTCATAACACTGTGTGCTATTTGATACTATGTTGATTAAATATGTGTATATCTTAGGTGAATTGATATGCTACTATAGCATATGTTAATGTGTTGATTTTGAATTATAGTAACTGTATTTTAGTTAAACTGTTATGTTGCTATGTTGGTGATGATTTGTGCTTACGAATGATTGTGCTAACCAGAGAAGTTGAGTTATTGCTAACTCAATCTTTTAGGTGTTCACTTAAGTGAACCCTAAGTGAGATATTAGAATTCTACTAAGTAGAGTTCGATAACTAGAATCAGATCACTAGGTCAAATAAAACTGAAAGACTGGTTATGCTGAATGATATACCTGAGTTGTTATTGCATATCATGGCATGGCATAAAAAAGGATCCATAGGTCAAAACTTTTAGAATGAGGCTTCTAAATGATCATGAAAAAAGCATGGCTTTATGAACTCAGTTTTTGGAAGCATATAGATTGCATTGCCCGAACATTGTGACTATTTTGATAGTCAAATTTAGTAGATTACAGTGTATGGTCTAATTTGGCAGTGTTGCCACTTTGATTTGGTAACTACAATGTGTAGTATAACTGTGTAAAGTTGGGGATCCTATTCCCAAGTAGCTCCTTGTTGCCCTTTTTGAAAATGGTAGACTACAGTATGTAGTCCAATTTGGTAGGGGTCTTACTCCTAAGTAGCTCCTTATTGCTTTAGGTTCCTAGACATTGCATCCAGATGCCCGGCTATGTCGATTAACTGAAGGAAGTTTAGAGGGCATAGGATTTCGATATCGATGCATGCCATGTACATGAGCATAGCATGTTACATTGTTAGTAGTAAATGCCCGATTAGGCGAATGCATATGTAAAGTTAAACCTGTGAGTTATGATTAAAATGTTTCAGTTGTGATATGCAATATTGTCTATCATATTGTCTATATTGTGTTGCTTGTTATCCACTCCCACTCAACTTCAGTAGTTGAGGGGGTAAAATTTTTTTATCCTTAGGTTAATTGTATCATGAAGGGCCTAACGTTAAGGGGGGATATATATACTGAGAGCGTGAGTTGGAGTCAGTGACTGTTGCATGAAGCTTGTACTAAGTCAGGGATCCTATTATTGTGAAGATGACAAAGGAGAAAGCTGGTTCATGTTGGATGTAAATATTATGTTGTACATATAAGTTGTAACAGAATATCTAGCTAAACTCTGATGTAGCAACCCCTTTATTATGTAAACAAAGTTGTCTTTTAATGAATGAGCAGGTTGAGTTAAGTTTTCAATAGGTATTCCTGTATGATGGTATATCCTGTGCTATGTTGAGATGTGACAGTAATGTCAGGGGATGGGATTCGAGTAGATGAGGAAAAGATCTAAGTTGTTTTGGAATTGCCAATGCTAAAGAATGCTACTAAGGTCTGAAGTTTTCATGGCCTAGTTTCTTTCTATAGGTGATTTATTAAGGATTTTAGTACAATAGCTACCCCATTGATTGAGTTGATGAAGAAGAGTGAAGGATTTAGGAGGAACAACCAAGCTAAATAGAGCTTTAAAGAGATCAAGGAAAAACTCACCTTATCGCCTATCCTCTTACTACCAGATTTTGATAAACCTTTCAAATTAGAATGCGATGCATTGGGAGTGGGAATTGGCGTTGTCCTAATGCAAGAATGACGACCTATCGCTTACTACAGTGAGAAGCTTAGTGGTCTTGCCTTAAACTATTTTGCATATAATAAAGAGTTATGCTCTCTCTACCAATCCCTTACTGTATGAAAACACTATTTGCTGTCATGAGAGTTTGTTATTTATACAGGTTATGAGTTTCTAATGCATCTAGGAAGTCAGAATAAGCTTTAGAAGAGGCAAGCCAAGTGGTTGGAGTTTATGAAAAGGTTCTCGTACATAATTCGGCACAAGAAGGGAAGCGCAAATGTGGTTGCTGACACTCTGTCATGACGACAAACCTTGTTAACCACTTTGCAGTCATAATTATTAGGATTCTCACTCATTACTAAGCAGTAAACTTGTGATCCTTATTTCGGCCCTATCCTAGAACAATGCAGGGATGGAGTTGTTGTTAAGGGATATTATCTTAAGGAAGGCTATCTGTTCAAGGACTGAAGGCTATGCATACCGAATTGTTCCATGCATGAATTATTGATTAGGGAAGCTCATAGTGGCAAATTATCATGTTACTTTGGGGAGACCAAGACAACCAATCAATTGAGGGAAAACTTTTACTAGCTAGGGTTGGCCAAGGATGTCCATAAGGTAGTTAGCAGTTGTGAAGTGTACAAGCAAGTTAAGGGGAAGAGAGAACCTCATGGAGAATATATGCCGCTGTCAACACTAACCTTACCTTAGGTCGACCTCAGCATGGACTTTGTCCTAGGGTTACCTTAAACATCTAAAGGCAAAGATTGTATCTTTATTGTAGTGGACTGCTTTAATAAGATGGCACACTTTATTCCGTACCATCGAACTAACGATACTTTATATATTGTTGATTTCTTTTTCAAGAGATTGTCTGAATATCTAGGGTACCGAGACTATTGTTGTAGATCGGGATATAAAATTTTTAAGCTATTTTTGGAAGACTCTATGGAGAAGACTTGGAACTAAACTTGTATTCAACTCCAATAGCTACCTTCAAACTAATAATTAGATTGAAGTGGTAAATAAGATGCTAGGCAATTTACTCAGAGCTGTTATAGGAAAGAATTTGAGGGATTAGGATTTATGCCTACTAGTTGTAGAGTTCACATACAATTAAATTGTCCATAGCACTATTGGGAAGACCTCATTCGAGGTCCTCTATAGCACCCTACTATTCCCCTAGATATGATCAATGTTCTAATAGCTACCGAAGAGAGTTAATTTGGAGTTGACCGAGCCTAAGAATTGCATAAGCTACACCAATTTATAACCGAGAAGATCACCAAATTCAATTAGAGATATTACGAAATTAGTAGCTGAGGTCGCCGAACTGTTTCCTTCCACCTAGGAGACTTAGTATGGAATCACCTCAGCCAAGAGCAATTCCCACACTTGAGACAGAGAAAACTATCACCTCAAGTTGATGGCTCATTCAAAGTCTTAAAGAAGATCAATCGTAATGCCTACCAAATTGAGTTACCTGATGACTATAGCATTTCCTCCACCTTCAACGTGTTCGATCTGATTCCTCACCAACCAACAAAAGAAGACCTTGCGAGCACCCCAAAAGAAAGAGTAGAGACTACTCTAGATTTGACGACAAATCTTTTTGACCCCCAAGTAGATGGTAAGAATCAACCCCTTGGATCGATCACGGGTAGCCGAGCTAGAGGACTCTAAGGACTCACTCGGAGGATACTAATCCTAAGCCATGGCCAAGATAGGGATTCTTATCCTAAGTTGGACTCCTACTGACCTGACTATCAGATCCTTACTTATGTTAGATTTACCCCTGTTCAACGGCGATGCTTTATCCTAGAAGATGGCCCAAGAATACCTGAGGTGAGCTCCTAATCTAACTACAAGCATTCGACCCTGACTCGAGTTGACTTCTCTTTAGAAGAACTAATTAGTCCCCGGCCTGGTCCAAATTAGGCCAGCCCCTAACTACTACTAGTACTTTCTGTTTCGTTTACTTTGTATCATAGTCTTAACTCCCATCCACCACATGATATGTACCTTTTGGCATGATCTTTCCAGAAGGATTCTTCACTTTTTGCACTAAATATTTTGTCTCTTTTGCCCCCCTTTAGTAAGTTTGATGTAACCTAATTGTAGAATACTATTTTTTTGTCTTTTCATACATGTAAAGTAACCTTAGTGGATGGGTATATAAACCCCCACTTTCTTGTACGCAGTATCAACGAATGAATACAAAATTATTCACTTGAGCAACCTTAGTGTTCTTGTTATCATTTAACTCTTATTTATTCCCTTTAATAAGGAGTAGTGGTAAGTAACCCTTCAATTTGGATCGATGTGTCATATCTAGCGAATTGTAGGCCGAGTAAGATCCAAGATGTGTCATATCCATTTGATAGCTGCCCAAACTTTGCTAACTTTTTTCTTGTTTGTTTTTTACTCGCTTTTTTTGTAGTGCCACTCTATGTGTTTGACCTTAGAGACACATTAGAGAGGATGGAAATCTATTTACAGTTAACTAAGAGGATGCATTATTTCTTTAAGAATGGGGATGGTAACTTACAAGAAAGTTAAGGAGTTTCCATTTGTGGCTTAAATTAAAGATAAAAGGAGGAAATATTATTAATAGGACACTATTTTACAAACAGACAACTAAATACAAATCATAATTCTATTTTAAGTTTTTCTTAAAAATTTTCAATGAGGAAAGCTAATAATTTATAGTTTGAAGGGCTAGCAATTATCGACAAAATTATGAAAAGAAAAGAATCCTATTTTTTAGAGAAGAGAAAAGTTTAGGGAAAAAAAAAATTACAAATGCATTTTGTAATGATTATCTATAAATCTTATTTAAAATTTTTTTTCTTCTCTTATTATAATACAAAGCAAATAATGAAGAAAATAAAAAAAATAAAGGAAATGAATGAAAGCATATAGATGTAGTGCGGATCAACAACAAAAGTAACAAATAGAAATTACAATTAAAATTCTAAAAAATTTTACAATTACAAAGAAATAATATTACAAAAAGTTACATTAATATCATAGGGAAATAATATTATAGGGAATTACAATGCTATATGGTATAATGGAACTTCAATGAAGTTGCATAAGCAATGTGCCACTCTATCATTTATTCATTTATCTAAACTCATGAATACAAATAAGGTGGGTTCTAAAAGGTTCTTAGGCACCATCGTCTCCCTATTTTCAAAGAATAGATCTACAATCATATTAGCTTGGGTAAGGTGGCTTAATCAACTTAGATAGTGGTTGCCCCGCAATACCCAAAGCTTTCACAATGACCCTCTCGTCCTAAGGTTTCTTAGGTTTGGTTTCGACCTTTTTTTGACACACATCATGATGCCTTTCTTTTTCTTTTTCTTTTTTTTTTTTTTTATAAATGACCCCCCAAAAGAATAAACCCTTTGGTCCTTAGGTTCCTATAAGCTTAAATAATCTAAGCTAGAGAAAAACACAAATATATATATATATATATAAGCAAATATATAATAAAGTAGAAACACAAAATTACAAAAAGAAAAGCCTATTTTATACAAAAGTGTAAGTCTTTAGGGGGTATTTTAAATATTAAAATCCAATTTAATATTTTAACATAGCTAGCACACTAAGATGTCTTTCGTGGAGTTGCTAATCTATTAAGTCTAAAATGTAGTGTTCCTTAACATGGTTTAAACTAAACCCTACGCCCATTTAATTTAAACCTTCAACATGAGTTAAGAAAAATGGTTTCTTGTGGTTTTGTAAGATTTGAGTTGCAACTTGGTTAAAACTGGGAAAAAAAACAAGTAAATTAAAACTAATTAGCGATGGTTTTAATTTAACTACTAGTCTGCGTTTTGAAAACCTTATGAAAAAGTTTTAAAGAAACTAGAAATAATTGATTCGAGAGCTAACCTATTAAAACATGAAAATTACTTCATTAAAATACTAAGTTGGGCTTTAACTTTTAAAATACCCCACAAACTTAAAGGAAACATTTTTTTATTTTTAATTTTTAAATTCTTTTCTAAGAAAAGATGGGGAAAAATAAAATTTTTATCTTTTTTATGGTTGCCTTATAGGTGCCTACGTATCCGCTATTTGGAATTAGAACGTTATAATTCTTTTTTTTTTTTTTTTGTAAAACTTTAGTGGTTTGATTCTTTTTAATTTTGAAAACAAGTCAAGTTTAAATCATTAACCAATTTATTCAATTTTAGAAATGATTTTAGGAAAAGAACCTAATTTTATGTATGTATATTTTTGTAAGTCTCCTAATTTCTAATTTTTTGAAAAGAGTTCATTAAATTTATATTTTTTTTCTAAAAAAAAACCTTTTTTTATAAATGATAAAACCTTTGTATATATATACATATTTAAAAAGACCTAATTTTCTAAAATTAGCAAAATGGATTTATTAAGTTTTCTAAATAAGAAAAGTTTTGAAAGAAAAGGTTATTCGTAAAAACAAAGTCTTTTTTTTTTCAAGGAAAAAGCCTTACTAAATTATATTCTTAAAAAACGAGAATTTTTTCCTTTTTTTAATCATTATTATTTTTTTTAATTTTTATTTAGCTTTTAATTACTAAGAGTAAACCAGTGGACCTTATTGGTTCTTAGAGTGTTAGTTACCCTATAATACCCTTATAGATTAGACAATGCCCATAATCTTGAGATCTTTCTAGGTTGTTATTATTTTTTTTTATTTTTTTTTTTCATTTTTCATTCTTTTTTTGTTACTAATTTTTATTATTTATATGTATGGACCCTATTCGTCCTTGGGAGGTGGTTATTGCACAACACCGAGGACTATAAAATAGTTGCTATCTTGAAAGGAAAGTTTTTTTTTTTCCCCATAAAACATTAAATAAACTAGATAAATAAAAAAAAAAGAAAAAGAAACAAATAAAGGAAGAGTGATAAGGGCAAACCTAGTTGGGTCAGTGGGTTACATGTATAGGTCAACAAAGCGGATCTAAATTGAGTATGGGTCGTACTGGCATGCAGCCAACACAGCAGCGATTGTATGGCTCATTCGGGCTACTTCGAAGGTCCTTTTAAGTGGATAAGATATCAATCCTAAGGTTTTTGAGGGTAGGGAAAGCATTGGTGATGTTATTTTTGCAAAAGGAGGTGGTTTTGGTAGTATTTTGAGGAGGTTGACTTGGTGATGTATGAAACCGTGTTTATGATTTTTTTCTAACTTTATGTCCCGATTTTAGACTCTTAGTGAATGAATTGAGACACAAAATTGGTTAGGATTCAAACTATCCTATGTTGACCATTGAATTATGCTTTCTATTTGATGAAAAATGGTAGGAAAATGGGTTGAAAATGGCCAAAAAAGGATGGGATGGCATGGGTTTTTCCTGCAATTTCAAGCTTCAAGTAAGACAATCAATGGAGGCCCTTTTTGCACTAACCACTAAAAGGTTGACAAGTGGATGACAAGGGAAAAAATGTGAAGTACATTATGTGCTCCTGGTAGAATTTGAACTCCAGATGCCTAGCTCTCTCTCCCTTTGCTAACCAACATGTGGATCATTAGGCCAAGCTTGTTTTTTCATCTTTGTTCGCAACAAAATACTTATATTATAGCAAGATCAACTTTAATAAAAGGCCCTATGTGCTTTAGGCCAAAAAAATTGGCCTAAACCTTCAGAGTCCTAAAAAATTTAATTTATCCCCACATTAAATTATTGAATCTGTTAGGCATATATGAAAAAATTATTTTAAAAAATGGGCTGATTTGATAAAATTATAGACTTAGCTCCACTTAAAATTTGAATTGCTCATAAAATATTCAATTTAAGCCGATTGAGGTGCCAATTTGAAGCTACGATCAACTAAAATCATCTATCATTTTAACATTAAAAACAAGTAAGCCAAACCCAGTCTAAAAAATTAATTTTTAATAAAATGTCCTTTTTGACCAAGAAACTGAAATTCTATCAAATTGTATATGTGTATTTGACTTCCAATTTAGCCCTTCAACCTTAAAAAATTAAAAGACCTCATAAATGAAACCCAATGACTCTTATTTCTCTAAAATTCTATATATTTTTAATTTTTTTTATATTTTCTCCAATTTTATGTATTTTTTGTATTTTCTTTTTTTTTTCAAGATTTTTCTTCTTCTTTTTTTTACTTTTCTTAATTATGGATTTTTTTAATTATTTGATCAATAAAATGACATCGGGGCATGAATAAGGTGTCTATAGAAATTATATGATAAAGACTTTTAGTTTTTCTAATGTAAATTATGAAAACATATTCGCAAGATTATTAGATCAACAGCTGTGTTGAAATATGGACTAAGAAATTTTTTCTTTAATAGGAGGAACATTTGTGTTCTAAAAAGAAAGGCTTAAAAATATATAATAAAAATAACTGACTTAAACAAAAACGCTTTATATAATTAATAAATTCCAAAAGTTTTTAAAAATTGATTATTAAAATTGAAACTTTTATAATCTAAGAAAAAAATGAAAGTAAAATTTTAAAAGACTTTAATTTAATTTTGTTTAATACATGCATTGCGGGTGCATTATTCGATAGTATAATATAATATAATATACTATACATATTGTAATGACCTAGAAAGGGGCTTGGTAGTTTTGCCTAAAATTTCCATATTACGTATGTACTCATGATATAAAGATTAACTTTCAGGTCAGAGATTGTAAGGCTTTAACTAGTGAGTTTCTAAGGGTGATTATTCATTTTAAATACATCTACTTCACTATATATATATATATATATATATATATATATCTATAAGTGATTCAACAATCAATATTCACCAAAACTATAGAGAGTCGAAATCATTTACCGAACAATAAGAAAGGGTATCTATAACCTAACAATCATAAAGCTACTGAATACCTTAAAAGTTTAATTCAACTATACTAGTTTTTCTAAACTTATATTCTACTTTCTTAACTCGATGGAGTACTCTACACTCGAATTTTAGCTTAGCCCTAACTTTGCAAGACCTACAAAAGAAACTATTACAGTGTAAGCTACATCCAGCTTAGTGAATATTCTTCCTACCTTACCATCAGACAATAATAAACAAGTTATTTATCAAACATATGAATGCATGTACAAACATATAAATGCATGTACAAGCATATGCAATGAAAACAATGTATACAGTTAGCCAGTAATTGTATACAACATAGTTTTAATGCCTACTATTGCTTGTGTTAGAAAGTATTTAAGCACATTAAGACGTATGTATCCATGTCCAATACAAAATCTCTTAACAATATAACTACTCTCAATAGTAAACACGGCTTAACCTCAAGTAGAAGTCGGCACTCTTCGAAGCCGAGTAATTTGTAAAGGTTAAGGCAAGAACATATCGAACAAAATACATCGTGCGATAAACAATCACAATACATAATATCAATATGGATCCATCTAAGCATGATCTCTCGCTTTACTGCATGGTGTTAACACCCTTTAACTCATGCTATAATATGTAATGCATGTTTAGTTTAATTAGAGGTAAACTATTTATTAATTCTGGATTCATAGGGTGGTCAAGCAAGTATATTCTAGATGCTCCAATGCCCTATGTCAGGCCTAGTTTTTTCCTTTCGATTCTTTTTAAATTAATCTTTTTTAAACTAACTAGTATTAAATCTTACCTATTTAATATTGACCTTTGACTAGGATTTAAAGAAAATTGTTTTTTTTTTAATATCCTGAAAATGCTTTAGAATCGCCACCCGACTAGAGTTAGAAAAAAGAGTTAAGTTATAACCAATTGAGTGAATTGTTAATAACTTAGCTACTAATTTAATGAGAAAACTAATTTTTAAAAAGTTTTTAAAATTAGAGATCTAAATTTGGGGGTTATCTTATTAAACTCTAAATGGGTACCACTTTTTAACTTTCCAAATTTAACTTTACTTTTCAAATATACCCTTTTTTAGTTTCTAGACAATTAATTATATCACATGTGACTAAATTAATTAATTTGAGCAAATATTTATAAAGGTGGAAAAAATAAAACTTTCCATATTTTAAGTCGCCTTGTACGTGCGGGTGCCTGCATACCTAATATTCTGTATCAAACTTTTGTAGTTCGTTCATGAAAACTTTAGTGGGCGATTTGATTTTGATTTTTTAAAAAAGGTCAAATTTACGTTTTTACCCAGTTCAATTTATTCAAAGAAATTCTCCTAAAAGGTCTTACTCGGTGTTTTATTTTTGAAAACTCTAAAATAGTCATAATTTGGAAAGAGTCCATTTATTTTCCTTTATTTTTAGAAAACTCAATTTTTCTAAGTGTAAAAACAATTTTTATTCACTAACCTATTTATTTATTTTTATTTTCATTATATTATCTTATTTATTTTATTACTTATTCTATCTATTTCTATTAAAATAAATAAATAGACTACTCCTTTTGTTTTCTTTTTCTCTTTTTGTTTTTCTTTTCTTCATTTTTTTTCTTTTTCCTTTTTCTCATTTATTATTACATTTACAAATAAACAAATAAATAAAATTAAAAATAAAATAAAAAAAGCAACAGACTAAGTCGACTCGAATTGGCTTCAGATAAGCTCGAATGGCTCAAAGGTGGCTCGAATTGGCTGGAAGGCGGCTTAATCAACTTACTTCGGCTTAGATTTGCTTGGTCGGCTCACTTTAGCTCGAATTAACTCGGATCGGATCACTTTAACTTGATTGGCTTTGATTGGCTCACTTCAGCTCGTGTTGGCTTGGAAAATTCGGGGTGGTCATGGTTTTTGTCAAAAAACATCATAAGGGATGTTATCCTAGAGAGAGAGAGGAATTATCCTAAAAAGAGGAAGCTTCAATTTTTGTTTTTCTAAAGTATTTCAAAACTTTGTTGTGTGTTGAAAATGAAGAGCAAACCCCTATTTATAGTTATCATGGTCGAGTTAAGGATGTAAAATATTAAATACAATATGATTTTCTTTCATGTTTGAGTTGGGCGAATGTGGACAGCATGTGATGCTAACTACAAAATTGCACATATAGGAGTGTGTTCAACTCGCGTAAGAGTGTGTCGAAATGTGTCCAATGTGTGTAGGAGTGTGCTTACCACACTTAGAAGTGAGTTGGTAAATGATGTGGCGATGGTGTGGCCTGTAATGTGGTGATGACATGACAATGAAGTGAGAAAAGAAAATAAAAGATTCATTTTGCATCTTTTATGGATTGAACTCAAGATCTCCAAGTCATATGCAATATCAAGTTTAAGTGTTTATCTAGCTAGGCTGTTGGTTTTTCCTTATTAAAATTGAACATATAGACTAGGTTAACCTAAGCTAGATTCAAATCTAAGCCTAGGCTCAATGACTCTTTCTTTATTTTACCTAAGTTAAAAAAATATATTCTACTAAACTATCTAAAAGATTTATTATTTTCTAAATCTTCTATTTTTTGCATTTTTCTAAATTTTAAATTTTTGTGATCTTTTCTAAATTTCTTCTTCTTCTTCTTTTTTTTTTTTTTGCTTTTCTTAAATCTTCTTCTTTTTTTTTTTGTATTTTTCTAAATTTCTTAATTTTTTTTCTTTCTTTAATTTTCTTGATTTTTTTAGTTTTCTTATATTTTATAATTTTTTTGTATTTTTCTAAATGTCTTATTTTTTTTGGGTTTTTTTTCGTATTTTTCTAATTTTTTTTTCATTTTTCCTAATTTAGGACATTTTACCTTATTGAAAAAAATAAAAGAGAGTAAAAATTAAGTGTCTATACCCTATGTTCTAATGTAGCAAAGAAAGGTGTTTGAAATGCCTTAAGATATTTTGCAAGCATAGGTTAACTAGAATAGGTACATAAAAATTCCCATATACCCTAACATGAATGAAGTTCAATTGTCATATATAATTAAATAGTGCACTAACTACAAGTATAAAATAGAGTAAAATAAGGGGTAGTATACTCACTCAGCTTAAAATTTAGTATTCTTAGTAGTCCTTTGTAGTCTTTTGTAGTCTCGAACTTGGTATCGCAAATTACCTAAGTAAGATAGTTAAAGTAAATAAAACTCATCTTAAATATAATCTATTCATAAGCCTTGTTATAATTTCTTTATTTCCACTTGTTTCGTATCTTAGTCATATCTTTCTCATTTTAAGTCGGAATTTTGCGTTCTTATAGTCAATTTTCATTGTTTTTGAGTGTTATTTCATTTGGTGAGGTTATTTTTAGTCTTTTGGGTCAGCAAGGTTTTGGTTTAGGCCTTACAAGTTTGTAGGCCTAAAGGGAGAGTTTGGTTACTTTAGGGTTTAAGCCTAGTTTTAGGCTTTGGGCTTAGCTTTTGATCTTAAACCTTGTACTTAATATTTTAGGTGTTCTTATAAGTATTTTAAGTAAACTTTTTCTACCCAACACTTCAAATTTTCACCTTGGGCCTTAGTGTTGCTCTTATGGGCTTAAATGGGCCATTTTTACTAGTACAAGGCCCTTACCTACTCAAGGGCCTATAGGGAATCGCTTTAATGGGCTTTTAGACTTAATAGACCTTTTATATTTTATTTTATGAGCTTTTTAATTTAGGGTTCAAATCTAGTCACTAAGTTATTGGGCTCTATTCTTGATTCTTTTAAGAGCTTTTAAGCTTATCTTGCATTTTAGGGCCTTAAGCCCAACTTTACTTATGATTTTGGGCTTAAGCCTACTAAAGGCCTTAAGATAAGTCTATTTTTTATTGGGATCTAGATATGGTTCTTTTCATTTATTGCGCTCCTAATCATATTTCTGAGGCTTTAATAACAAACTAAACTAGTTTATGCCTAATTTGCATTCTAAGACCTTAAACTTGATTCTAACTTATTCTAATGGGCCAAATATCCTAATGGGTCCACTAAATAACCCATTTTACTAAGTATTTTAAATCTAGTTCATTTCATTAATAGGGTTTCTAGCACTATTCCTAAGGCTTTAATCACCAATTTAACTAGTTTAAGCTATTAACTCATCATTACCCTACTTTACTTGGTTAATTACACCTTAAATCATACTTAACACAAAATAATCACGTTATTAAGTTAATAAATTAAAATTTATAGATTTGAAACTTTCATGAAAGTAGCGGCTAAGTAGGGTCCTTCTAGGCTTTCCTTCAACTTTTTTTATCCAACACTTATTCTAGTGTTTTTCCTTGTTTTTAATCACATTTCTTGTTTTAAGCTAACAACATTACATAATATGGTGAAAGCAAGATGGATATTCACTAAGGAAGGGGTGGCATGCATGGTACTTAAGGTTTCATAAAGTTTTATTAACATCTTTTCAAGTTATCTATATAAAACTATCTCCTACACTTCTAGAATATAAGTAACAAACTGGCTAAGTACATCAATGAAGGTGTAATTATGAGGCTCTAAAATGACATGTACATGATTATAACATATTTATATAGTATTTCCAATCTTAGACTCTCAAGATATCATAAGTAAAGCTAGTGCAAATAGAAAACTTAAGTTGGGTGAGTTTTACCTTAAACTAGTTTGCATGAGCTCTAACTTTTTCACTTAAAAACAAAGTTGAAACGAGCTTCTTTGAGGGATAATGTTTGTTGGCAAGAAAGTGTAATGTATGTGCGACATTTTAGTTGCGGTGGTTTGTGATTTAAAGCTATGTGTTGGTGGTAAAAGCAAAAGGCACTGATGTGCGCAGGAACATCTGATAGCTCCTTTTGTTTTCTTTCCTTTTTTTTTTCCTTTGGTTTTTGTTTGGATTTCTTGAGAGTGTTTTCTAGGACTTTCTAAGAGTGAAGAATGAGGTTAATTAAGGGTTTTGAATGGGTGAAATGACAGATATTGAAGGTGAATTAAAGGGGACAAAAGGTGGCTAATTTAAGATAAGGGTATACGGTCCCCTCTTAATACTATTGTACCTTATTTGCTTTTTGCCAAATAAAGGAGGATTGTGTCTCCTTCAAGGCATGTGTCCTTTAATTCCTAGTTTAATCCTTTGTATTTTTTTCTTAATTGAGTTTAACTTGCTACTAATTAAGATGTAAGGAGAGTTAGTAGATGGATTATAGGGTAATTAAGCTAATTAATCGTAATTGTACTTAATTAAGTAATTTAGGCCTAATTAGGGTGTAACTAGAGTCTTACCATATTTTATCATTTTAATTAAGTTCATTGACTTATAATACTTCACTTGTTATAGTCTTTTATTATTCAGGACTGATTAGGGTTTTTGTACTACATATGAGGTTAGCGATTTAGGGTTTCTTAACAATTGGAGAAATTATTTGTAATTAGCAAATAGTTTAGGGATATACTTAGGGTTTATTAGTTGAATTAGGGTTTTGGACTTCCAATTAAGGTTTTACTCAATCTATTGATATTTTCCAATCATTTTAAGGTTTCCTACGCATTAGGGTTTCACACATATGATTAAGGTTTTAGGGTTTTACTTTTTTTGGGGTTTTTCGATTTATTATTTAGGGTTTATGACTTATGATTTAGGGTTCAATCATTTTATTTAAGGGTTTTATCATGATAACTTTTATTATTATATCTTCAGCGGTTCTAAGGGTTACCTATTAACTCCTATATCTGACTTTGAGTTCGGATTCGAAAGTTTACGGGGTTTATATTGTCTCCTTAAGTATAACGTTTAGCATTCTTAAGGGGATATTTTCATAGAATTACTTTGGTTTCATATGATTAATCGTTCTTGATTTAAAGTTAATTATGATATAAAATCTAATTAGGAGATTAAGGTATAATTAAGTTTCTTAATCTTAATTACTAGTACACTTGGCATAAATTAGGCACATTTTAGAGCTTAATGTGTCAAATTAAGCTGGTTAAGCCCATTAGGTAATCTCATCTAATTAGTTTAAAGAATTAAGACAGTTATTGCTGTTCGAGTATGTCTTAGAGGGTCGATTAGGGTTTGAAGGTAATTAAGCAATTAGTCTCCAATTAATGAATAGTTTTACTATTTAATTAGAGTACACTAGTTAGATTAGGGTTTTTAACTATAGATTAAGGTTTTACAATTTAAAGGCTCATACGTATTAGGATTTTAGTGTTTGAAGATTCATTCAAGGGTTATAGTATTTGTTTTAAGGTTTTAAATTCATTGTTAGGGTTATCTATACCAATATTCATTTTTGGTTTAGCTTACCCTTTATCGTTTTCAAGGAGCTCTCATGGACTTCGACTATTAGTCTCTTTCCCATTGGGGTTAGTTTTGTTAGATTAGGTTGACTTCGGAAGTTAACATTAGTTATTGGCATTTGTTTATAAGATTTTAAGGCTTTTAAGTATAGAAGTCAAACTAGGACTTGGACTTCCATTTAGGGTTTTAGGAGTTTGAGTTTAGATTTTTTAGAGTAGTTTTTTAAGTTTAGGGTTAGTTATCTTGCTAACACTGTAGATATCTTTCGAAAAATCTTATTAACTTCTAACCCCTTATCTAGAAAATTTGCAAGGTTTACACATATATATCATATATATAATGCAAACATACTATGTATATACTATATATAATTATAATATAATTCAAATAAGTGTGTATTATATATAATATATTATTAATATACTATATATATAATAAATAATATACAATATACTATACTATATATATTTATATACTATATATAATATTAACATATATTATGTATTGAGGGAAATTTGATTCACGAGAATGATAGTCGATATATCGACTTAAAATTTTATATTTAGTAGGGAAAAAAAAGAAATAAATGAATATGCCACAAATTATTTATAATAATTGAGGGAAATTAGGAAAAAAAAAAGAAGAAGACGAAGAATTCAGTCGAATTGGCTTGAGCTTGGCCCCTTAAGGGCCGTACCTGGTTCACTCTCCAATTGAACTGTGAACCAACGGTTCAGGGCCAGGTCAAATTAGTGCATAGGTCTACTTCTACCCTTCTATTCCCTTCACAACCATGAGACTGACTTTAGAATCCTCAATTTATTGGGTGCTATTAAAAAAAAGTAATTGATGGGAGAATCATTTTCAAGGTGCAGCTTACATAGTCAAGTTATTGTAATTTAACAACATTGATGCTAGTATGAATAACAACAAAACTATTTTATTTTTCTAAAAACTCTTCCTTTTCACTCGTTAACTTCTCTCTTTTATGATATTTTTACAAAATTTACTTGAATATGAGCTTCGACATAGGCATATTACTGATTATGTTGATCAGAGATAATCAACATCGTTGAATTTGGAATAATCTTGGATAAACATTAGCTAAACAATTCAACACAAGGTCCAACACGAGGTGTGTTGACAAAGGCATATTATCCAACACGAACACAAATTGTTGGGATTTAATTAATCATAAATCCTGTAAACTTAATATACTAAGAACAATACCTATGTAAAAATAGGGCACATGTATGAAATAGAAAGTATGAAAGTGTACCTAAATCCATAATCAAAGATTGTTGTAATTGGTTTAATCGTTGGTTTTGTTAGTCAATCACCTAACTCTTTTGAGATTTTGTCTCTTGCTCTTCCTAATGATTAGGAGTTAGAAAGGACATAATAGTACATATCACTTGACAACGTTTATATATATATATGTACATGCATGTTAACTACTTGTTAACCTATTATTATTTCCAATTTAATCCACCATAAAATTAGAAATAATATCCTATTCTCTACACATGTATTGATCCATGCTTTTTTAGATGCATTGAAGTTCATAATTTTATTAAATCACTTTATTTGAACTTTATATCATATGATAACCTTATTATACAATTATTCTTATTATTATTAACACACACAAGCCTATATGATTTGTTATTAAAATAAATATAACAATCTCTCACTTAGGCTATATGTATAATCTTACAATTACGTATAAACTTTATGAATATTAAAAAAAAAAACTTTTGCCATCATTGCTAAGTGCATCTCTGAACAATTTGGTTCATCGATCATATCAACATAGGACTAAAATAGGTTTTGTTACATATGTTGTAACTAACCTCATCAGAGATCACATATATTGATATAATTGAATAACATGGATCAAACATGGATGTGTCACATGGAATTACATGTAAATGATCTAACATACCTATCTTGAAGTGGTTCAGCCTTAAGAGTTTAGAATCAAATTCAACTGTTAATGCCTCATATCTGAAGATAACCTTAGAACTAAAATTAGCCTTAATCATAATTGTATCATAATCTGTACCCAAAATTACAAACAATGTGTCTAATAAGCACTAAAAGGAAATATAAAATCCCATTGAAATTATACATATATAACACCCATATGGGCTACATGCTCATGAAAGACCTTAGGCAATTAGTCCTTCGGTAAGTAAATCCACAATCATGAAATTTATTCCAATATCATTACCTATCCATTTCAAATTCTTTCTTTCACGATCAAGAACATGATTTCAACTTTGTCAAGCTCTTGTTTATTATTGGAATACAGCACTACATATCTATTGTTACAGTATATCCTTAGTAGTATTTCAACATTATTAATAATTTGTGACCCAATGAAAAATTTCACAATCTTATATGAAATTGGATGCCTCATAACATGCTATAAATTTTGTTACCATAGTGGAAGAATTTATGATTGTCTATTCAACACTCTTCCAAAATAAAACAACTTCTCTAGAAAGCAAATAGATGTAACATAAAATGGATCTCTAACTATCTTGGTATCTAGCAAAATTAGAACCAAAGTGACTATTGATATCTAACTAATCTGATTTCCTACAGTAAACATGTTATCCTTTATTCTCTATAAATACTACATGACTTGCTTGGCTACTTTATGGTGATCCAACCCTAGATTTCTCATACATCTTTGTAATATACCAGCAATGTATATAATATCTTTACTTTCAACATCATTCTTAAGGCATTGATCAAGATTGGATTTATCTCCCTTAGAAACGGTGGTTTCACTCGGTTTACAAGTCTGCATGACAAACCTTTTGAGCACCTTCTTTACATATCACTTTTGTGATAATCTAATAGTGCCTTGAGAACAATCTCAACGCATTTGAATTCCTAATACAGAATATGTTTCATCAATATCTTTCTTTCCTAAATCCTTTCATAGAATTCTCTTGTTCTCATGTTACAAACTTAGATTATTTATGGCAAGTATTACATCATTGACTTATGGTACACACAATCATCAGCATTCATCTCAAAACCTAACATGATAATGACGTGACAAACCATTAACAAGATACAATCTTTATATCCATCAAATATAACATGAGATTAAAAGAGTTATAAGTGTCATTATCACCCTTTAGGAGTCTTTTGATGAAATCGGAGAGAAAAGCTCCTTATAATCAATACCTTTTTTTACGTAAAAGCCTTAACAACAAGATATGCCTTATGGCTTTCTATATTGCCTTTCAAATTTGTCTTGGTTTTGAATATCTATTTACAACCTATAGGTTTACATCTCCAAGTAATGGAACAAGATCCCATATATCACAGTTTCTCATAAACTTCATCTCTTCATTATGGCATCTAATACCCCGTGTTTAAGAGCCAATAAGGGCAACGGTATCAGGATAGATCTAAGCTTGTAGAAAGCTTGAAGAACAAAATGAGGAATGTGTGAAAACAAGGAAAGTAAAACAAGCAAACCTACGAATAGCTCCAAGGATATGACGCATAAGGGAACTTCTGAAGACTTACAGTACAACTCAATATGACGCATAAGATGGTCTAATGAGGGTACTTACCGCCTAGGCATATGTAAGGGTTAGGATAAGGGTGAAGTATACAAACTACTAGAAATGTTCATACGAAGGAGTAGAGTATATTCAATATTATGAGATATGATGATTCTTCTATGGCTACATGTATAGTGGGCATTTATACCCAAAAAATGAAGGTAACCTTCCTAAAATGGAAAAGACTAAAAGGGTAATATCTAAAAGAAGTAATGTACAAGGAATAATAAATGGTATAAATGAAAAATCAAGGGAATCAATTATTAGTACAGTGGAATACTTTCATGTGGGTCTAGACAAGTAGCGACAACTTATTGGACATACTTTTAGTAGAAACTAGCGAATTGTATGATCAGGATAAAGGCTTCTGGGCAGGGGTATCGAGTAGAGGTAGGTCCGTTCGAGGAGAAATGGCTTTAGACGTGTGCTAAAGCTTTTCGTTTCTTGGCACTAGTGTTGTTGAACTAGAGATCAGCTTGGTTATGGTCGAGTAGGCGTATGAGGGGTTACGCTGTCAGTAAAGCATATGTCTAGTCAATACTCGACTGCCAAGAGATGTGTAGTTACTTAGTTTAGCATGAAGAGTTGGTTAGCAATGAGGATCAGCTCGGCCTTGACATGAGTTGGTTGGAGTAGGAGAATTCATCATGTTAGTGCCTAAAGGCTTCAGGCTCAAGCTTAGGTTAAGGATCCAATAGTTCATTTCTAATCATCCCTTCCTTATTGATTTAGATTTAGGATCAAATTTAGCTGGTCTTTATTCAATTCTCCTTCAGGGTTATAGGGGCTAAGGTTAGCAATGTTGAAGGTGTTAGAGATTCCATAATCTTTGGGTAGTTCTAGCGTATAGGCATTGTTGTTGATCCTTTGGAGTATTTTAAAGGGACCTTTGGTTCGGACGGATAACTTATCCTTTCTTTTGCTCAAGAACCTCTTCTTGCTCAAATGCAAACATACTAAATCTCTGGTCTGAAACTGTACTGACTTTCTTCCTTTACTCTTCTCTCATGTCTTCTTGGTAGCTTGGTCAATTTTCCAAGTAACCTTCTCCCCAAAATGGCTAAAGATTCCTCCACCGTAGGCTTCTCTCACCAGTAACTCTTTGATTGAACAGGTTAGTGCATACAACTTACCACCTCAGAATAGCTAACCATCTTCCACATAGTACTCATCTACTGTTCTTCTATCGTCACAATGCCCAAATATAGGTCTAAAATGAAGGTCCTTAGGATACTACTCTTTGATGCTTGCAAATCTTAACAGTTCGATCTGCAGTTTGATTAGGAGAACATGCCTTCTTCACAAAGCATCGCAGCCACATTGTTCTTACCTTGCCACTTTGATAGCTTAGTTTGAATTCCAACCTACCTTAAAGATTTACGATCTGTATAGATGATAAACTCTATCAGTAATAGATAATGCTGCCACACTTGGAGTACTCAGATAAGGGCTACGAGTTCTTTGTCATATACGGACTAGTTTAATTGAGGTCTTCTAAGCTTCTCACTATGGTAGGCAATTGGTTAGTATTCTTCCATTAAGATAGTATCTATACCAATGCTTGATGCATTACATTCTAACTCAAAAATATTCTCGAAGTCGAGCAAGGCTAATATAGGTGCGGAAGTTAATCTTGCCTTTACTTTAACAAAACTTCTCTCCTCTCTTTCTCCCTACTTGAACTCAATGTTCTTCTTTGTTAGCTTCGTAAGGGGTGCAATAATGATACTAAAATTTCTAATGAATCTTCAATAAAAGGATGCTAGTTAATGGAAACTTCTCATGTAGGCACAAGTGGTTGGAGTTGGCTACTTGACAATAGCTTGAATCTTCTCATCATCGACTCATAAACCGCCTCCACCAACCACATAACCCATAAATACTACTTCCTCCTAGTAGAAACAACACTTCTTTATATTACCAAATAACCTCTCGGCTTAAAGTACATCTAGCATGGTACAAAGATGTTTTGAGTGACTCGATTAGTCATCACTATATACAAGGATGTCGTCAAAGTACATCACAATGCATCTTCTAATCAAACTCAACACATGGTTCATTAGTCTTATGAAAGTACTCAGGGCGTTTGATAGGCTAAAAGGCATAACCATCCACTCTTAAAGTCCATGTCAAGTCTTAAATACATTTTTCCACTCATTTCTTGGCTTCATCCCGATTTGATGGTAACCAGACTTTAGATCAATTTTACTAAAGGCCTTAGCTCTACTCAGTTCATCCAACTTATTATCTAATCTAGGGATAGGATACCTGTACTTAATTGTAATCTTGTTTACGGCTTTGCAATCTACATACAAGCGCTAAGTTCCATTCTTTTTTAGCATAAGGAGTACCAGTACAACATAGGGGGTAAGGCTCTCCTTTACATATCCCTTTTCTAATAGTTTATTGACTTATCTTTGGAGTTCAATAGCTTGTTCAAGATTCATCCAATAAGCTGGTATGCTCGGTAGGGTAGCATTGGGTAAGAAGTCAATGCAGTGTTCAATGCCTTAGAAATAGGGTAATCCCTTGGGTAACTGTTTCAAAAACAAGTCAGCATATTCATTCAATAGCTCCTTGACCTCTTAAGGTAGCTCAATTTGCTCCTTTAACTCTAATAGCTTCTTAACCAACATAAAAGTCGACATGTCAGCCTTTATAACTTCTCTGAGCTTGGCTCTACTCAGAATCTAAGTCTTCTTAGATCCTTAAAGTAAGTTTAGCTTGTAGCTTACTAACTTGACTCAGCGTCATAGGGTTTAAAGTAATCTTCCTCCCATCTTTTCTAGAATACATAGGTGCTCTTGAATCCATCATGCATAACTCTTTAGTTAAAAAGCTATGGTTGGCTTAACAGCACATGAGATGCGCGCATGGGTAGTACATCACAAAGAATGTCTTCAGAATAATTTCCAATAGAGATCGACAGTAAGACTTGCTAAGTGACATATGGTGCTCCCTTTTCATTTAGCTAATGCAACTTATATTGCTTCAAATGTGTGATAGTCAGCAACTTGAGCTTCTTAATCAAGTCAGCAGATGCTACGTTGGTGCAACTCCCACTATTCACTATGAGCGTACAAACCTATTCATTTACCTTACAAGTAATATGAAACAAATTTTCTCTCTACTCCTCTTTAGCAGATGGTTCTATACTCATCACACGTTGAATAACTAAGGTTAGTTTATCCAACTCCTCAGCAAATACATCCTCTTGAGTGGTTTCCTTCTTAGGAATAACCTCCTCTTTAGGTTCCTCATCAGTATTATCCACTTTAAGCTTAAGGACATCTTCTTTGATAATCATAGTTTGTTAGTTTGGACACTGAGCAACCATGTACCTAAACCTTTGGCATTTGAAGCACTCGATTTAACTTGTCTTCCTCCTAAACCCTTGTCCCTTTTCATAAGTTCTTAGTGGCACTTCGCCATTAGTTGGTCGGTTCTTCTATTAAGCTTTGAAATTTGCTCATCTACTTGGCTTGGCACTTTGCTAAGCTTGGACACTTCCTTAAGGGGGTCACCTTAGTTGTACTAGTTGGCTCATCAAAGGTCGGCTCGGCTTGTTCCTCCTTTGCCTTCCTAATGGCTTCGTTTATTGTAGTGAATTGTTGAAGTTCTACAATATCTCGGATATTACATCTTAATCTAGTAAGAAATTTGGATACTGTTTAGGTTGATGGCTCATTTACCTCATAGCGAATCATAAGTATCTGGAATTCTTAAACATATTCATCAACAATTCGGCTTCCTTGCCTTAACTCTTGAAGCCAAGCAAAAGCGTCTTGCAAATAAGTATCTGATACAAATCTATTTCTAAGTATCCTTTTAATTTTAAACCAAGTATTTACCTCTCTGTATCCTTTGTGTCTTCTTATGATTTGAAAGTTCGTCCACCACATTATAGCATACCCTGATAACTCGACAATAACAGTCCTAACCTTCTCTCAGTCTTCGTTTTGGTAATAATAAAAAAATGCTCAATCTTCTCTTCCCAATCCAAATAATCATCTATACTTCCAGAACCATTGAAGCTCAGAATCTGAAGCTTCACATGGTCGGTAGCTTGGGGTGCTCTAGCTAGCTCTCTTTCCCCATGATACTATTCTTCTTCTTCATCATCCATATCATCCAAATCCATCCTTCTTCTCACTCATCCTCCTACTCCTTTACCTTGAACTTGTTGAGCTAAGATCTATCCTCTAATAGGTCGAGCAACTTATGGAGTGTTCTGCATGGTCTCAATAGGTCGATAGGCCATTACATGAATAACTCTAGTTAAATAAGCTATTAGGTTGGTTACCTCATCAAGTCTCTCATTTATACTGCTAGGGGTACCTTGGGGTTTTTGGCCATGGTAGACAACACTACTATTGTCATCCTCAATTGTAACGACCTGATTGAAACTCTTCCCACTAAGGTATCGTTTATTTTGGCATAGAATGCCGCACGGTTTTGTCCCTTGGTGTAGTAGCTTCCCAAGAGGTCACCTATCTTGGGATTGCTTTAGCTTGAGTACGCTTAACTTTGGAGTTTTGATGTACTTCGAGCCACTACATCAAAAGGTGTCTCGATGATTAGAGCTTATTCTCTAAGTATGTAAGGGGTATTACAGTCTACCCCCTTTATAGAACTGACGTTTTAGTCAGTTTCGTTACATAGGTCTAGACTCACCTTTAAGCAAAGCTCCACCCTTCCAGTTGGTAGATTGCTCTGATAGCACTTGTAAAGATTTGACTGAAACTCCTTCCATCAAGCTGTTGTCCACTTTGGTGTGGAACGCCATATGGTTTTGTCCCCTAGTGTAGTAGCTTCCCAAGAGGTCACCCACCGTAAGATTGTTCTAGTTTGAGTACACTTAACTTCGGAGTTTTAACATAATTCGAGTCGCTATAGCAAAAGGTACCTTAATGATTAGAGTTCATTCTCCAAGCATGTAAGGGGTATTACATCAATACTAGCATTAATACTTAGATCCACCATTTTCTTTGATAGAGATCAATAAAAACTTAAATTCTAAGAAACAACATATCAACCCTTTACACCAAACAACACAAACGCACACTTTCCCTCATGAAGGTTCAACTAGTCTATAAACACAACAACTTCTCCAAAGAACAATAAACCTAACAGAAACTTGCTCTATTTTGGGGTGTTCAAAGTAGGGCAAAACAGAGTATACATGAAAGCAAACTACTACACTCTTTTACTTACTCGAACACTTCAGTGAATCTTTACACAACTTCAATGCTTTACCTTAGCAAACACTACTTCACAAAAACTCAAATACAACTTACCTAAACGAAACCTCTACTCTGATATTAAGAAGATGATACATCGCAACGAGAGATGATAAGGGCGACAGTGTCGGGGTAGTTTCAAGCTTATAAAAAGCTCAAAGAACGAAATGAGGAATGTACGAAAACAGGGAAAGTAAAACAAGTAAGCCCATGAACAACTCTAAGGATATGATGCACTAGGGAACATCCAAAGACTTACAATATAACTCGATATGATGCACGAGATGGTTCGGTATGGGTACTCGTCACCTAATTTTTCTTAAGGGTTAGGATGAGAGCGAAGAAATAAATAAGGTATGAGAGTAATCTTCATACGAAGGAGTAAAGTATATTCAATATTCTGAGATATGATAATTCTTTTATGGTTACATGCATAGTTGGTATTTATATTAGAAAAAATAGGGTAACTTACCTAAAATGGAGAATACTAAAAGGGTAATGTCTAAGAGAAGTAATTTACAAGGAATAATAAAGGGTACAAATGAAAAATCAAGGGAATCAATGATTAGTGCAATAGAATCCTTTCATGTGGGTCTAGACATGTGGTGATAGCTTACTGGAGACATTTCTAATAGAAATTGGTGAATGGTACTATCAGGATGGAGGTTGTCGAGTAGGGCTTTTGAGTAAAGGTGGGTCCGTTTGAGGAGAAATGGCTTTGTACATATGCTGGAGCTCTTAATTTCTCGATACTAGTGTTGCTTAGCTAGAGGTCGGCTTCATCATGGTCGAGTAAGCGTATGAGGGTTAGGCTGTTAGTAGAGCATATGTCTAATTAGCATTCAACTACCAAGAGATGTATAGTTACTTAGCTCGGCATAAGGAGTCGATCGGCAATGAAGATTAGCTCAGCCTCAATAGGAGTTGGTTAGAGCAGGAGAATTTGTTATGTTAATACCTCAAGGCCTTGGGCTTAGGCTTGGGTTAAGGGTTTGGTAGTCCGATTCCTATCAAAATCTATCCATTTTCAAAAATTAAAATTCTCCATGACTTGAGGAAAGTTAATTGTATCATCTTCCACGATTTCCATACCATCCTCATATTCTTCAAGAAATGTACCATAATCATCTAGAATTGCACTCCTCCTTTCTTTAGTGGACTCTTTAATGGTATTGGTTCTTGAGGTTGTAGAGTTTGTTCCTTTGGAGTTTTAATGACGTTGTCTTAATATGAAGTTTCTTCTTAAACAATGTCAAGTACTAAAAGCTCATCTTGGGCATTTTGAATAACTATTAGAGGAATATCAACATATTCCTTTTCAAGACAAAGTCATTAACCTTATCTCCCCTATGAACTCGATATCCTCAAGGAGCCAAGTACTAATTGCCTCTACAATTACCTTACAACATGTTCACTTAGGGGAATGGCTACTCCATCCCCCTCTTACACCTATACATACCACCTACTAACACTACCCCCCCTAAAAAAAAAAAAACTCCTCATAATCTCTTTATTATGCCATTTACTTACTTGCAATTAGCATTCTTGGGAATTCCAATTCCTAAAAATCTTGAATTAGGTTTCTTAACCTAAACCTAAGAATCTCAATTTAGCAAATAAAAGACATCCATTACCCTTGACTTCTTCACTATTCGCCATCTATACTCTATTAACATACCACTACGTATCACCACTCTAGTACCACATACTACAACACTCTCCACTATCATATGCAACCCATATGAAACCCCCTACCATCAAACCACTATACACTACCATACAGAACTACATACAACCCACCTACCACCATTAGACCTCCATACACAACCTAGACGCAACCTACCACCATCGGGCCACTACACATAACTTACCATCACTAGACTACCACATATAACATAGACACAACTTACGACCACTAATTTACCACAGGCAACCCACCATCACCAAACTTAGACATGTTGAAAGGTTTGGATTGAATTAATTTTTCATTGAAAGTTGAAAGCTTTGGTTCAATATTGAGTTTGATGGATTGGGATTTCTGAATATGTGGATAAAAAAAGGTATCTTCTTTTTATTTCCATTGAAGGAGGAATTGAATTTGTTTATTCATTTATGTTTTTCTTTTTTGATTTTTATAGTCATGATTTAGATATGTAACAGAAAATGATGAAGTTTTGAAAATAATTTAATGTGGAAAAGAAAGAGGTAAGGGTAATTTAGTCATTTAACTTTTATTATGTATCTATTCTTTACTTCCTTTCCTAACCAACTAAATGATGTAATACTCATTTCCCCCTTATTCCATTCTTGATGAATTGGAATTTTAATCCCCCTTTATTCCATTCAATGAAGTGAACGGACCATTAGTTATGAGATTATAAAACTTGTAACCTCTTAACCTTTTACAGTGTTCGATAAAGTAGCAATTAATAGTCTTGGAATCTAATTCCCTTTTGTTTAGGCCTATAAGGCCTAACCTTAATTAAAATCCTTGAATATGTGAATCTCTCATACTAGGCTTTTGGCTTGTCCAAAACTCACAAGGAGTTTTGTTAGTTGCCTTAGCCGAAACTATGTTTAGTAAGTACGCTACAATTTTCAATACTTCTTCTTAGAGTAATTCATGTAAGTTAGAATGACTACTCATCACCCTTACCATATCCTTAATTGGTTTGGTTCGTCTCTCAATAACACCATTCATGGCAGGTAATCTTAGCATGATGTTCTATGTGATGATACCACTTTTCTTTAGAAATTTAGCAAATGGTTTCAGATGTTGTTTACCTAGTCCATCATATCTACCATAGTATTTATCATGATGATCAGGCCTCACTCTTTTAATCCTCTTTCCAAGTCGACTTTCAACTTCATTTTACAATACTTGAACATATCCAATGGTTGTGATTTTTCATTAATGAAATAGACATAATATCATGAGAAGTCATTTATGAACATTATAAGGTACTATTGATAATTCTAAGAAGCCATAAGGAACGATCAACAAATATCCATAAGAATTGGTTTTAGGACTTCTATAACTTGTTGGCACCCAATCTCTTAGCATTTGTTTGTTTCATCATTATATAAATAATACATATTTCAAAGTTCACAAAATAAAGGGAATTGAGAATACCATCAAATATAAGTATAAGGAGATATGACCTAATTTCTTACGCTATGATCAAGCTAAATTCTCATCGGCTAATTTATGCTTTAAATTATAACCATGTAGGGATTTATCACAAGAGGCAATTGTATCAAGTAAATATAGATATCACTATGAAATAATGAACTGGTGTTAACTAATTTCGAATCATGAAAGAGACTAAACTAGCTATTGCCAAATGAACAAGTATAACCAAATTTGTTCAAAGTAGTAATAGAAACCAAATTCCATCTATGATACAATTAAAAGTCTCATTCAAATCCAAATAATATGCAGTCCTCAATAATAATCTAAAATTTGCTATTACCTCACCCTTAACCGACTTGCCATCACCAACATAGATATATTTTTCATTATTACCAAGCTTTCAACATCTTAAGCAACCTTGCATGGATACATACTAATGTAAGTTTTAACATTTTAATCTATTGACTACATGTATTTGGGTACAAAAGTCAAATTAACCTCAGAGATTAAGGAAAACCACCATATTCATATATATCAACACTTTAATAACTTTAAGGCTCAATCTCATACATATTTGCTTTGCTACCACTTATTGAGATTTAATTGATCATAAATCCTCTAAACCTAATATATTAAGAATAATATATGTGTAGAATTAAGGCACAAGTATAAAATAAAAAGTGCAAAAGTGTATCTGAATTCATAATGAAAGAACTTTTGTAATTGGTTTAGCTATTAGTCTTCCAAGTCAATCACGCAACTCTTTTAAGATTTTGTCTCTTGCTCTTCCTAATGATGAGGAGTTAAAAAGAATAAAATAATACATATAACTTGGGGATCACAATCATATATATATTGATTTACTACCTCCATAATGTTGTTGCTAGCAAATCTCACTATTTTTAGTTTTAGATCTTCCAAATCATTCACACAGGAGATCTAAACTCATCTTTTTTCGATCCTTTAATAAAAAGATTCATGCTCTTCATAAAAACAAGACATATAACTAATAAAGATTTCTTTTTCAATTCATCCTTGGAGTTGAATACCTCATTCAATCCATAGGTTAATTACCTATTAACATTTTATTATTTCCAATTTAACTGATTGAAAAATTGGAAATAATAGCCTAGTCTCTATGCACATATTGGCCCATGCTTTATCAAGTGCATCTTTGAATGAATGAAGAGTAGGTATTTGAACCTGTTTGTCTCTATAACTTTATTAGATTATTTTACTTGGACTTTATGTCATATGATAGTCTTAAATTACTATTATTAATACATAAAAGCCTATACATTTACTGTCACCAACATAAGTGTGTTAACAGCCATGTTGAACTTTAAATCCTCATAACTTCTTCAATTTATCTCTAAATCAAATGAAACTTGTCTGTATTTACTCCTTTTGCTCTAAGTTATCTTTCTGAGGCTTAAAATAAAAGAAAGAGCCAATTAAGTACTATAATTAATGAAAAATACTTACAAAACAAGCAAAAGAACTATAAAAATTCACTAATAAATAAGTTTAATTAAGCACTTATCATTCAACTTCCAATTTTCATCTATGAAATGAGTAGTTAAACACACAAATCTCACTCGTGTAAGTTGTCTATAAGTTAGAGGTTATACAAACTATATTAGGAATTTTTTCCAAAACTTTTTTCTAACTTCTCCTTTTTAGCTAAGTAGAATTTTCACACATAAGATGTAGCTGTTTCCTAGCAATGGGAATACAATAAGGGATGTAGTGCTTTATAAATTGTACAATTCTCTAATATTTAATAAATGAAAAGGGAAAATTGTGTCCAATTATTGTCATTAAATAAATTTCAATGTCAACTTTATAATATACTTTTCTTAGCCTTATAGATTGATCAAAGATCACATTGCCTACATCATGATACTTAGAAAGTAACTTACACTTTTGCATATGTTGATGTAGAGTTTGTATATCATACTTAGATCTACCAATAACATATTCATCGCTATAACCATTATATCGTGCTCTTCACCATTTTTTCCTATTTCCATCTTGGTAAATACTTGCTAAACTTCAAAAGTGTTTGCTCTAACTCTCTTACCCTTAGACTCTCTAAAGTCGATAGATGTTCCTATATTAGCATTAGATTATATACCAACATCGCCCCATGAACTTTTGACTCATCATCCACATTAATATGCTAGATAATACTATCACTACTAGTACGAGTAGTACGGTGCATTCTAGAAATATACCATAAAAGAGTATAAGAATATAATATAAGTAACATGTGTAAATAAAATCAGAGAGGTTAAATTTTTCACTTATATAATAAGAATTTAGTTGAATTTGATTTATATATCTTCTTTTATATAATACATGATTTATGTCATTTTATAATTTTTTATGTTTAGCTTTCTAACATTTTAAGTGTTTTCCATTCTTTACATTTTAGGTATTGTAAGGCACATTGTTACTGCTAGATATGCCATACATGCAATGAACCATCTTGGTTTTAGACTTTTTGATGGATTATATGGTTACATTACATAGCAAACCTTGATGAATGGGTTAGGAAAGTTAAAGCACTGCATAAAATTTAAAGGTTAAATGATCTTGTTGATCATAGTTAGACCAACAAGGGTGTGTGGACTTGGGTAGAGTCAAACTTGAATAGGCTTAGGCTTCGCCTCCTACTTCTTGATACCTAAAAAAAAGCTCCTTATGGGTAAGGCTACGGGTGCCTTCCGATGCTTAAGTCAGCAAAGAGGACCAAGGGAAGGGGAGATGAGTATTGAGGACCTAATGTACTATACTTACCTAATGTGTATGTATAATGTGTTTGACTTCTACTATCGAGAGAGGGGAGGTAGAAGAATTCTTAAAAAGTGAGAGGAGGAGAGAGTTAGAGTCTCTTCCTAGTGCCCAACGCCTTTTATATGGGTTACCTGGATACGTAGCAATTAGGTACTCGTTCAAATTTGGCTACCGATAGACAGTGTGCTTCGCGGTAGAGACTGAGCATCACTGCGGGCGATATGTCATAGCCAACTAAGCTACTAGATAGGTAGCTCAATGATCTGGTAGGAGTAGGGGTATTGGGCATCTTGGCTATACTAAATATGTTAGATGCTCATAATGAGTTGTAATGACATATAGGTGCTAAAGATAAAGTTCGGGTTAAGATGTTAGAGAAGGGGTCATCTGATGCTTAATGGGAGTGAGTTGAGCCCCAAGCTTACGCCAGCTGATCAATGAATGCTAGCTTGATGGTTGGGGGTCGACATACTCGAGCAGTTGTTATTTGGCTTGCTCGGAAGGTCGCATTGTAGAGGATAAGCTTGCCATTGGTTTGCATCTTCAATGGCGCCAGCTCATGGCTTCACATGGGAGTTATGGTACGACATGTGAGTTTGCTATTTGTTTAGGTGCCATTTAGTCTTCCTTGTGATAGGCTTCACCCATTAGGCCTTAGATCAAGCAAGAATTGGGTGTCAACACTTGTCCCCCCACTCTCATCGATGCTTGAGGTGCAAAGAAAGTAACCTATGCGATGTGATTGGACTAAGGTCGAGCTCCCGAATGGGGGACTAGTTCTGCTACTTAGGTTGTGGTAGATCATTTTCCCATACATTGGGTTACTATATCATTGACATGACCATTAGGCTACTTAATGTGTCATGATGGCTATCATTGGGACATATAGCATGCATTGATGGTTTGTGAGGAATGGTTGACCACATAGGGCAATCCATTGTTAGGCCACATCATGGATTTGTGTGCAAGGATCAATCTAGACACTTAGCTGAAAGAGTAGAGCATGTAGATAGTTGAGATTTAGTGCACATCTTATCATGGATATTGTAGGTTTATGCTTTGAAGTGGAGAAGCCATTCACCTTCTCCCCTTGTTTGTTTATATAAAAAGGGGCTTGGATGTTCATTTTTCACTTTGCTTTGTTCACATAGAGGAAACTTTGCCAAAATTTTAACTAGTGAGCTAATTGCTTTTTCTCATACACTTTCAATCTTTATTGATCACTTGTAATAGTCGATCAAAGCATAAACCGATAATCAGAGTGAGTCCTCCTATCCTTCCATTTCAAGGGAAGTAGATGAGGGTTGTGAGGACTTGTCCCAAGTAAGGGGTAGTAGCCTTACTCACCCCCAAAACAGTAGTGATAGAAAGAGAAGTGGATGGGGTAATACTCTATTGGAAGGAGAGGAAGGAGTGTGATAGGAATCAAACAACTAGGCCTTTAAACTGAAGCCTGAGCTCGAGGTCATAGGGGACTAACAAAGTGGATTCTATTATTCTAAGCAACCCCTACTAAGATCGAGTTGATCTTTACTACTGACTAACTCCACATGTCGAGCCGAGTAACTTCTCATTTGTCAATAATCAAGTGTCGACCTAAAATATGCTCCACTAATAGCTCAGACCTCTTGCATGTTTGCTTGGCCATGATCATGTTGACCATCAGCTTAGCAGTATTGGGACCAAGAACCCAAGAGCACATTCGCACCTACATTTACTCGAAAGACCCCTAGGTCTACTCAGCAATCCACATCTTGACTATACCGATTGTCTATTTTTACTAAAAGTATCCCTAGTGATTGAATGCTACATATCCAGTCCCATGTGAAAAGGACCTTATTACGCCAATCATCAATTTCTTTGAATTTTCATTTATATCCTTTTCTTATTCCTTGTACATTACTTGTTTAGGAAATGCCCCTCTTTGTTCTTTCCATTTAAGGTAGGTTACCTTAAGTTTTCGGGTATAAATACCCTTTCTAACATGTAGCCACATCATCTTACACATCTGATATTGATTATACCCCTCTTTCGTAAGCTAGTGCGCTTACTTCCCTATGGTAAGGCTAGGTGGTGAGTGACCTCAACAAGTAACTCATGTGTCATATCGAGTTACCTTAGTGAGTCTGCAGAGTTTCCTTGATTCGTCATATCCTCAAAATTGTTTGTGGTTTTGTTCTTTATCTCGTTTACTTATTTTGATTTTCACATTTCATCACCCTTCATTTCAAGCTTTCTATAAGCTTAGACCTACCTTGATACTATTGCCCTTGTCTGTTCTTAGCATAACGTATCATCTTAGTATCAAAGCAGAGGTTCGTTTTTGTAAGTTGTATTTGAGCTTTCTTGTGACTAATATTTGTTGTAGTAGAGTGTTCTAGCTTTATAAAGGCTAGTTGCGAGTGTTTAAGTAAGTAGAAAGCATAGTAGATTACTACTATCGTGACTTTACTATACTTTATTTTGTACATACAAAAACAAAGTAAATTTTGACTAGATTTACTGTTCTTCAAAGTAATTATTGTAATTGTAGATTAGTTAAACATTTGTGTGGAGAAGTATATGTGTGTGTGTATATTGTTTGGCTTGAAGGAACCGTGTCTATTGTTTGTTTCTTAGAATCTGAGTTTGTTATTGAGTTTTGTAGAAGAGAACAACGGATCCAAGTGTTAACATTAGTATTAGAGATGACGATAGTGGTGTTGTACACCAGAGGATAACCTTAGAATATCCTTAGAAGTACAAATGAGTGAATTGATGAGATGGCTAACCTTATAATTGATTTGACCTAAGTTATTTATGCATTAGCCTTTCGACTTGTCGAGGTTGTATCAAACACTCCCCAAGTTGCTCAACTTGTGGGAGGATAAATCTCAACTTGACAAGATTAAGGTGGAAGAGTAAGAGAACATGTGAGAGGAGAATTAACTTAGGTGATATGGATAAAGAAGGAGAAGGAGTAGGAGAGTATAATGAGGAAGAGGAGTGAGCACAAGCACCTCAAGTTGCTGACCTTGTGAAGCTTCAAATCCCAAGCTTCAATGGTTCTAGAAATGCTAATGATTATCTAGATTGGGAAGAGAAGGTAGAGCATGTTTTTTATTACTACCACTATGAAAACCATGAGAAAGTGAGGACCGCTGCTATAGAGTTCTCAAGTTATGCAATAATGTGGTGGAAGAACTTCTAAATTATGAGAAGACGAGAAGGATATAAGGAAGTGCATAGTTGGCTTGCGATGAAGGGGATACTTAAGAATAGATTTGTGTCGAATACTTACTTATAAGATACTTTTGCCCAACTTCAAGAGATGAGGCAAGAAAGCCAAATTATTGATGAATATGTTTAGAAGTTCCAAATACTTATGATTCAATGCAAAATGGAAGAATCATTGGCCTAAATAGTATCTAGGTTTCTCGCTAGATTACAAGGAGACATAAAAGATGTTATGGAACTTCAACAGTTTACTACATTAGATGAGGCTATAAGAATAGCCCAGCAAGTGGAAAGATAGAGGAGGAATAGGCCAAGGTAGAGCCGAATAAAAGAATAGATGTCGGAGTTGAATAGAAGAGCTGACCAATTAATGTTAAAGTGCTACCAAGAACTTACAAGAAGGGACAATGATCTAGGATGAAGATGAGCTAGATCAAGTGTTTAAAGTATCAAGAGTTGAGACACATGGCCAGCTAATATCTAAACAAAAGAATTATGATTATCAAAGGTAACGCCCTTACGCTTGAAGTAGACAGCACATATGAGGAACTAGAGGGGGAAAGAAAGGTGGAAGAAGAGGTTGGGGTTAATGAGCAACTAGTTGAGGAAGATGTGTTTACCGAGGATTTGGATAAGCAAAGTGAATGAGCAAGTATGTGCGCTTATAATAGACAATGGAAATTGCACTAACATGGCATCTGCTAACTTGGCTAAGAAGCTTAAGTTACTAATTATCTTACACTCAAAGCCGTATAAGTTACATTAGCTAAATGAGAAGAGAGCACTACGTGTCACTTTGCAAGTATTGCTATCAATCTCTATTAGAAATTATTCTGAAGAAATTCTTTGTTATGTGATATCCATGTACGTGTCTCATGTGTTGCTAGACAGACCATGGCTTTTTTACCAAAAAGTTATGCATAGTGGGTTTAGGAACACCTATATATTTGAGAAGGATGGTAGGAAGATTACTTTAAACCTTATGATGCCGAGTTAAGTTAGCAAGTTGCAAACTAAACTTGCTCAAGAGTCTAAGAAGACCTTGGTTCTAAGTAGAGCTAAGCTTCGAGAAGTTATTAAGGTTGATATGCCAACCTTTTTGTTGATTAAATGACTATTAGACCTGAAGGAGCATATTGAACTACTCCTAGCAATTAAGGAGCTATTGGATGAATATACCAACCTATTAACAATTGCCTGAAGGATTACCCCCTTTCTGAGGCATTAAACATTGAATTGACTTGATATTCGGCACTACCATACCGAATAAGGCAATTTATTAGATGAGCCTTGAATAAGCTGCTGAGCTCTCAAGACAAGTCCAGGAACTATTGGAAAAAAGATATGTAAGGGAGAGTCTCAGCCTTTGTATTGTGCCAATACTCCTTGTACTGAAAAAAGATGGTACTTAGCGTATGTGTATAGATAGCAAAGCTGTGAATAAGATCATAATCAAGTACTGGTATTCTATCCCTAGGTTAGATGACATGTTAGATGAACTGAATAAAGCTAGAGTCTTTAGTAAAATTGATTTGAAGTTTAGCTACCATTAGATTTGGATGAGGCCGGAAGACGAGTGGAAAATTGCATTCACAACTTAGCATGGTCTTTATGAGTAGATGGTAATGCCCTTTAGCTTATCAAATGCCCTAAGCACCTTCATGAGATTGATGAACCATGAGCTAAGAAACCTGGTCAGGAAGTGCATCATGGTATACTTTGATGACATCCTTAGGTATAGTATCAACTTGTTGAGTCACTCTAATCATCTCCATGCCATGTTTGATGTACTCCAAGGCAAAAGATTATTCGGCAATTTGAAGAAATGTTATTTCTACCATAAGGAAGTAGTTTTTTTGGGATATGTAGTTGGTGGGGAAGGCTTATGAGTTAATGATGAGAAGATCTGAGCTAGTGTTGAATGTTTGATTCCAACCACCTGTGCCTAGGTAAGAAGTTTCCACAGATTGGCATCCTTTTACCAAAGGTTCATTAGAGGCTTCAGTACCATTGTTGCACCTCTTACTAAGCTGAGAAAGAAGAATATCGAGTTTAAGTAGGGCAAGAGAGAAGAAGGAAGTTTTGTTGAAGTAAAGACAAGATTAACTTCCGCACCAATATTAGCTTTGCCCGACTTCGAAAAGATTTTTGAGCTTGAATGTGACATGTCAGGCATTGGGATAGGTGGTGTCTTGATGCAAGAAGGCTGACCAATTGCCTACTATAATGAGAAGCTAAGAAGACCTCAATTGAACTACTTAGTGTATGGCAAAGAACTCATAGCCCTTATCCGAGCACTCCAAGTGTGACAATGCTCTCTATTACCAAGAGAATTTGTCATTTATATGATCATGAATCTTTGAGGCATCTTAGAAGTCAAACCAAGCTCTTGAATAGACAAGCACGATTAGTTAAATTCCTAAAAGAATTAAATTTTGTGATCAAATACAAACCAAGCAAGAATAATGTAGTTGTCGATGCTCTATTAAGAAGAGATGTTCTTCTTACCTAGCAAACTAAGTTGTTAGGGTTTGCGAGCATTACAGAGTAATATCTACAAGATCCCCATTTTGGTCCTATAATTGGACGGTTTATAGAGGGAAGAGCAGTAGACAACTACCATACAGAAGATGGTTATCTATTCTGAAGTAGCAAGCTATGTATGTTGACTTGTTATGTACAAGAGTTGTTAATAAGGGAAACTCATGGTAGAGGGCTCTTCAGCCATTTTGGAGAGAAGATGACATATGAGCTCTTAAGTAGAAGGTTCTTTTGACCTAAGATGAGGCAAGATGTGTATTGAATTGTTGAGACATGTGCTATTTGCAAGAGGGCCAAATGCCAAGCCAGACAAGGGAAAACAATCCCTTTACTTGTCCCAACTAGACCCTAGATTAAGTTGACCATGGACTTTGCTCTTGGGTTACCAAGAATTGCTTAAGGAAAAGATTCTATGATGGTTGTCATGGACAGATTTAGCAAGATTGCACACTTTATGTCTTACCCTAAAACTAATGATGCTTTGTTTATTACTTTTCCCTTTTTACAGGAAATTGTTCAATTGCACAGTGTGCTAAGAAATGTAGTGTTGGACAAAGATCTAAAGTTTCTAAACCATTTCTGGAGGACTCTTTGGTGTTATATGGGGACTAAACTACTGTCACACCCCGAAGCGGCAGAGTCGTAACAGCCCCCGCCGTGTAAACCACTCTAAGATAGAAGTTGGTCTTACAACCGCTATCTTAGACCTGATCTACACAAGGCGTCCACGACTAACCCGCTTTGAAGGAAACAGTTTGTAATTTATATAAATCATTTCTCTAAGAAAGTGAGGAAAGATATATATATTATAATACAGCTATTACAATTAAGGTTTACAAGATTTCTCCGTAATATATTTCCTAGTTATTACATTATTCAAAAATGAAAAGTTCTAAAGTAAAAGCTTAAACCTTAAAAATATATATTTATTCTTCACATGCTTTTCCTCACTCCCCAGGATCCAGCAGTTGCTAGCTCCAGAGTAATTGGTATCCGCTTCTTAGCCAGCACCTGCACGACGTCTATAGGGATGTGAGCAACCACAGCTCAGTAAGTAGGGACGGAGGACTTAAAACTATACCATACACACAACAAGGTTTTCAATCATTTATTAGTTGCAATGCATGTGCAAGCAAATGCCATCGCACGACGTTGTCCGGCCCGTCGTGAGATTAGAGAAATTGCGCTCGCTCTAATCCGGGTTGAGGAGTTGCCGTTAATGCAACAGCTCACGACCAAACCCAGGCTTGTGTAATGGAGACCTTGCTCCTCCCGCGACTACCTTCGAACCACTGCCTTCACCCTCGCCGCGACCTCCTCTCCTGTCACTTAGTTCGACTGAGGATGAAGAAGGGACCATTTTGCAATCCTGCGCTATCCCTTCCGAAGGGGTCGGTATTTGGCCGGAGAGTCCTAAATCCCCTAACGGGTTGCCATGCATGTTCGATTATGATTACTGGTCGTATATTTGATTAAGTCCAATTTAGGGTGATCAATCATTACATACAATTCATACGACCTGTGCCAAAGCAACAAACAGAATCATCGCATCACCCATAATCAAGCACATGCACACATTCAACTATCTAACAAGCACAACCAAGCATAATCTTAAGCCTCCAAAAATACAACAGCGTATTAATCCCAACTTACCTCGACTCCTCGTTCGCTCACTCGAGGTTCGATTTGCTCAGGCCATCGCCGGTTATCCCTACAACACGAACGTGGTTTCAGCTTTTCATATAACTGTTATAGGTTCGTTTTATCCTATAATGCTTATTGTTAGGTTTTGTTTACGGTTTAATATGCCTAATTATCTAGGTATTAAGTCTTTTATAATTATTCTAGGTTTAGGTTTAGGTTTAGGTTCGGTTTTCGCATCGATTTCTGAACCAGGTTTTTAGTTCGATTTTTAAGTAATGTTTTAGATTCCAACCCTAAAAATCCGTTTCAACCTATAATGTGAAATTAATCACATTACTTCCCGATCTCCTATATACCATTATTACCCCTAGTCAGTATTTTATTCCATCCGGTACACTTAAATCCCTATTTGTGTACCGAATTTACTCCTAATGTGAGAAATTTTTACATTTTTCATATAATTACATAAATTCAAGTTTCCTATCAGATTTATTGTGCATTTTTATTATTCTCAAAATATAAATTTTTATTAT
Source organism: Lumnitzera littorea (assembly GCA_024138015.1). NCBI lineage: Eukaryota > Viridiplantae > Streptophyta > Magnoliopsida > Myrtales > Combretaceae > Lumnitzera > Lumnitzera littorea. Next base: position 75,833,455 of record JAMXBB010000010.1, read on the forward strand.
AATATTTTCTATTTATTATATTTTCAATAATTACACATTATGCATTATTGCATATTATGCACATAATGCATTTCTAATATTTCTATTACCCTAATTACCATCTCTAAACAGAAATTATTATTTCAAAATGTCTAAATCCATCCTAAATCAGATTTTACTCCAAATTTCCCTAATTTACAAAATTAACTATTTTTCCTATTACTCATTTACATAATTAACCTAATAATTACATCTAACACCCTAAATCCTACAAGTATCATACACCATCAGATTTCAACATCCTAAAACATCTACTTATTCACTAAGTCAGTAATTAATAATTTAATTACTTAATTAATCTTAATTACCCATTTTATGCCTCATTTTAGGGCCTAAAAATTATCTAAAAATTTCAAAAAATTAATTTTTGAAAAAGGGCTTCATAGCACTATTCTATATCATCTGAGTAATCTATAGAAAAATTTTGGGCTTGAAACTACACTCCTAAGGTCATTTATTTCTAAACCGAAATGTGCTCGGTTTTGCATGATTTCTTAGGGACCATATATTTCGGGACATAATTTCATCAAAATAATATTTTTCCTACAAACTACATACAAAAATACCCCAGAATAACAAAATTCATAATTTTCTAATTATATTTACTATTTTTACAAAAATTCACAAGATTCGGGCTGGAAATCGGACTCACCGATTTGGGTGGCTCCGGCCACCGCGGGCCGCCGTGGCCTTGTCGGCCGGCCTGGTCGCTGCCACCACCGTGTGGTGGTGGTGGCCGTCCACTTCCAGCTCCTCTTCTGGTGTGGGTTCCTTTTAAAACCCTTAACTGCACAGTTTTTCTTATTTTTTTTATTTTCTGGATTTTCTCTCGAATTTTCGACTCTCCCTAATTTTCTCACTTTCCAAACTGTCCAAATGAGCTCTGTAAATTTTTTCCCTATTTATAGACATTTGCTGTAATTAATATGCATTAATTTGACAAGACTTTGTCTAATTTCCTTAATTCTTGGCTTTTGTGTTGTTCAATTTTTATTGGCTAATTTTTATTTTGCAGCTTTGGACCTGCCACGACCTTATCTTGATTCATCTTATCATCTTCTGATTTTTTTCTTATTTTTCCATAATTATTTTATATTTTTCTTTAATTATTTGCTTAGTTTTCGGCCAATTTTAGTAATTACGCGTATTTTTATCTACACGTAAATACATGTAGGGTACACGTGAACATTCCTAAATATTATTTTGGTCATTCTAAAATTTTTAGTATACATATAATCTATCTCTAATAATTTATTAGTTATTATATTACACTTTTTGCCTTTTTGGTAATTAGCAGTTATTATGCTTAAAATTTGAAAATTTTATAGTCTCCTATTTTACTACTTATTTTCTTAAATTTAAGTTTACAGGGTCATTTTTACTGATATCTTGTTAAATAGTTTATAATTTTGGTTTGATCGGATCTTTTAACCGATCGCCCTAAACCTTGAGTTCTAAGTTCAATCCTACGGTTACTTGGCTGAACTTTGGGGCTTACAACTACTATTCAACACTTCCTATCACCCTCAAATTGATGGCTAAACAAAGGTAGTCAATTATACTTTAGGATCACTGCTCTAAGCTACAATAAGGAAAAACTTAGCTAATTAGGATGTATGTTTACTTGTAATGGAATTCACTTACAATCACATGGTACATGACACCATTAAACAAACACCCCTTGAAGTCATCTATAGCTTTAATCTAAAGTTACCCTTTGATCATACCCTTAAACTCATGTTCGAGCAAGAAGACCTTAATGTAAAAGCCTGAGTACAGTCTTTGCAACAAATCTACGAGAAAGTTACCTAGTAGATTGACTAAGCTAGCAAGAGGATGAGAGAAAAGAGTAAAGGGAGGAAGTCGGCACAGATTTAGCTTGATGATTTGGTATGGTTGTACTTGAGCAAGGAGAGGTTTCAGAATAAGAGAAAGAATGAGTTATCTACCCAAGTTGAAGGTCCCTTTAGAGCACTCTAAAAGATAGACAATAATACCTATCTACTAGAATTACCTAAAGACTCTGGAGTTTCTGACTCCTTTAACATTGTTGACCTCAACCCCTGTCAATTTAAAGGCAAATTAAGTGAAGACTAGTCGAATTTGATCCTAAATCTAAATCAACCCAGAGGGAATGATAGGAATCAAATAACTAGGTCTTTAACTGAAGCTCGAGCTTTAGGTCTTAGGGGACTAACAAAGTGGATTCTAATGTTCCAGCTAACCCAAATCGATATCGAGCTGATCTTCACTACTGACCAACTCCATATGCTTAGCTAAGTAACTTTTCATCTGTCAGTAATCAAGTATCAACCTGAAATATGCTCTACTAATAGCTCAGACCTCTTGCATGTCTACTCAACTATGATCATGCCAACATCAGCTCGGTAGTATTGGTGTTAAGAACCTAAGAGCACATCCATACTAACATCTTCTCGGGGGACCCCTAGGTTTGCTTAGCAATCCATATCCTGATCGTACCGATTGTCTATTTTTGCTAGAAGTATCCCTAGTGATTGAATGCTACATATCCAGTCCTATGTGAAAAGGACCTTATTATGCCAATCATCAATTTCTTTGAATTTTCATTTGTACCCTTTTATTATTCCTTGTACATTACTTGTTTAGGAAATGCCCTTCTTTGTCCTTTCCATTTAAGGTAGGTTACCTTAAGTTTTTGGGTATAAATACCCTTTCTAACATGTAGCCACATCATCTTACACATTTGATATCGAATATACCCCTCTTTCATGAGCCAATGTGCTTACTTCCCTCTTCTAACTCATATCTTAACCCTTAAGCAAGTCTTAGTGCGTCATATTGAGTTAGCTTGGTAAGTCTACGGAGTTTCCTTAATACGTCATATCCTTGAAATCGTTCATGGTTTTGCTTGTTTATCTTGTTTGCTTGTTCTAATTTTCGCATTTCATCACCCTTCATTTCAAGCTTTTTGCAAGCTTGGACTTACCTTGATACTATTGCCCTTATTAGTTCCTGGCACAATGTATCAAAGTGTGTACAACTATGACCCTGCGATGCATACTGACCAAATGGTGAGGAGAAAAAAATTGGGTAGTTGTTGTGGGTGACTATTGCACACGAGCATGTGTATGCTTATATTATATACATAGCGAACGAGTAGAAGTTAAGGTTGGTCCGTTGAGTAGTGGGAGCAATGCTTAAGTGGCATGGAGAGGAGCCTATTGATGGGTAGCGAGGAGTAGTCATTTGGTATTTATGTAAAGTCATTTGAGCTTGATCTTCATCTCCCTTTTTTCAGAATTCTTGCTTGAGTTCTTTCTATATTTCAAAGTTGCATCGGGCAGCTTGAATGCAAATGCATGGATTCAGTTGCTCTCTTTCAAGGCATTGTGCATTTAGAACTTGTGTCGACCAATTGTGCAACTATTTACGCACTTCTTCTTTGTAAGGAGAGCAGTTGATGGATGGGTTTACATCGTTACCTGAGGCACAAGTATAAATATTATTGATAAGACAATGAATAAGCTAAAAGGGTGGAAAGAATTCTTTTACTACAATCATTCTTTCGAACTACTGGATTTTCTGACTAAGTCTAGATAGCCCATTTGGTGTAAGAAGTTAAAGGCCTTGGGGAAGAGGACGTGATGGCTAACATCAAGCTCTTGAATTTAGCATACTAAAGGAAGCCAAAACCTTTGTCAATATGTGAGAAATATAAGAGTGGAGCATCGTTGTTTACGATGGAGATAGGTATTTGTTGTGCTCAGTCAAGGAAGGGTGGTTGGATATTTTACATGCCATATCACTTTGCCATTGTAGTTAGGGGACATTAGGCTGCTCATCTTCGACTTAACAAGTGCCTTTTCCTTCCTTTAGTTTATTTTTCTTAAGATTTCATTTATTGTTTTGCAACATTGGAATTGGCCATAAGAAATTAAGGGTAAAGTTGTTGGCTATGCAGACCAAGCATCTAGAAAGTGCTTCGAAGCCTGAGAAGAGAAGTTGGGTAAGGTTGGAATGCAAGGGGGAAAGTTCACATCGCCCCTAAAAAAGGTTGAAGAAGAAGAAGAGTAGAAGGTAGCAAACCCTTCTCAAAGTTGTTTAGCAAGGGAGTAGGGATATGCTAATAGGAGTGTCGTTAGGGACTTTAGTGGTAGATGTGGGAGCATTTAATGGGGTTATGATTCCGAGGGTTTTGTTGGGGCTGTAGTCATAGAGTAGGGTTTTAAGTCAGTAGGTGCTTGAGTGGATGTGGAGTAGGTAAGTTTGGAATGAACCCTTGAAGCCACCACTGTATATGCCATTGAGATTCTCGATGACGATTATGTTAAACCTTTAGTTCATTAAGGTAGGCAAGCAACTCTTGTGTAGCCTAAAAATCATCCTGCTTAGAGGTTTGAGTAGCTACGAGTGCGGTTTAAGCAACTAGTTTCAGGTAGAAATGAGTTAGAGGCCTCAACAGACTTGCTAAGGAGGTATAATGAGGTAAGTTGCTCATAAGTTTCAATTGAATTGCTTATTGTTAGCTTGATTACTGGTTGTATGCTGTGATCACAGCTATACAACTTGCTAGATTTCGTTTTGGCTTATAATCAATTAGTACTTCTATCAGAGTGAAGTTAAGTAAGGGCCGAGGTTGAGCCTCTCTAAAAGGCATTAGAGGAGGAAAGGAAAGTGAGCAACTACTTAGACGTCGGGAGCTCCTCGATCAAGTAGGTTGACTGAAGGATGAGCTGAAGAAATTTGGAGAGTCCAGCAAAGTTCTAAAAGGAAAACTGGTTACCGAGCTCAAGGCCAAAGAGGAGGAGCTTGATAAGGTGCGAGTTGAATTCAGCAAAAGGGAGGGTAAGCTCTTAAGAGGTGAGGGTTTGATGTTTGAGGTTAGACGGGATATCTTTATAGAGACCTTAGAGGACCCCCTGATCGAGAAGGCTACCACTACAGCTGGATATGCTTTGGTAGAGGAGGTGCAGAAATAAGTTTGGTAGAATATGCTCAATGCAAACTTATCCTTCTTGCATCGACTGAATGAACCTAAGGTTGCTACTAGAGGTAGGTCGAATGGTGAGTTGTTTAGTGGCTTGTCATGAGCTTTTAATAGTGGCTTAATTGTAGGCCTTGGAGAGGGGGTTAGTGATGGGTAAGGTAGGCAAGAGCAGGAGAGGTAGTAGGAGTAGTAATAGGAACAACAACATTAGTAGCAAGTCGAGGATGCTTAGGAGCATCTTCGAGTTTTTTCTTCTTTTCTTGTAGTTCGCATGGGCAATGTGTACCCATTTCTGAACTTGTTTTCTGTATTTTTCTTTTGGGGGGTCGAGGCGCTGACCTCCTCTTATGTAACCATTTCAACTTGAATGATTGATGTTTTATTAATCATCTTTAATCTCATACTTACTTTCCCTTAGTCGTTGCTTCTTATGTTTTTACTATGTCTGCGTGCTTAAACTCCACTCGTTTTTGTCTAAGTCTTTTCCAATGAAGAGGATGTTTATTAAGTAGACTTTTATACCTTGTATCCTTATGAGATTAGCTAAATTCTGTATCCCCGAGTAATAGCTTCTTACGAACCCGCATGTTTGCCTGTATACTCTTACCTTAAATTTATCCTTGATTTTTGTCTAAGAATTTTTATCTTGTGATGATACTTACTTGTAGGTCAACACACCTTATCTATTGAGTAGATTGTGATTCTTAGGGTTCACTTGTAGGGGCTTAGCATCGTGTGTCAATAAGCTTGCAAGAACATATCTTGTGATGATGTCATAGGATCTCCTTAGCAAAGCAATTTTGGTATGGTAAATCTCTTGTTGGCATACGTTATCCTCTCTGTAGAGTTTATTTCGAGTATCGTACTCTTCTAGTGGGTCGAAAGCCTAGAATAAGGTACCTTCAAGAAGATATTTAATGCGTGTATAGCTCAACATTAATTCCTGAGGCATTGCTTAGGTTCTCGATGTGTTGGGGCTGTACGATGATCAATACGTATATGACTGAAGACATCTCATAGCTCCTATATAAAGGGTACGTAGGTCCTTGCCTTGCCACACCAATTACCCAAACAACTTTAATAGGGTATACTTGAAAGCTAACATGAGTGTATCCCAAGCGATCAAGTTGAGGGATAGGGTACTCGAGTTAAGGAGGGGGTTACCTTGGACCTCTTCCTTTAGGTTGTGATTGTAAGGCATAGACAATTGCTTGATAGCGATGGTTAGATCTCGAGTTATGACTGGGAAGCATATGTGGCCTTTAAGTCCTTCCCTCTTTGTGTCTTAATAATATTGGGGAGAAGAGGGGGGCTCGGGTGTAGCCTACTACTTATTCATTATGGCTTCACCACGAGGGCACCCGTTTGCATAGGGCTCTAGGTAGTCTTTTATGCATACTATCCTAGATAAGCTTAAGTAAACTAGGGTGACTGCATTGACTATGGAGGTAGAAGGGTCCTTTCTCTACCTTGACATGTGGATTGAGGTACTCATGGGAATTTTTTGCTTCATGAGTCCTCTAATTTGCTATGGGTGAAGCATCGACCTTCTTTTGTTACCAGTAGGGCCTAAACAGCTCAACACTTTAGGAAGAGTAATTGGATTGGCTGCCCCTGTTGTTGCCTCTATGGAAGAGAGGCTCTAGAAGATGGAGTAGGGACCTTCACTTGGAGGTTAACTATCACTAGGACCTTTACGGTTTGTAGCTTAACCATGTAAGAATCTAGGGATGTAGTTACAACGTGAGAGCTACCCGAGTCGAAGTTGAGAGGAGTTCCTCTTGGAGAAGAGCTTTCAAAGTAAGGAGCCAAGTCAAAGTTGAGAACGGTCATTCAAGCAAAGTGAATAGCCATAGTATAGGAGGCAATTGTATATTTTTGTACTATTTAGTTTTCTATCTTGATGTAATTGGGCTCATTATGCTAACCCATTGAACCTTGTACTTCATTTGATTAGTGAATAAAACTTTTCTCTTTTGATCATTGCTTCTCATTAACTTATCTATTTCCCCTCAGATCTTGCCATCCAATTTGACTTAGAGTTGTATTTAATAAATGCTATAATAATGCTGTACTTAGGTGAATGTTAGATGATGAAAAGTTGACTCATGTTCGGGGGTATGATGTAAATCAATGCCCAGGCAGAGTGCCCGTATCATTGGTATAGCAACTAACTTAGGCAATACTGAGGGATAAAAATTGACCTAAGGCTAAGGGCTTGATGTAAATCAATGCCTAAGAGAGGGGCTAACATCATTAGTGTAAGGATTAACTTAGGTGAATCTTAGGGATGAAATCAACCTAAAGTTAGGGGCTTGATGTAAATCAATGCCTGAGAGAGGGGCTTACATCGTTAGTATAAGGACTAACTTGGGCAAAACTTGAGGATGAAAATCAACCTAAGGTTAGGGGCTTGATGTAAATCGATGCCTATGAGAGGTGCCTACATCATTAGTGTAAGTATTGACTTAGGCAAAACTTACAAATGAAAATCAACCTAAGGTTAAGGGCTTGATGTAAATCAACGCCCATGAGAAGTGCCCTTGTGTTAGTATAAGGAATAACTTAGGCAAAACTTAGGGATGAAAATCAACCTAAGGTTAGGGGCTTAATGTAAGTCAATGCTTGTAGGAGGTGCTCACATTGTCAGTGTAAGGACTGACTTAAGCAAAACTTAGAGATAAAAATCGACCTAAGGTTAAGGGCTCAATGTAAATTGATGCCCGAGTAATGTTACCATATTATTTGACTAACTTGGGCAAGGCTTGGGGATGAAAATTGACCCAAGGTTATGAGGTATAGGAGAAGAGGAGAGGCAAATGCTGGAAACTTTGTAATTCATTGCATTCAACCATGGTTACAAATGCTTTTGATTCCAGTCGTTGTACTTAAGGAAAGTATGGTCTTAGATTATAGGCATTCCATACCTCAAGAATTGGTTGTCCTTCTAGTGTCTCAAGCTTGTAAGAACCTCTTCTCACATCATTGATCACTCACACGGGTCTTCCTAATTAAGGGCAAGCTTACCTCATCCTTCTTTTGAGCCTGTAGCCTCTAACTTTCTACACACTAAGTCTCCAGGGTAGAAAACCTTATGTCGAACACTATGGTTGTAGTATTAAGTGGCTCACTGATTAAATGTTGAAAGAAGGCAAGTGCCATTAATTTTGCTGTTAATGGCATAACTACTCTTTATTTAATCACAGTTTTAAAGAGAGGTAAGGCTACTTGTTGATAGGCCGCTGTGCATGCTCGTATAGTGTCACGGACTTTGTCGATGGTATTAAGGCTTACTTATAGGACCATGTAATTAGTATTCACATCGAAGTGTCGTATCTTATTGGTAGGTAATTCTAACTCAATAGGAAAGATAGCTTCTGTTCCAAACACGAGACGAAATGGGGTCTCTTTAGTTGAGGTTCTATGCTTCGTACGTTAACCTTAAAGTATGTTGGGAAGCTCATTAGCCCACTCACCTCTTACTTCTTTTACCTTCTTCTTCAAACTATTGAGAATTATCTTATTGATAGCCTTAACCTAGCCATTGGCCTAAGGATGGGCTATTGAGGTGTAGTTTAACTTAATGTTGTATTTGTTGCAAAAGTCCCTGAAATGATCATTATTGAATTACCTCTCATTGTTAGTGATCAACCTATATGATACTCCAAAGTAAGACAGTATATGGGAGAGAATGAACCCTTTAGTGGCTTGGGCTATGATGGTCATGACAATTGATGCCTTTGCCCACTTAGTGAAGTAATCTACTACCACTAGGATGAACTGTTAGCCCACCGAGGCTTTTAGGAAGGGGCTAAGGATGTTTAATCCCTACTATACGAATGGCCATGGGCTTATCAAGGGGTATAACACTAAATTGGGGATGTGAGTGATCGGCACATGCTTTTGGTAGGAGTGAAATCTTTGGACTATGGTCATGGCATCTTTCTTCATCATGAGCTAATAATCACCTAGCCTTACCATTCAAAGATATAGTGCTTGCGATTAGATATGATTGCTACAAATTCTTGCATGGAGCTCTTTGAGGACTCGAGTGCCTTCTTCTATCCAAAGGCATTTGAGGAACGAAGTGCTATATCTTCGTTTGTAGAGCGCATCATTGATTAGTGTATAGTTAGTTACATCATAGGTTAACTTCTTCGTCTCGACTCGTTACTTGGGTAATGCCTTTATCCTAACATATTGCTTAAGGGAGTCCATCTAAGAGGACTTAAGAGCTACTTCTGTCATTTTAGTGACTTGTTGCTATTGTACCTTTATACTTCTCTCGGAGAGATACTGTATGAAGAGTGGCTTATTGCAGTTATGTAGTGTAAGGATGGTAGATGAAGCTATCCTCGATAGTTTATTTGTCTTTACATTTTTTACTTGAGGGATTTTGTTAACTTCCCATGAAGTGAATTTTGCGAGAAGGCCTTATACTAAATGTAAGTACTTGGCCATTGTTTCACCCTTGATCTCATATTCTCCCTTGACCTATTGTACAACCAGCATGGCGTCTAAGTATGTGTTGAGTTTTTCTACTCCAATATCTTTGGCAATTTTTAGGTCGGTAACGAGTGCCTCATATTCAGCTTCATTGTTGCTCATTGGGAAACCAAACTTCAGGGCATAGAGGATCTTTGTTCCGTATAGGCCTTATAACATGATACCGGCCCCATTCCCCCCTTAACCCTTAACCTTAATGGAGGAACTGTCAATGTGAAGTGTCTAGATGGGTATGGTGAACTTAAGGTAAGGCTCGTTTGCTTTAGTGTATTCTGCTATGAAGTTTGCGAAGACTTGTACTTTGATTGCTTGTCTTAAGCGAAATTGAACTCCATGAGCACTACACTCAAGGGAGTACTTCATCATGCAGCCTGGAGTATCGAGCCTTTATAGAGCAGTTTTAAGTGGTACATCCATTAGTATGACAATTGGATGTCACTAGAAGTAGGGCCTAAGCTTACAGGCTATGATGACAACTGCAAGAGTAAACTTTTTTATTTTTGTATAGCTAAGCTTGGACCCATAGACAATGTAGCTGATGTAGTAAACTAGTTAATGGTCATGACTGTCAACTCGAATGAGTACTAAAGATAATGCTTTATCGCTGACTGCGAGATATGAGTACAATTCCTCTTCGGGTATTGGTTTGGAGATTATGATGGGGTCGCTAAGAAGTTCTTTAGCTCTTGGAAGGCTCGTTAGCATATCGATATCCATTTAAACTCAACGAGGTGTTTAAGCAAATCCTAAAAGTTTATGTACTTGTCAGTGCCTTAAGATATGAAACGATTGAGGGCGGCTATCCTTCCTGTTAGTCGTTGGACCTCTTTGACCTTGGTTGGGGCTCGCATGTCCTGGATTGCTTTAATCTTATTAGGGTTTGCCTCTATCCCTTACTCTATGATCATCAAACTACGAAACTTGCCCAAAGCAACTCTAAAGATGCACTTCCAAGGGTTAAGTTTCATTTGGAATTGGTAGAGGGTTTAGAAGATCTCTCGAAGTTCGTTGATGTGGTCTTTTCTAGTTTTTCTCTTAGCAATCATATCGTTGACATAGGCTTCAATGTTCCTGCCTATTTGTAGCTAAAAGATATGAATCTACTTGTATTTGAAGTAAGCATCCATGAAACTAAGAAGTGCATGACTGGACATCAAATCGATAAGCTAATCTATACTTGGTAGGGGGAACAGTCCTTTGGGCATGCTTTTGTTGAGGTCAGTGTAATCGACACACATGCACCATTTTCCATTTTCTTTCTTGACAAGTATCGTGTTGGCAAGCTATTAAGGTATTTCTCATGTCGAATGAGGCTTGCATGGAGCCACTTCTATACTTCCTTCTCGATTGCAACCTGACGTTCAAGTGTAACATGTCGTTTCTTTTGCTTGACAAGTCGAATGGCAAGATTGACATTGAGGTGGTAAGTAGCCTCGGGAATACAGATGATCCCTGGCATGTATTATGGGGTAGACTCAAAGTGGTCTGAGTTTTACTTGAGGAATCCTATTAATTCGAACTTATCGTTGTCCGGTAACTTGGCCCCTATTTTGGTTATCATTCTAGGGGTGTCAAATATTTAGACTTTGAGGGGCTTTTTTGCAGGTTTGCCCCTTAATGTCAAAGTAAAGGGGGATAGGTGGACTCGATGTTCATGACGTTGTTTCTGGATTATGCTTTGAGGTAGTGCATCTTGGATAAAACCTAATTTCCTTTGGCCTCACCAACTCCAATGGGCGTCATAAACTTCACTTTGAGGCATTTTTTGCTAATAAGCATGTTAAATTTTATTGTGCTTGGTCTGTTGAGGATAGCACTATATGGTGACCATATGTCAACAATGATAAAGTCTATTGACTAGGTGATGACGTGTTCACATCACCTAATCGAATTGATAGGGTGATGATCCCTTTTATGGGCACTGGTCTACCTCCTTCGAACCTTATCAAGCCATGTTTATACAACTAAAGGGGCTTGTTGAGTTATTCTTTCATTTTCTTGAAGATGTTATAGAAGAGTATGTCTATCAAACTCCTACTATTGATGAACGTCTTGGGAACATCAAAGTACCTAATTTTAGCGTTTATGACAAGTGCATCGCTATGGGGCTGGTTGATTCCTTGCCTGTCTTCATTGGTGAAGGTTACCACTGCGTCTAGCTTCTTATTTTTTATGATATCTACCTCATGTTTGGGTATGAGGGTGGTGTTTCTTGACAAGAGGTCGGGTTCGCCAAATACGGTGTTGACTTTATTATATCATCCCCTTTAGTTCGGTTCGTTCATAGGGGCATTAGCCTGTTGATTATGGTTTTGCTGTTGGTTATCAACTCAACGATGCTAGGTAGGTCGTTGAATTTGGTTTTTTCTTATTTGCAACAAAGTGGTTGATGTGGCCTTTATGAACAATGCCTTCGACTGCATTCTCAAGGTGGCAACACTCATCAGTGTTATGTCCATAGGCTTTGTAATAGTTGTAATATTTTCTTAAGTTCACCACTTCTAGCGTATTGTGAATGCTTGGCGATCTCGAGATCTACTATCGAACCTTATACATGATTTTCTTGAGTGGTCGAGTTAAGGGTATATATGAGGATTGTCTTTGAATTTATGCCTTTATTTTTCATGCTTTTCTTATGCAAGGGGTTGTGGTCTAGGATCGTAAGGTCTCAAATGATCCTTCACTGAGTTACAGGTGTTATTTTCCACCTCGAAGCAAGCTTTGATGGCATCCTCTTGAGCTATGTATTTCACAATGACTTTCATAAATTCATCCAAGGATTCAGGCTTATCCAATGATATTGTATTAGAGAGCCTTTTATTTAAATATATGCCTGTTAGGAGTTCTTGCAGAGCCTTTCCTATATCAAGCTTAGAAATATTATAGCTTTGTTCGATTAAAGCACTCAAGATATGATTATAAGGTTTCATTCGAGCATTGCTTGACATTATAGAGGATAGAGGAATCTCTTCGTAAGACTCGAGAATCGAGAAAGCATTGTTAGAACCTGCTTCTTAAGTCATCGAATAAAGTGATGGATGCCTTGGAGAGGGTGTTAAACTAAAGCAAGGCGACTTTTGCTAGTGTACTAGGGAAGGCCTTGCACATGATGGCATATGAGAAGTTGTAGAGGCTCATTATTGTCAGAATGTAGATGAGGTAGTCATCTAGATCAATAGTACCATTGTAAGTGTTGAGATGTGGTAGCCTTACACCTGTAGAGAGTTGTAAAGAGATGAATGGGCTTTTTCTCAATGTAGAGCAGACACTTGTATTGATGACTCGACTTTCTTTTGATTATGCACATTAGAGGCGCAATGGATGTATTCATTGAGCTCATCGTGTTCATTGAGGTCATGTCTTTATAGTCTTTTGGTGATGGCCTCAATGATAGGCTATTGACTAGCTTACTTGTCGCTATACGTTTGCCTTCCACATGTGTTTTGCTGTGGTTATAGTTCGGTTGCTCATGTAAGTCTTTGTATGGTTAGTGATTGTACTGAATCTGATCATGCAAATGTGTAAGTCATATGTTGTGTAAGTTGTCATTTTTGTTTAGCTATGGGGAAGAATCGACGATTGTCTTCTTGTTTAGATGATTTTTTGATGCATTTTTTAGTAATGTTACATCTTTGTACATGGGTATAGTAGATTCATGGTATTTTCTATTTTCTTCTAGCATCTACTGGATGAGTGATCTGAGCTATTGGACTTCGATACTTTCATTTTGAGGTAGAAGTGTTTGATCACCTCTACCTTATTAGGACATATTAGTATCCTTTATAAGGGAAACTTGTAGATTATTGGTTTTACTTTTAGCCTTCGTCGTAGTGGTGGCAAAAAATAGTGGGCACTAAAATGTTGATTGTAGTTATACTAACTAAGGTGTCTGGACTCGAGTAGAGTCAAACTCAAATGGGCTTTGGCTTTGCCTCTTGCTTCTTGGTACTTGCAAAAAAGCCCCCTATGGGTGAAGCTATGAGGGCTCTTTGATGTTAAAGTTAGCAAGGAGGATAAGGGAAGGTGAGATAAGCATTGAAGACCTAATGGACTGTACTTGCCTAATGTGTATGTATAGTGTGTTTGACTTCTACTCTTCAGAGAGGGGAGGGATAAGAATTCTCAAAAAGTAAGAGGAGGAGAGAGTAAGAGTCTCTTACTTCCTAGTGCTTAGTCCCTTTTTTGTAGGTTACCTAGACATGTGGTGATCAGGCACTCGTTTGTATTAGTTGCTAGTAGACAATGTGTTTTGTGGTAGAGACTGAGCATTATTGTAGGCTCAAGGATGTTGGGCGTGCTAGTTGTACTATGGATGTCAAATGCTCATTAATGAGTTGTAGTGGCATGTAGGTGTTAAATACAAAAGTTGGGTTGAGATGCTGGGGAAGGGGTTAGTTAATGCTCGATGGGGGCGAGTTGAGCCCCAAGCTTACACCAACTAATTGATGAATGCTCACTTGATGGTTAGGGGTCGACCTACTTGTGAAGTTGTCATTAGCTTGCTAAGAAGGTCACAATGTGGAGGATAGGCTCACCATCAATTCGCTTCTTCATTAGCACAAGCTTATGGCTTCGTATGGGGGTCATGGTGAGACATGCAAGCTTACTATTTATCCGAGCTCCATTCGATCTTCCTTGTGATAGGCTTCATTTGTTAAGCCTTAGTTCAAGCAAGAATTAAGTGTCGATAGAGCTAATTTTTCTTATGTGCTATCTTATGCATTGTTAGCTTTAATTTATCTTAATAACATGTTATGATAATATTGAACTTAAGCCATCGCCGATCATACTCATGTTAAGTTATGACTTATGACTAACAGTTTACTTAAATTAGTAGGATTGCCATCTAACATATATTTTTGCATAATCAATAATCTAATTTAAGCTTTTCACTCACAATTCCATAAAAAAAAAAAAGACACTTATTGGGTACACAATATGCAACATATCCAAAACAAACTAACCAAAGCAACTAAACTTAACACCATGTTAGCTTTTTTGTATAAGTGAAGTACTAATTTAAGGTGATTGAGAAAGTGTGCAAAAAACACCCACACTTCTAAATAAATATAGACTCACCTATAGTAATAGAGTTCTAAACTTTCTTAGTCTAGTAAAAATTTTATAAAACCTACCTCTTTGATAAGTATTTGATGCCACTTTGAGTGATCTTTATTACAATAATGAGTCTGAAATCTTTATTATCATTTAATTGTATAAGCATAGAACTTAACAAAACAATGAAAGAGAAATATATCTGTTGATGTAACCAATGAGGAGTGAAGATACATGACATGGTTAATGATGGTGGTGAGTGGCAACTAGCATAATGATGGAGATAATGAGCGATAGGCGAGGAGAAGTGGAGCTATCGGTTAATAATGTCTTTACTCTTTAGTGTGTTGATGGTGGTGATTGAAAGGATTGAAGATAGACATTGAACAATGCAAAGAGAACTTGCATTTAAGTAAGGTTTATGTTTTGAGTAGAGAGAAATGGGAAATTAGATTTAGGAAGTAGACATGGATGATATTATAGTGTAGAGATGAAGTAGGATTTCTTTTTTTTTTTTTTCTTTTTGTTGATTTCCTCTTTTTATTTTTTAAATTTTTAGTGGTTTGGTAAGCCAACCTAACTTGTGGTTCTTTAGCGCACTTAAACTCACGAGTTAAACAAATTAGGTCAAGGTTAAAAATTTCAATCTTAACTCACTTTTCTAAATGGTTTAAAAATGGCTTAAATAGGTTGGCTTGCAAGCTTAAACCTAATTTTGATCCATTAGGTTTTTGGGTTTTAGCAACTTTTTATTCTTTTATAACCATGGTGAGCAATTGTTCACTACCCTAAAAGAGTTGCATGACCACTTGAGTTGGTAGCTATTGCTCACCACCATTTGTAGGTCGCACAACTTACCTTTATTGATGGGTCGCAAGCCATAGTTTTGTTTAGCCACTTATTGGCCACCCTTTAGTCTTGGGATGGCTAACAAGTGTCTTAAGAGCCATTATTGTTGGTTTTTTTTTTCATTTAATTTATGTACTTTCAAAAAATTTTCAATTAAATTATTAACTTAAATTATTTAACAATAACATCAATCACTTAAAAGTTGTCACGTGTCCCCTATGTATGATTTATACAAAAGTAAAAAAGCATGAGTTATATATTTGTTAAAAATATAAAGTTTAGGCCACCTCTTTACAAAAGATAAAAAAGCATAGGTCCTTTTTTTGTTAATTCACCCTATCGAAAATAACACTTGAGTTTTTCTTAAATAAGGAAAATATTTTTCATTGACTTATATACTTTTCCACAAATGAACACATGAAAATGCGAACAACGTTTTTCAAGAAAAAATGTGTTTCTTAATAACCAATGGAGCAACGCTTTATATATATATATATATATATATGTGTGTGTGTGTATGTGTGTGTGTGTGTGTGTGTGTGTGTGTGTGTGTGTGTATGTATGTATGGATAGATAGATTGAATGTATTTGACCAAATTTAATAAACATTAGGGATTTTTCGTGATGTCTTCTCATATCCTACATTGAAGCCAATTGTCTCTTTTTTGATTTGGATCTGCACCATTTATCATTCTTTTAACTCCCTTCAATTTACAAATCAATTATTAGAATTATCTAAATTTTTTGAAATATCATGTGATGTCACTATGATGTCTTCATATTTTTTATAATTTAAGCCGTTGATAATACATAGGAACATCTCAAGAAGGTAAATGGAGGGAAGCCAAATAAATAAAGGGAAATTAAAGAAAATAAATGGAGAAGATCCATTTCCATTTCAAAATCTTATAACCAGAAACTACCCTATAACATATAAGAACAACCTTAAAACATATATTCTCTATGTATTATATAGTACAAGATATCTTATGAAACCCATGAACATAATATTTCTAAGGTAAACTGCTAACAATCATTCACTTCTTCCATATATTTATAATTAGTACTTCATCAATTTGATAATCTCGAATAATTTAATCACATTTTTTTTTGGCAAAACAAAAAGAAAACATATTTTTCAATAACATATTTCTCATGAAGATATACACCATGAATTTGGTAATATAGCTCTAAACAATTTATCACCAGATGAATATTATAAAATTGCAATTTGTCAATAAGTCTATAACCACTTGTTTGAAATAAGTAAAAGTACTTATTTTCTCATAATTGTAGTAGGCAAATGAGCTTAAGTATCGAGTATATACTAGGTAAAAAAATATTATAGTTTATTGTGTTTTATATTATTGATGGGTGACTACAATGCACCTTAGAACTAAAGTACTAGTTTTGAGGAGAGCATAGGTTATGGAGATATTGTACCATATATCCTATCTAATGGGAGAAAATTTTAGAAAATTGGAATAAAGACCTATCTTATGGTTTTTAATATCCATTGAAAACTTACGCAGCCACAAAGGGTAGCACGGGTCTAACTTCTAACGAGGCTATACACTCACATATTATTGTTTGCAACATATATTAAGGTCCATTCCCCTTTTTTTGCAAGGATCATCCAACCTAGAAACTCAATGTGAGTTCTTCTCTTACAATTTCATTATCTGTATTAAAATGTTAATGAGTATAATAAACATCCTTCTAAGTGATACCTAAGGCGTAATAATTTTTTATCTATTTTTTTTTACATGACTATAGTACTCCTAACTTTAATACTAATGATATATATAATATTAGCATTGATATATAATTTATATTAACTAATGCAATGCTCGTCATGCCTCTAGACCATCGAGATATAACAATTGCAACTACATATTTCTATACAAAATAAGGACATGCAAGGCCTAAAAATAGGTCATTGTAAGCTATAATATAAATGTACTAAACCATATATATTCTTTTTCCAAACACTAAAAAATTACTCAATAGACTTCACATTCAAAAGCATGTTAAATAATAAATCAAAGGGAAATCTTAGATTTTGATTCATGACATAAGTGTCCAAGATATAATATAACTATATATATTATTGGTTCCCTTAATTCTTAATCAAATTCTTCTATATCTTAAGGTAATATTGTAATGCCCTAAGAACCCTATTACCATTACAATTTACCACATACCTTAACTAATTCAAAGTATGCTAAGGTTCTAAGATCCCTAACAGCTAGAAATATCAACATTATCCAAATACTTCAAAAGATCATAAGATTTAATTAGTCATTAACCCTCCATAAAAGGAATTCATCCAAATTAACACAACTCATAGCATAATTTAGAGGAATTTTGCATGCTCCTATAACTATAAGTAACATAAAAGTCTTTAAGGGAGTTTAAGAGCTCTACAAATTACTAAATATGAAATAAACTAACAAAGGAATACATCAAGCATCTCTAAAGATAACTAAGTCTTCATCACATAATCCATCTTTAAATCCTAAAACACATCAAGCTTCTAGTTGTCATAAAAATATAAATAATCCACACCATTCTCTTCTTTTAGTTTTTGAACACTTAAATGAGTTGCTCTTTATGAAAACCAAGAATCTCCACTTGAGAACACTTAAGGATGAACTAAAAACAATAAGAAACTAAAGGATTTAAGGTGCTATGAGGCTTCACACAAATTTCCTTTAAGTTGATTCTCCTAAAATCTCACCTTAATCATCTCTTGGTTTCCTCTTTTAGTTGGGTTTAAGGTGCTTGTTCTAAGTTTCTACCCAAAAAGTGAAGATTAAGCTTTATTTGGTAAATACTAAGATTTAAACTAAAAGAGGCTTATTAAGGGGGTAAGATTTTAGTGAACTTTTGAAATGCCCAAAATATCCTTGGTTTTAGGAAACATTTTTCTATTACGTTACAAATATGGTGAATTATCCTTGTGTCCACTCCTACACCAAAAGTTATGTCTAAGGTAATTATAGATATTGATTTCTTGTAATTATTTATTCCTAGAATCAAATATATGAAACATATGTAAATTGAAACCTAGTATTAATAAAATTACATAATGTCTATGTATATGATACACCATATGCATAGCTAAACAAATATAATAATATTAGCAAACAATGCACCTACGATACATGTGTAGATTAAACGAAATTAAATTTATATCTTTAAAATTTACCATTATCTATTTGGTGAAAAATTATAATTTTTGTTAAATAATATAAATATATATTTATTTATTTTTCCCTATCTACACTCACTTTAAATCCTTCAATTTTTTATTTATGAGCAAATCATGATTATAGATAGAAATCTATCCAAATAGATAATGGTAAATTTTATTTTACAATCATCATGGTTATATTTTATTATAATCTAAGTTTTAGCTATGCAATACACGTACGTAAATAAGGAAGGAGAGAAAACAGAAAGGGAGAGAAACCGTCAAGCTAATAGATTATTGGATAAGCACCATGTTGTATGGGAGATAATGAAAAAAGTGGGTTTTAAGATTGGGAGAGATTAATGAGAGAAAGTAGGTTGATATGTCAATTTTATTTTTAGAATAAAACAATTATAGTTTTAATAACTTTTTTTTAATATCGTTTTTTTTACAATAAAATTTTAATTGGAATGTTAAATGGTAATTTTTAAAAGGACAGTTACTTAAGGGTCAATTTGCTTTAATAATATAAATATAAGTAATAGCAAAAAAGAAATACATGCTAGATCAATTATTTTATTTTAGGATAGGATAGCAAGCATAAGTAAACTTGATGTCTCAAGCAAAACTAGACTTACTAAGTCAAAATTATATTCTAAAATCATTAGAATCTAAGAGTCACATTGTTTTATTATGAGCTTACCGTTTGTATTGGTCACCAATCAATCAATCCACTATCATTATTTCTAATAACATCTCATACCATTAATGCAATTTGTTGATAACTTCTCTTTAGAACTCTCAATATATAACTTATGGAGGAATTATGCCATAAATGCCTAAACTAATACTCAATTCTTAATACTTGAGCCTTAACTTGCTTATTCAATTGGTTATGGCCTCAAAGTACACATAAATAACAATCAAGAAAGAATATTTGAATAGTTATGAAATTAATTATTTAATCTTTTACACACAAAGAGCAAACATTTGTAGCCTACATACTTAAGATTTGCTCACCAACTTATAAGTAATCCATCCTCAAAAAAATATTGACAAAATGATATATCAATATCCTAATTAGATTAATAAATAGCATTCTTTAACTTTAACTCTCAAAATAGCTTAAATTGGTTAATTATAGACAAAATTAGGTCAATCAAATCGTCTCATGAATTAAAGTGGTTGATCACTTTTCCTTAAGCCCCTATGTGGTTGTTTTATGTGGGAGATGTAAGCATAAAATTAAAAATACGATATCATGATGGCATTAATTTGACAGACTACATGTTACACATATTATGTGAGAACAAACTCGATGTGTAAAGAAGCACATAGCCATATCATTCATAGCCCTAAAATTCATCCTTGAACACCTTATCGATTGGACAATCATCAAAATATCCATCAACTACAAAATTAGTAACTCTTATTACATTTTCTCTTAGCAACTCCTTTACGATTCATCATATTTTTCCATAATCTACATAAAATTTCTAAAATAAACTAACAACTTATAATTTGAAATCAATGATAATGATAAAATAATATTTGAACCTTAATTATAAGAATCTAATTTCTCTTATTCATTATTACAGTCATGAAGCATTTTAAATTTTAATTTTATCAAAGAATCTCAATTAGGCTTAAAGTTTGGAGTTCTTATGTTATTGTACATAATAAAAATTAAGAAAATCTCCTTATTAAAAACTTTATGCACCAATTTCACCACACATGCTATGATTCTACCTTCAATTTCCATGAACAAAAAAATCATATACAACACAACTTATGACCAGTTTCACCTTACTACACTTTTAGAATTCTAAAAAGGGAGAATGACATAATCCTTTTATTTGGAAAAATATATTGACAAATTTATTATATTATGCAACATTATTTGGAGTATTTTAATATTAACATCTTAAAATATTAATTTAGATATTCTCTATTTACATATTTATTTTGTCTTGTAAAGTAAATAAGCACAAAAGAATTTAGATCACCAAATGAAAGTATTAGACAATATTAATGAATAATTTGGTAAAATTTTGCCTTAATTTTAGTGGTAAATTGCAAGTTACTTCATAATCCATCATTGAACAAATTTTTTAATCTATTATTTAGTTTGCACATTAGCCAAAATTACTAAACAAAAAGTTTTGAGGTATTGAATAAAAGTTAAAATATCCATGTCATATATTTGATGATATAAAAATTTATTCCATATAGTACAAAATAAATATATCTTCAAAAATTTAAAAAGAAACTACACATTATAAGTTTCCAAATCATAATACTAAACCTTATGTAATTTATTATATGAAAAATAAATTTTTAAATTTTTTCAGCTATAGAAATTCATATCCAATACTACATACATGAAATATAGTAAAAAAGGATTGTGTTATCCTATTCTTGTCATACTAAATTGTCTCTTAACTAAGCTTTATAGTTTTATCCCAAAGAAAAAAAAAAAAGAATTTATTTTTGTGAAAACGCAAATAACCCTTTAAACATTGACTTATATGTAGATTGACTTTCTAAACTTTGAAAGTGCATTTAAGAATCCTTAAATTTTGATAAATTGGTAAATAAACACAATAGGTTGAAAATAATCCTCTTAAATTTTGATTTTAATATACAAACACTTTTTAAACTTATCAAAATGTACTTTAAGATGAATTGAATTTTGATAATAGTGTGATTTTTTTTAATTGAAAAAGAAAATGTACTTTATATTGCTAATTAAAATTTAGGAATTTTAAAGCATGCTTTAGTAATTCAAGAGGTTAATTCACACCTAAGTTAAAGTTTAGAAGGTTATTTGTAATTTTCTCTTTATTTTTTTTTTTGAAAGAATTATAATATAAGAGATCAATATTTGAGGCAAGTTCAAATAAGGAATTAATATTTCAAAAAGTTTAAATAAGTAATCAATATTTTATAAAGTGGTTTAAACAAAGAGATCAACGTTTTGAAAAGTTTAAATAATGAATCAGCGTTTTATAAAAATTGTTCAAATAATTTTATGGATTAGTTATTATGAATCTTTTATTTAAATCATTTTGTGAAACATTGATTTTTTATTTGAATTTTTTGAAATATTAATTCCTTATTTGAAGTTTTTAAAACGTCGATCATTTATTTAAACTTACTTCTAAATATTAATCTTCTTTGTTGTAGTTTTTCCTTTATTTTTTTATCAGCCAATATATTGGTATTAATTAAAGCTTGATTTTGAATATGACGTATTTATCCTTTATATCCTTTCCTTGATCTTTGTCATATCAAACCTTATACCCTTAGTCAAACAAAATCACAATTAAAACACTCTCTCTTCTCTCTCTCTCTCTCTCATACACACATACAAAATGTAGATCGTACGCACTAAACTATCCTTTAAACACTCAAAATATATAATAATAATAACAATAAATATTTTAAAAGGATATATTTCCAAATTCTATAACTACCCAAATCTTTTAAAACCCTTAATATATATATATTTAAATCTTCTTTATTCTCTTCCATACTCT
Source organism: Lumnitzera littorea (assembly GCA_024138015.1). Taxonomy (NCBI): domain Eukaryota; kingdom Viridiplantae; phylum Streptophyta; class Magnoliopsida; order Myrtales; family Combretaceae; genus Lumnitzera; species Lumnitzera littorea. Next base: position 75,855,608 of record JAMXBB010000010.1, read on the forward strand.
TAAAAGTTTCCTTCTCCTTCTTATAAAGTTTCTTATTCTTCTTATTGACTTGTGTAATGATTGACGTCTACCCCACCCTCCCTCTCAGAATAATTTAGGTAATTTTACCTCATTTACTTTTGTGGTCCCCAAGAAGTATCAACTTCCATTTGTTTTATCCCGCTATCTCTTAGATTTCCTAAATTCTAACTATCATATACAATAGAAATGTATTCATCTCGACCCTTTTATTGTAATTCCACTTGCTTTCTCTTCATTCTACTTAACCATCTATTAGTTTTACCAACAATCTTTTCTCTATTCACTCTTCACTGAACTTTCGGCTTAACCATACAATTGGCATTTGGTCTTAGCTTGCTATGATCTCCTCAATATATACATTTGTGTTTTCCATAATATCGTTCACAAATTTCAAGTTTATATGCCAAATCAACTATGCTATGTCTCATTGATTTCCATCACTTGCCAATGTTTATTCATTGTTTAGTCCACTTAGTTTGAAGAACTTAATTTTGGTTGGATCAATTTTCTTTTGCCACTAAGCTAAAATTTCCTGGTATAGGATTTATAATTATAATTACATCAAACTTTTATTCACAAAATTTTTCTTTGTTTTATTTATTCCATTAACTTCCTAAATCTTCTTTTGGAAAACTTAAGTCTCCAAAATTATTTCACCATTTATTGATATGAATGTTGTCAGACTTTTTTTTTTAATTTTTATTATTAACATAATTATCATTAACTATATAAGTATTTGTTTTGTTAATTATTATTAAAGATGGTATGTATAAAAGTATTAGTTTTTTTTTTCTTTTTTTATTCATATACTATTTTTAGATTTATTGTTAGAATCCTCTACACCCTTCCCCAATCTCCGCCGTATCAAACCCTAAACCCTCAATCAAACAAAACAAAATCACTATTAAAACTCTCTCTGTCTCTCTCCCTCCCTCTCACTTACACACAGGCGGAATGCACACGGTACGCACCAAACTACCTTTTGTCTTCCCCTTCAAAGCCCTAAACCATTCCCAAATACTACTTCGCGCCCTCTCCACTCAGTCCACACCGACCGAGTCAAGCACGCAGAAACTTGAACGAATCGCCGACGAACTACTCTCGCTCACGAAGCTTGAACGCTATGATTATTCCATCCTGTTCAGCCATAAGATGGGGCTCAACAAGTACGGTCCCGCCGTCTCCGGCATGGGATCTCCTGGGGCATCCTCCACCGGCGGTGGAGCAGCTGCTCCTGCAGCAGAGGCGGTGGAGAAGACAGTCTTCAATGTTAAATTGGAGAAGTTCGATGCAGCAGCAAAGATAAAAGTGATTAAGGAAGTTAGGGCTTTTACGGAATTAGGGTTAAAGGAAGCGAAGGACTTGGTGGAGAAAGTGCCCGCGGTTGTAAAGAAAGGAGTTACAAAGGAGGAAGGGGATGCAATTATCGCGAAGCTTAAGGAATTGGGTGCCACTGTCGTATTGGAATGAGATTGAACTTGAGTTTAGGGTTTAGAGCATTTCTACTTCTTTTAATTTTGTATTTTGGTTTTGAGATTTTTAAGGTTTTCTATGCACTGTAGAATAATGTTGTTTTTTGAAGGAATGGAATGCAGTGGAATGGAATCACAACTTTCAGCTTTTTCATGTGCTGATCATTGGAGAATTTGGCCATAGGGATTTAGTAGAATGGAAAGGAATGCCATGGAATGAAATTCGTTGTCCATAATGCTGCTATCTTTAATTGAAGGGAATGGAAAGAAATGGTACCAGTGATAGCTGTTTTCGAGTGTTTACAGGATGGGGTAGAATGTTGGATCCTGCCAAATGTTATTCTATCGGTGATTTGGTGAATGGGCTTTAGTAGAGTGGCAGATTGCAAAGAAATGAAATTTGTGATCAGCATTTGTCCAACCGTTAATTCCTTTGAGAAATGTGTTATTGTGAGCAAAATGGAATGCAGAGAAATGTATTCATGATAGGTGTTTTCTCTTTGCCGAATCATTGTAGAACAATGTTGGCTTTAACACAACTGAATGGAATCAAATCAAATGCAATTCGTGTTTTTTTGTGAATGCTGATTGATGTTAATAAAGGTTTATCTTTTTTCTTAAACTATGAAATTTTGGGTTCACAGCAGGTGGAGTTTAACTTTTCAAGGTTCCCTTTTCTTTTTTTCCTTCTTACAGATTGATGCTATATTTATCATTTTGAAGGAGTGAGATGGCACATGGATTCTTCAATTTGAATCTGCACAAATTTTTGTCAACTAGACATGGAACATCACTTTGTGCATTGTCGGCTGTCTGGAGCAATTATTGTTATTGCGGTTCCTTCAGCTCATTTTTAACCTGGAAAATGCAGAATGAGTTGCATTTTAAACTTTCACTGCCTCTGCTTTTTTATGTTCTCATGAATATCATGTGAAATTCAGTTTGACATTATTGCATACCCAGAGGGTGAGGTAAGGACAAAATTCCTCCTAAGTGAATGTGAAGCAAAGGGTTCCTTCTTTATCGTTCGAGTTGGATAATGTATCCTAGAAATTTGTGAATTTCTGGATAAAAATATTGGTGCCAAGAATGGTAACTTAAGGAGAGATCAACTTTGTGTGTGCATCTTCAGTTATCTTTTAACACCATTGACCCTGAAGATGCAGCATCCAGTTGCACAGGCTCCAAGTAGTAGCTTATGTATCGCATGGATATGGAGGCTTGTCAAAATTCTAGACCTTTATTATGCCATGAAAATGTTAAGAAAAGGCATTATGAGAAGCATGATATATGATATGCTTGCTTGGGCCTGAATGCTGAAGAATAAGAAACAATATGTCATTAGGTTTTACCAATGCAGAGTACATTTAGAACCGCTAGGCAAGTCACAATTGAGTGCACCAGATGTTCTACGAGGGACTGTTTTCCCCAAAATTTTTTCAACTATTTTAGGATTCATGGTGGGTGCAGGTACTCATTCAAGCTACATGGGTGTGCATCCCAACACAAGGAAATGGAAAAGCAATTTTTTCTTTGAGTATTTGCTGTAGAGGTTGTAAGCAGAAGTGCAAGAACAATTTACTGACTGTTTGGGCTGTCTGCATCGGCCCGAAGTTCCAGCAATTGGCACTTTCCTTTTTCTGTAAGAGTACATCGCTTGATCAATGATAGTAGTTTTGCCCATCTTACTGGTGAGAGTGATTTAAAGAAGTTGATCCATGTTATGGGGGAATCCCTTCTCTGTTGTTATCAAGAAAGCTGCCAACAGCACTGTCACAAAGGAGTGAAGCATCCTTGCAAGGTTTGCAGTGGGAATCAAGTGAAGCTTTTTGACATTCCTTCTTGTCGTAGACATGTCTTGTTGTAGCCTGGATATGTCAAGACGGCATTTTGAAAATATGAGCAATGATGGGGATGTCTCACTGTAAATGGAGCTCATTAAGTGGCTCAAGCAACAAAAACTATGGAGGAGTTTGAATGGGACCATGTCTTGGATTTGGGAAAACTTTTGTGGGATGTCCAAGAAGTGGTTCTTCATGAACAGAAATGCAAATGTGGATTTGGGAGAACTTTTTCTGAATATAAGGTAATTTTGGAAGTGTACATCTGCCCTGGATTGCAATGCAGGCACATGTAGACGGCTGGAAACTGTCATTTGAATTGTTCTTGGGCTCTGCTTACATCTTCCAGGGGATTTGTCTAACTGGGAAATCGCTCTTCATTCCTTTTCTTTGGGTTGGGTACCCGTGTTGTTTGAACTTATATATTGGAAAGCTCGTCATCCTGGGACACGTCTTATTTCATATGAAGAGACATTTCAAAAAATCAGTCTTGATTTTTTATCAGCAGGTTCTTTAAGCAGCAACAAAATGCTAACCCACAAAAGATCAAGGATTACTGCCACCAAATGCCGCTCAAAAGGAGGTTACATAAGCACCAATAACCATAATTTCTGTGGAAAGAGATGCAGATTCATTCAGCCAATGGAAAAGCTTAATAAGTGAGGATGGGTATAACTACATGCAAGTATTTGAACTTGCATGTTTTTCCAAGAGCTGATATCATGATTTGTTTCAACTGTTTTATTTTCATACGATCTGTATTTGATGCATATTTGTTATGTGTATAAGAGTATATTTATCATATTTTTCTTCTATCTTTTTGTTTTTTTTTGTTTTTTAAATATCCGTCTATGCCAGAATGATACTAAACCAATGAACCAAAATGTTTCAAGCATGTGCCTTTATATTAACCTTTCAAGGACTCACAGTAGCTATGTTGTTAGAGATTGAGTGGATAATCTTGCTAGAAGTTCTCATACACAAATTGCATTGATAAATGGTTCTAGGTTTTTCAACAGAACCACTTGAACAATCCAGTGCGTAATGTTTGACAGGGCATGTTTATTGCTTTCACATATTGACAGGAAAGAAATCATTAAATTTTGATTAAATAATGTGAATCTTTGAACAATTTTAATGGTTAGGAAAATTGGAAATTCCATCAGTCTTTCATTTACAATTGCAATGGTTTACTTAATTAAAGTCAACTAGCTCGTTGAGATTTATACTATGGTTAATTCGTTCAAAGTTATTTGGTCCAATTGTAACTTCATCAACCAGAAAAACAAACAACATAAGAATCTACAATTTGGACAGCATTGATGTTGAACGATAATTGCATTAAGCTTAGAGGATGAGAAATTCTCTAAACAGCAACTTGTCTTCGAAAAAACACTGTACGAAGAGAGAGTTCTTCGACAAATGCCTCTTCTTTTAGCAAAACTTAAGGAAAAATGAGGAAACTAAATCCGCTCTACTAAGCTCTTTAACCAGGTGCATAGGGTGAATGCTCCTGTAAGGCCGTAACAAAAGAAAAATAAAAAGTCAAAACAAAACCCTGATTGCATTCCCTAGGGCTGTTTTTCAGTTCATTCCAGTTGCATTCTTGATTGCATCGGCAGTCCCTTGTGCCTTAGCCTTCATCTGCTGACCAGCCTATCCAAGAGAGAAGACAACATACAGAATTAATGTTGAATGCTAACATTAGCTGTCGTGATTTCGTTTAGCTTATAAACTAAAAACAATTTATCCAAATCAAACTGGAATTAGGATTCATTTTGTGTATTATATTTTAGCTGGTGCCATTTAATTATTATTAATATATTTTTTTTTTTCTGTATGATTTCGTTGTTATTATTATTTTCTTAAATCATAACATCTTTTTATTCCAGGGAAAAATACGTTAATTTTCACTAGAAGTGTCATGAAGTGGGAAGGGGGAAACAAAAACCTCATTGAGGGTATCCCTAGCAGATTGTGCAGCATTGCTGGCTTTGTCCATCATCTGGCTGGTCTTTTCCTGTAACACACAATTACCATTGATATAGCCGGAACAACATTATGATCAACTAATTGAAACTCATGAGAGAATATTACATTAAAGTGTTCATTGATTTTTCTCGTGAATAACCTTAAAACATGTTAAATAAACTACCTAGCCATATGGTCCTAGAAACGTATAAGAAATATGATCTAAACGCATCAGAAATTTTAGAAATGCTGGGGCTGGTATGAACTGGAATGCGGGTCATACTCATTCAGTGGTTTAAATTGCTCCAAATGCAGGGAACACGTATCTTTATATTGCTGGAATGATTCAACTATTTATCCCTTCTATAATTATGTCAAAAATTAAATGAGGTATTCAAACCTGAGCGATTCCCTTGCTCTCTCCAGCACGGTAGCTCATGCCCATACTTTGAGATTGAGAGTTATCCATGTTTGTCTTTTTGATTCTTAAACTACAAAGAAGCTGAAATTTGTAAATTTCTTTTTTATTGCAAATTTAAGGACTGAAAACCTTTTTGCTGATGGATAATCTCAGTTTTATGCAAGTATTTATAGTACTTGGGGACAATTCATTACTAGACACTTGTAATGGCCAGATTTATTACAATTGAGAAAAATTAGCTTCCTTCATCTGCTAGGACAAACACATGTCGGATTAAAAGTTATAGTCCTTGTTCAGAGATTTTCTAGCCACTAGAGTTGGGTTGTATTGAGGAGGTCATTTTCCACCTTAATATGCATTATTTACGTGCTTGTTATCGCATGGATATGGATGCTTGTTGGAATTCTACATTTTCTTTATTTATTTTTATTTCTTTCTTTTTGTTTAATACCTGGAAGGGAATACGTTTTCTTACCTCGTTTCGAAGTAAAATAATTATATACAATTTATACCAAAAGACATTTGCTTCTTAATCCTAAAATACGTTCATAACTAGCTATATTAATTTATTAAATAGAAATTGTCTTTATATCGTTTCCATGAGATCATAAAAAAAAAAAAAAAAAGAAATTGGATAAAGACTTTGTCAGAATATTCAAAATGGAGTTTACTTTGGAGAATAAACTCGAGAATGTACAGCAGAAATTAGTTGTCAAGATAAAAGATAATAAGACAAAGTTATTGAAGATCAAATGAGAAAACAAGTCCAAGCTCCGATAGACAAAGAGTTTTTATCTTACGATGCAACGATGAAATTTTCATTTTGTTCTTTAACTTTGCAATCATACTGTACATTCGTGTTTGTGTTTGAGTAAGGTTATTGTTTAAATTTTGGATAAATCAATTTGAATAGTTATTTCTAGTTTTAAGATTAGTAGCTTATAAATTAATTTGCTTCTTTCAAATTGTGCCTCGTTATTTAGAAAAGGTAACAAAGAGATAAAATATAAGCTTATTTATAGCAACAATAATTAACCATCAATCTATTTATCTATCGAGATAATATTTTTCCCTATTCACTAACAAATCAACTAATTAAGCTCTTATTTCAATAGTCAATTCGATCTTCCAAGTGGATCAGGGGCAAATGTCGACTAAAAGATCGTTTAGGTTTTAACAAAGCATCACTTCGATTAATCAATTATCTGTTATTCCTTATTGCTATTTCAAAAATGATAATTCGGCCAGATCCAAAATGATTTATTAAGTAAGAATAGGAGTCGGGTTTTTTTTTTTCTCACTCCATTCTTCTGATATTCAATATTCAGTTTAGTTAACTAATCAAAATGTTTGCTCGTAATTTTGAATATAACTATACAAGTCCTACCCTTCGACGGAATTGCTTGCGAGGAATCGGGTGGGCAGAAAGGCGGGCTGCTGCTTATGTGGCAGGAATGCATGGTAGATGCCACCCGTATCCATCAGTCGCTGCAGGAGATACATGTGCTCGTTCAGGTTAGGCCGTTCCACACTTCTTGGTTTTTTAGGGGTATTTATGCCAGTAACAAAGATTCTGTTTGAAAGTTGCTATGGGATAAGCTTAGGCATTATTCTGCTGATATCGATAATAAGTCCCGGTGCTTACTTGGGGATTTCAATGACATTATAAAAGCGGGGTGGCGCTTCTTTTAATGAGAAAAAAAGAAGAACCATATCGTAGTTGTATGTTTGATTACGGCCTTTTAGATTTAGGTTTTGTCAGTCTGTGTTTAGCGTGGTCCAATAGGCAACCCATTTCGAGTCTGATACGAACCCGAATTGATAGAGGATGGACTAGCTACACTCGGAAATCCATTTATCCCAATTCGGTCATTAGACAAGTCAGTTTCGGATCATTGTCCGATATTGTTGCCAAAACATCCTGAGTGGCCCACTGTCAAAGTACGTCCGCGCTTTAGATTCTAGCCCGTTTGGCTTTCTCACCCGACCTTTCCGTCACTAGTTAAAAAGTGCATGGCAACAAAGTGATAACAACCTTATCGAAGCTGTCCGTAACTTTACTGATGTTGCTAGAGAGTGGAATAGGAATATCTTCGGGTTTTTAGGCACTAAGAAAAAAGAAATCTTGTCCGAGTTAAGGAAAATAGAATTTGCTTTAGCTAATCATCCCTCTCACCATCTAGTTGAGGACAAAAAAAAAATAGAAATTTTCCAAGATTGGTCCAGGTTGAGAGTTAACCATGCAAAATCTCGTGTCCTTTTTTCAAAAATTACTTCCCTTGAAACACAAGAAGAAATCCTCAGCATTCTGCAATTAAAGAAGAAAGACTCAATGACCAAATACTTAGGCTTTCTAATTAACAAAGGGATGCACTTAAAACATAAAGACCTTGATGCAGTCGTATAGAAAATGCAAAAAATAAAAAAATAAAAACTATCAACTTGGAAAGGTCGCATGTTAAGTGTGGCTGGTAGAGCCATTTTGATTTAGTCCACCCTCAATGCCATCCCTACTTATTATATGCAAGTCAGCCCCCTTCCCATGAAAACTATCAATTATATTGATAAGATTACTTCCTCCTTTTTCTGTGGGGCTCACTTGAGAGTCGAAAAATTCATTGGCTGGCCTCGGTTTTATTAATCTACAGGCTAGGAATCAACTCTATGAAGTTAAGAGAGCTTGGTCTCTTCATCGAAATACCACCCTTTGGAGTCAGTTTTGTCTTGCAAAGTACAGAAACTACAAAAATGGATTTGAATTATTGCAAGCTCCATCCTCCTCCCCATTATGGAAAAGTTTAGTCAAAGGGAGTAACACATTGTTATCCTTAGCTACAGCTAGCCTAGGTAATGGGGAAAGCTTGAATTTTTGGTATGATAATTGGTTACGAGGGACTTCTGTTAGAGATATAATTTCTGGTCCCATAGGAAAATGAAAACAAAATCTAACGGTTGTTCAAGTCTGGATAAATATTAATACATGGAACAATGAGTTGATTGGCTTTGATATTTCTGATATATTGTTTTCAATGTTTGGGCCGTGCTTACCAATGAAAGGGCTACAGGACAATTTTTTGGAATTTACAACTCACAGCAGGTTTGATTTGCAATAATTTTATCAGGCTCTGTTGTCCAATGCACAATGTGAATTATTGAATGATTGTAGTTGGTTGTGGAAACAGAAACTTCCCTACAACTTGCAAATATTTCTACGGTGGCTTGTACATAATGCACTGCCAGTTGCGGCTAACATGGCTGCTAGGAATTTATTATATCAATCATGCCCAAGATGTGATAGCCCCAATGAAACTGTATTGCATTCTGTTGTTAGTTGCCCTCTTGTTCGTCCTTTTCTACATAAGCTATCTTATGTTCATGCATCTGATCAATCAATTACTCAATGGCTGCAACAGCATTTTGCTTCTATTCCTTGTAGCGGTGCTAATCCCCACCCTTCACAGCATCTTGTTTTGATCTTTTTTCTATGGCTCATCTGGAGACAACACAATCATATCCTAACTTGCATGATACATGGCAACTAGCTAGAGCTCAATCACATGAATATTGGGTTACTTGTGTATATAAGAAGCACCAGTTAAAACGGGAATTTCTCTTAAATGTTTCATGGCAACCACCCCCTTCGGGATGGTTAAAATTAAATACGGATGCATCCTTCTCCACTAAATCTGGTGATGCTACTGCAGGCGGTGTATTAAGAAATGAGTATGGTGACTGGATAGTTGGATACGCCTATTAGTTAGGAGAAATAGATGTACTATCTGTTGAACTTTGGAGCTTGTGGTGGGGTTTAAGACATTGTAAATTTGTTGGCATTGATAAATTGGAGGTTCAAATGGACTCCAAAATTGCCGTTGAACTTTTGACAAGTTCCTATACTCACTCCACTTATAACTCACAAATTTTTCATGCTTGCAGGGAAAGGTTGAGTGAAGTCCTGCAGATCAAGCTTCTTTTTGAACACTGAGAAGTGAATGAGGTAGCAGATCATCTGGCCAAACAAGCAAGACTTTTGGATGTGTCTGACGCTTTTTTTTTTATTCCTCCACAAGATACCCTTCCACTGTTACAAAGCGACTTTTTGCCTGTTGTCACTTTTTCTAAGATGAACTCTGTGAATCATGTACATAAGGACTTTGATGCTTTTGTGAATTGTGCTGGGGGTATGCCCCCTTAATGGTTATTTAAAACTCTTGCTTTCAATATATAAATAAAGTTCTATCTGCTACCTAAGAAAAACTATACAAGTCTTCTAGCAGATACAAATAGAGCATCTTCATCTCATTTGATTGAAAGATGCTTACGGAAGCTTGTGTGGAATTTAAATCGTGCTCCAAAGACCTTTACTACTAACTTCAATATATTTTACACAAGAATTTAAAGTATTCTTTGTGTCCCTTTACCGTTAAGGAGGAGACTGTGGAATACTTATTCTTCCATTGTTACTGGGTTAGACCTATTTGGTTTGAGAGGTGCCACTTACGAATTGATGAGTTTGATATTGTGCTATGTGACAGATGGTTTCAACAAATTGAGGAGCAGAACTTTGGAAGCAAAGAGTCCATTGTGCATCCATTCTAAAAAATTAGCATCACATTTTGGCACATTTGGCTTCCGAGGAATGAAGTAGTTATAACAGCAAACCTTTACTACAAGAGAATTTAATTGCAGCAATCAAAAGAGATTTTGATCATCATTTCAACCAGAGAGCTCAGACTACCCTTGAATGCAGAATAGATACTAGTAGACAGAAGCAAAAAATCAAACAATGGCAGCCTCCCTCCTAAGAATTTATTAAGATAAAGAAGATCTTTTGATCTTTCTTCGAAGAATGCAGGTCTTGGAGTAGTGTGCAGAGATGAAGCAGGTACCCCCCTCCAAGCGACAGTCACGAACATGGACTGTGAGCGTTGTGAGATGGCCGAGCCATCAGCTATTGGAGCACATCTTGATACCGCTATTAGAAGAAATCAGAAGAAGGTGATTCTAGAAACAGATTGCAAGGACATCTACAGTTTTATTACTTGATCAAGACCGGAGATTGGAGAGATTGTGGTGTTTTTCATGGTATTTATGTTTCAAAATCTATTATAGGTTCGTGTTCTTTATTTAGTATCCATGGTAGCTAATACATGTGTCTATTAGATAGCAATCTAATAAAAGTTTGGGATGAGTTGCAGTTATAAAGTAACTAGACTTCCATCCCAATTGGTTAATTTGCTGTTTTTTTCGTTGGGCTTCAGACCCCTGACTTGATCTTGCTATTCAATAAAGCATTCATTTTGAGGAAAAAACTTAAGCATTAGCATGCAATTAAAAAACAGGGTCCTATCTTTTTTCCCCTCCCGAATTGTTGTAGTCAATCAGTGAAATAGTCTTTTCACAAATTGAATTGATAAATGGGACAATGTTTACAATAAATACCACTTAAACAATCCGGTTCATAATGTTTTGAAAGAGCATGCTTATTGCTTCCACTTATTCATAAGATAAAAGATTTTGATAGATTTTGTTTAAATAATTTAAATCTTAAGAACTATTTTTAAAAGTGGAATTTTTTATACTCATAACTGCAATGATTTAATTTTTTATCCAAATGAATATATACTCACTTTGCAATCATAACCTAATTAAACCATAATGGTACGAAACTGTGCTTGAATGGTTTGTTCACCAAAAGTTAGTTGGTCTAATTATTACCGAGACTCTTCATCAACCCACAAAGACAAACAACATGAGCAATTTATTAGGACACCATAGGTTTAGACAACCATTGAATTTTCAATGTGAATTGCATTAAATTTAGAGGACGAGAAATTCTCTAACAGCAACTCATCTAGGAAAAAGAAACTGCATAAAGAAAGAGCTCTTCAATAGATGCCTCTTCTTTTTATAGAAAGTTGAGCAAAAAATGAAAAAGGAAAATAAATCCCCTCTACTAAGCTCTTTAACCGGGTGCATAAAGTAAATGCCCCGAAAGGCCATAAACTAAACCAAAAAAATAAAAAAGAGAAAGTGAAAAACCAAAATCCTATATTCTTATTCATCAGAGGAGGATTGCATTCCTTGAACTTTTCTCAGTTCATGCCAGTTGCATTCTTCATTGCATCTGTAGCACCTTGTGCTTTTGCCTTTGCCTGCTGACCAGCCTTCCCAAGGAAGAAAACAATAGACAACATTGTCATTAGAATTAATATGGGCTGTCATGAATTGTCATTGGATTTAAAACAAGTGATCCAAATCAAACCCGAATTCATATTTGTTTCTTGGATTATATGTTAGCTGGTTAGAATATGATTATTCCCACATTAGATAATCTTAATTTTTTTTTTTTAATATTTCTATTGAATCTATCCTCCATGTTCATTTTTAGTAGGAACAGTGAGCATAGAAAAAAAAAAAACCTCATTGAGGGTATCCCTAGCAGATTGTGCAGCATTGCTGGCTTTGTCCATCATCTGGCCGGTCTTTTCCTGTAACACATACAGTTCCCATCAATATATCCTCACATAAGTAACCTTAGTACCAAATATCAATATCATCAACCAATTAAAATGTTATACAATGAAAGTTGTTTTTAAATCTTCTAATAAATAACATTAGAAACACTTTAAGAAAACCATTTAGTAACCATTTTTCACCAATCAAAATAAATGAGATGAACAAACCTGAGCCATTCCCTTGGCTTCTCCAGCACGGTAGCCCATACTTTGAGATTGAGAGTTATCCATAGTTGTTTTTTTGGATTCTTACAATAAACAGAAAATGAAATTTGAAAATTTTGTTTGTTGCACGCTTAAGGAATTGAAACTTTGGTGTTGATGGATAATCTCATATACGAGCAACAATTTATAGTACTTAAGGGCAATTCAAAGCCAGACACTTGTAATGGCCAGATTTATCACAATCGAGGAAATTTAGCTTTCTTCCTTAATCTGCTAGGACAAACACGTGTCGGATGACGAGTAGTTGTTATAGTCCTTGTTCAGAGATTTTATAGCCTCCTTAATTTGGGCTACGTTGAGAAGGTCATTTCTCACCTGAGTATGCATTATTTACTAAGATTATGTATCGCATGGATATGGAATGCCTGTCGGAATTTTAGACCTTTGTTATGTCAAGAAAATGTCATAGAAGACCTATGAGGAGCAAGCCAAACAGTGTGATTTATAATGGGGCTTGAGAAAAAGATGTCATTAGGCTTTAACAATAAAGAGTTATTTTAGTATGTAGAAATCCCAAGCAATTAGCCTTTGCATTGTTCTTGGACTTTGGTTTTACATCCTCAGGCGATAGTCTAATTAGAAAGCTGCTCTTCTTTGTTTTGGGTTGCATGCCTGTGCTGTCTGAAATTGTCTTTAATATAAAGGTTGTTTAATTACCAAACTCTAGCAAAAAGATGCTAAAGATCAAAGCATATCACCCTCTCAATTGCTGCTTGTAACCATTAAGAACTAGGGGTGATGGATCATGCTTACATATTATTTTGTTTTATTTTAATTCACATCTATGCTAAAAATATATATATAATGAATAGAGATCATAAATAATGAGTTTCTACTATCATCATATTATAATCATATTTATCATGTCGCGTGTTGTGCTGATTTCATATTTTATCTTATTAGTCATATTTTGAATCCATGTCATGTCCAAAATTTTTAATCTCATTAAGAACCATAGTTTACATGGAATAAAAGATGAGGTACATGAGCAAATGAAGAAGCTTAATAAGTATAGGATGATACAATTATCGGGGAATGGGATGTTAGTACCACATTAAAAGATAGGTTCCTATCTTTATGTCTACATTGCTGCATCCATTGAGGAAAATAGTCTTCACAAATTGAACTCATAGTCATAAAAGAGCATAGGTTTTACAACAGAAATCACTTGAACAGTCTGGTTCATAATGTTTGATAGAGCATGGCTTATTGCTTCCGGATATTCATAGGATGAATGACCTTTACATTTTGATAAAATGATATAAATTTATTGAACAATCTCAACGGTTTGGACTTAGCGAGGGTGGGATTCCATAGTCTTCTGTTCACAATTGCAATGATTTACTCAATAATTTATCCTAATTTATCATAAAAGACATGACAATCTACCATGTATCCTTGTTATCTGGTAGGAACACACAAGATTTGAGAATCTTATACTCTCTATTTCTTCTTATTCAAGTCTTTTAATACTTGAGTTGGTTTTAAAGATAAGTCCTAAATAAAATGAATGAGCCATGAACAAAAGCTAGTGGCTAAATTGCAAACGAGATGCCTAATTCAAACAACTCGTGTTCATAAAATTTATCTAAATGGGACTACAAAATCAAACCGTAAAAGATCGAGGACAACAAGAATAAGCAAATTCATCGTCTTAGGCTGTGAAAGTTATTTTATTTTATTTTATATGTCAAACCTAAGAATATTAAATTGGATCCAAAATCATAAAACTCTATAAGCCAAAACAATATTGTTTCATATCGAATCATCATCGGCGGCATCAACCATTAGTAGTTAAATCAAAAGTAATGGCTCGTGTTACTATTACAATTATTGGCAGGTTCATTATGGATATCTTGACTTGTATTAGGCACAATATTGCAATTTTAACAACCTCCCAATCCGAAATGATAATGGCTACTTCATCTCGATAGTAGGTCTTATTCGAGGACATGCAGCGAATCCGTGATCCACCTATGTAGAATGGTTATATCCTTTGGTGGATATAAAATAAACACACATTAAACAATTTAAGCTCGAATATTGATTAGAATATTTATCTAACCTTAACACAAAGAATTAGTAAAGCAAGGTAGTTACTTGGTCACTAGTTTAGATTGATCGCAGGGTTGGCTCTCTATTTTTAGAATGAATATAAAAACTATTAACAAAATACACAAAAAGAGAAATACTAGCTTAAAAATTTTGAATATTAGTTCAAAGGTGCAATTTCAAAAACTTTTAGATGGAGTGTCACATTATTTTATAATCATGGATAAAATAAAGACAATGACAAAAGAAATAATAAAAGGTAAGGGTATGTTTTAAAGGGTTTCTAGTTCCGTGACTTCATGCATTTTTGAAGAAATGTGTCTTAGGTCACATCAAAGCATGGGGTATAATGGCATTCCAACCTATTTTTCTTAAATGGTATAGGTCTAACCAAATCTAATATTGTATGTATATACATATAAATACTTTAACCAAAAGTTAGGAGATTCATGTATTGTAATGCCATGTTTGGTACACAAGAATGATATGAAATGAATTGGAATGGAACGAGGATCAAAATGATAAATTCTTTCTTGTGTTTAGAAATACCCATAGAATGATATTAAATGTGTAAAGAGTACTAATTATTAAAAATACCCTTAATTATTAAACATTGTAATTTATTTGAATGATAAAAATGTAATTTTGAATCAATGTAACTATGAAACCGCGATTTCATCTTCAAATTATATTTCCAAACATAGGAAAATAGAATGAAACCTAGAATTACGATTCCATTTCGATCTATTTCCACATACTAAACATGAGATAAGTAGAAGTTTAAACAATGCTAATGGCTAAACAAAGCATCATGTAAATATTAAAAATAAAATAAAGAACTCCTTTATTCTAAAGAAAAGTTTATTTGGCTTGTCTACTAATAATATCCCACCAAGTTGCCAGGTTTGTATACTAAAAACTTTTTTTTTAGTTTGTAAAAAAAATCTAAACCAAAGATAAACCACTTGACAAAGGCTTGAAAAGATTTTTTTCTTTTAAAGTACCAAAGTCACCATCAATATGAATCGAAAAAAAATCAAAATTAGATGGGTGATCTAAATTTAACTTTTGACCTTTTTTTGGAAACTAAAGTTTCAAGATTTTCCAAGGAATTTTTGTTTAAAGCGAGAAAATGCTATCAAATATGTATTTTTAAAAAATAAGAGGGTTTAAATTCATTTTCAAAACTAACAAATTAAGCATGCAAGAAATAATTTATAAAAAAGCTTTTTATTTTTATTTTACTATTTTGCAAAGAAAAATCTTAGTTTAAAGGAAAAAAATGTAAAAATAAAGAAAAGGAAGGAAAAATAACAAAATGATTTTTATGGGGCTGCTGTGACTATGAGTGCTAATACACTTAGCTATTTGGGATTAAGTTAGAAGAAGTTTTACTTTTAAATATAATTTGTCATATATTTTCTAAAAATCGATATTAAAAAATGAAAAGGATATTATTTAGTATTTTTAATTAAAAATATATCTTTTAAGTTCAAAATTATAATTTGATTTTTAAGAAAAAAATTGGAAAAATTAAAACAAGGTTTCACTTGTAATTCTATTTTTGTAATATTTTAAAGAGTTTTATTATTAATTTTATTATAAAGGAAAAAAAGAAGCTCAGAATTTTTTTTTTGTTAAAAAAAAATTTTGAAAAAAAAAATGAAAGGAAAGATTTTGATAAGTTAAAAAAAAAAAGTTCTTTTTTAATTACAAAAATTGAGATATCGTAAAGAAATGAAAAAAAAAAAAAAAACTAACTCGAAGTTGTGTGAAGGTTAGCTTTGAAGCAGCTTCTTGGCTATATATCAAGTTTGTGTTGGGTTTTGAGTTGTCTTTGGATTTTTAAAATACTCATGATTGATTGAGCTTGTTTATTTTATTGAGGCAATCATTGATCTATATAGTCGTACAAGAACAATTCATTAATTGATTGGAGGTGGTTTGGTAATAGTAGAATTGGGCAGAGGTGAGTTAGAATTAGGTTAGGTTGTGGTGGTCGGGTTCAGTTGTTGTCTTAGATTGGTTAATAACCTTTTTTTCTTTTTGGCTTTCAGAAAAAAATTGGTAGTGGTTGATGTTTTCTGGGTGGTCGTTGGGTGGCTTTTAAAGAGTAAAGTGGTTTGAATTGGTGTTAGTGAATGGGTTGTCAAGATCCTAATCTGGTTTTGCACTTTGCATTTGTTTCAAGTTGAATTTGAAGACCTTTTTTTTTTTTTAATTTTTCCTTAGAAAGTTTAATAAATATGTAAAAAATAATTTTCAAAATAAGACAAATTAGGTAGTTTTTTAGCTTCGTCTCTTTTTGGGTTTAGCTTATATTAAACTTAATTTGCTTATAAGTTGGTTTATTTAAGCCCAATTAAGACACCTTTTTAGGTCATGATTTACTTAAATAGTCCTCAAAGTATATTTTAATGAGTAATCAAACTAAATTAGTGTTAAAAAGTTGAATTTTGAAAAATTTAACATTTTCTTTTCAAAAGCTCGAAAACTATGTAATCACATGTGTATTTTGACTTAAAAATTTCTCATTTTGACTTAAAGATTCCAATTTGACTTGAAATCTTTTGTTTTTGAAGAACTTCCTATTATTTTTTAGGAATCTTTTTTAGGGAAAAAATAGGGTGTTGATTGTGATCCTTGGAACCCATATAAACGGTGGTTGGGAAAGTATAAAGAAATGAAGGCCAAGGCCTCTTGTCTAAACTATAGCCATTTTACCATGCAAATGCTAGGGTCAAGCCAAACACTATCTAGATGGTGAGATTCCTCCCATACGAACGAGAGTGCTAACCACTCTGAGCATATAATATATGCTTTTACTATCTAGAAGATAGAAGAAGCCCCTTTTGACTGGTAGCTACAATATAGATTTGTCTAAATGTTACATATTTGTCATTTTGCTCATGGGAGCTTCTTATTAACTACAATTATGCTATTTGGATGAATTTAAAGGTTAAGTAGGGTTTCATTAGTAGCTTTTGATCTATAGCAAACTCTCAAATAATCATAAACCATCTTTTATGAGATTTATTAGTGTAATTAAGAGATTTGCATCCTCTTTAATGTTATGTTCTACTCAATCTCCCTAGATGTAAACTTGCTTTTAGAACTTTCTTATCTAATATTAAGGGTCATTAGTAACTGGTGTCTAATTTAGTATTTGCAACTAATATCAAACATTATTATAGGTACAAATTAGTATGTATTTCATGAAAGTGGGTGATCTAGTACTATTTATATCTCAGTCCTTTGCTTTTTCATAACAATATACGTAAAACCAAAAATATAAATAGTTTTAGCCTTAATTCATCCTTAGTTGGTGGTTTAAAAGGAATACACTTTGCTTTCATAAGCTTAACCTTGGATATATATTCATACTTATTTCTTTCATCAAAACTTGTAGGTGCTTCAAAAGGAACANTAATATCAATTCATTTGGAATAGCCATTTGGTGTTTACAAGTCAGTTAAACACCACAGTAGCAATTTTATATCGAATAAAGGGGGAATAGTCAAGTGAACATGGAATTAGTATATTTATATAGTGTATTTATATTTTATGTATCAAACTGTATATAAGATTATGTAGAAGGTTGATTTAGAGAACTAACATAGCGATTCTAGGCCACTAAACAGTTTTCTGCCATGGTGGTTCTGGATGTGGGTTTACCCCTTCAAGACCTTCCATAAATAAAAATAATTAAAACGTTTAAGCATGGCTTGTAGCACTGAATATTCACAAATGGCATAGAACACCTTCAATAACCTCCACCCATTGGAAAGAATTTGAGCAAGGTAGCGTTGATGATAGTTAAATAGTTCCCTCTCAAATTCCTTTAAAGGGAGGTGCATCCTATACTCAAAGCACTTCTTATGCACTACAGAGCACCTCTCTGATGCTAGTGCTACCATTTTATCTTGCCATGGCAATTGCACCACCAAGCCTAGGCGATCACCAACAATATAATTACTTAAAACATGCTTCGTAGTGGTCGGCTTGCTCTTACTTATCCGACTGTTTGGACCCCGATTATTCTTTGGTCCATCATATGAATCGATAGCCTCTTGTAAAGGATCACATGAGTAGACATCTAGTGAGATGTCCCTTATTAATCGCGCCCTATCAAGTGCCTTTAGTGCCTTCCTTGACTCCTCATCTAGCTGTGCCAGCACGAATGAAACCTCTTTGTCCCTATACGGGAAGTAGTACCACTTGTAGTTGCTTTGGAGTCCGAAGATGTTAGGTTACTCTCTAATGTGTTAAAAGGTATCTTATGTGACTTTGCTCTAGAGTTAGTTGACATATTGATACATGGATAGAAAAGAAGAAAGCACGAGGTTTTGCTAATGAAGAAGAAAGAAAGCTTAGAAAGCTTTTGCAGTCGTAGTAAGAAAACAAAATATGAGAGTTACGAAAGTATTCTCTTTGCTGAGTTGATGGGTATTTAAAGGCTTAAGGCCTAGGGAAGTGTATTGGTGGTTATGGGGATCTATACAATAACAATCCCTCGAATGCATTAAGATTCAAACACGTAGCGAGGGTTTAATATAGTTGTAATAACATGCACACTTGCATATGACATGACAAATGTCATGTTACATTAAATGTGCTCTAGATATGCATGCTAAACATATGGATTTGAAAAGGTTAGCTTCCTTAGGAAGTTTGACTAAGGCTCCATTAGTTTCTTTACCAACCATAACACCTCTTTAGTACGATAGCTTGGGGGGCCCCCTTACATCCAGCATAGAAAGGCTAATTCGACTTGGTTCTGCCTATGTAACCATGGACTTGACTAGTGTAATTGCACACCACCTCTATCAGACCACCTGCTTTGTTGAGCATCCTTTTTTGCTTAAGGAGGTTAGTACTCGCAGTCTCTAACTCATCATGCGAAGTGTTTATCTTGGGTTAAGATGTGATAAGCTTGAGTTAAGATACAGGGTGTCTCCTTAGTACGAACCCTGGTCATACCGTGTTGGCCTCTTCTCTAAGGACGTTAGCACGACCGCTACTTCTCTAGATCACTAAGTTACCATGAACACTTCCGATCTAGTTCAACCATGTGCTTGAGGAACCTGTCTATCCTCTCTCCTTGTCACCTTAACGGTAGTGAGATTACAAAGAGAGTGGGTAAGTGTAAATAGGGTATTTTGGACTTAAGCCCCTAAGGCCCATACCTACTTGCTTAGGCTCTTGGCTTAGTTTGACTCACTAGCATTTAACCTATTTGTCCTCTTAGTCGACCTAAGCCTAGGCTCATTAGGTGGCTTGCCCAATCACAACAGTTTATAACAGCTAGAAGATAAAGGATAGGGCTTGAAGATGAGGTCAACAACTAGAACCCAACAAGTTTGGACCATGTCACACAACACACTCCTACTACCTAGACGTGTAGACTTGCTAAAGTGTTACTACTTGTACCTTAACTTCCAGCAACCCTCCTCTATAAAAAGTAAACAACATCCTAATGGTAGACCACTTACACTCTTTGTACCCTTAGCTTATATTCGAGTTATCTTGCATTTTCTCCTTGCACACATAATTGACTTAAGCATCGGAGTGACCACGCCGGACAATACCTCAATGCCCCTCACTATCCTTTGTTTTGCAAGCTCACCATACAAGCACAAAGCCTAATCTCTCATACCTTATCGGTAGAATCTTATAAAAGACAAGATTATTAAAGGAATGTTAGTACGATAATAAAAGATAGGTTCCTATCTTTATTCCTATATTGTTGCATCCATTAACTAAAATAGTCTTCACAAATTGAACTTAAAGTCACAAAGAGCATAGATTTGACAACAGAAATGACCTGAATGGTCTGGTTCATAATGTTTGATAGAGCCTCGCTTATTGTTTCCAAATATTCATAGGATAAATGACCTTTAAATTTTGATAAAATGATATATATTTATTGAACAATGCCAATGGTTTGGACTTAGCGAGGGTAAGATTCCATAGTCTTCTGTTCACAATTGCAATGATTTACTCAATAATTTATCCTAATTTATCATGCCCCAAATCTGAAAGACATGATAATCTACCATGTATCCTTGTTATCCGGTAAGAACATAGAAGATTTAGGAATCCTATACTATTTATTTCTTCTTATCCAAGTCTTTTAATGCTTGAATTGTTTTTAAAGACAAGTCCCAAATAAAATGGATGAGCCATGAACAAACGCTAGTGGCTAAACTGCAAGTAAGACGTCTAATTCAAACAACTTGTGTTCATAAAATTTATCTAAATGGGACAACAAAATCAAATGACAAAAGGGTGAGGACAATAAGAACAAGTAAATTCATTATCTTAGGCTATGAAAGTTATTTTATTTTATATTTTTGTCAAACCTATGAATGTTAAATTGGATCTAAAATCTTGGAACTCTATAAGCCAAAACAATATTGTTTCATATCTAATAATCATATGCGGCATCAACGATTGGTTGTCAAATCAAAATTAATGGCCCATATTTCTATTATAGTTTTTGGCATGTTCATTATGGATATCTTGACCTATATTAGGCACAACATTGCAATTTTAACAGCCCACCAATCTGAAATGATAATGGCTACTTCATCTTAATAGCATGTCTTATTCAAGGGCATGTAATGAATATGTGATCTACTTAAGCTCGAATATTGATTAGAATATTTATCTAATCTTAACACACACAACTTGTAAAGCAAGGTAGATTACTCAGTCACTAACTTAGATTAATTGTTAGCTTGGCTCTCTGTTTTTATAATGAATATAAAAACTTTTAACAAAATACACGAAAAGAGAAATACTAGCTTAAAAATTTTGAATATTAGTTCAAAGGTACAATTTCAAAAACTTTTAGATGGAGTGTCACTTTATTTTGTAATCATAGATAAAATAAAGATAATGATGAAAGAAATAATAAAAGGTAAGGGTGTATTTTAAGGGGTTTTTAGCTCTATAACTTTGTGCAATTTTGAAGAAATGTGTCTTATGTCACATCAAAGCATGGGGTGGAATTGCCTAATTGTTGCAAACTAATGAAAACACCACGACAATTGATGGTTATATAATGGCATTCTAACTTACTTTTCCTAAATGGTATAGGTCTAACCAAATCTAATATTGTATGTTTAGAGGGTTATTTCCGTAATTAGGCTTTTTGTCCACTTTAATGCCTTGGACCGGTCAAATGGGCTAGTGACAAGGCCTAGCAAACTAAGCCTAATTAGGGATGTTTTAGGGTGATTTGGCTTAGTAAGCTTAGAATAGGGATTGTTGGATCAGTTCTTCTACTTTTGGTCTTGCTCGGTTTTCTTATGTGCTAAATGCAGACTCATATGGAACCTTTTAGAGCTTATTTGGCTTTTGTATGGCCTTTGTGAGTTTTAAATTGGCCAAAATGGGTCATTTGAAGAATTGTTCTTTTATAATGAAGTTGGGTAAGTCTAAGCCCAAGTCTAGGCCTATAGCCAAAGTCTACTAATTCAAGCTTATGTCCATATAAACGAAGGGATTAATATGAGCCATTGGATCATCAGAAGCGATCCAACAGCTACTAGCAACAATGGATCCTATCCATCCATCTTAGGATGATCCAATGAATGAGATTAGCCTTTAAAATCTATAAATAGGTGGCTAGTTCTCTCATTTTTAGGACATTCAACACTATATAAGATTGAAGACAAATGTGAAAGCACTGTTGGAACTCCTCTAAGGAAGATCAAAATGACTTCTCACTGAAGAACAGGTTAAGAATATTTGAGTATACTATATCATAATATTATGTCATAAGCACTACATGAGACATCAAGCTTACTTGTTCCTCCTCCCTCATCACTTCCTGTTACATCTGTACATGTGACATCATATCAAGTATTCTCCGAGATTGATCATTACATGCTTTGTACGTAATCTATCATCGATAACAACCCTACCTACATTATTTGGTGACACCATTAGGGAGGAGATTACTTGGAATCAATAATGGCACCTACTAATGGACAAGATGAAACTTCTAATGCTTAAGAGACTAATCCTGTAGTTGCTCATCAAACTCCAGTTTCCTATACCAAGGGTAGAAAGAGAACCCGCAACATGAGAGAAAAATGATGCAAAATTTTGTTGATTCCATAGGACTTTCAGGTGTTAGACCTTAAGAAGGATCTTCAATGAGAAGGTCAGAAGTGGCGAGTTAGAGTTAGATGACAACAATGATGTACGTAGAAACCCACTTCCTACACACAATAAACAGGGAGTTGCCAATGTGATCTCTCATGATTTGATAGCTTCCTAAGAGGTTGACCAACCGCAGGTTAAGGCACCAATGACCATCTTTCGAGAGGATATACCTGTTATTAGAGGAAAAGAAGTCAACGATGGTCCAAGTAATTATGTGATGTTGGCTTTACTTAAAATTGCTAATGTATGGAACTTCTTTGATTTGCCAGGATTTGATAAAAAAATCTAGAATTGTAGTAGCAAATGCCTTCATAGAGATTTTAAAGTATCAATTTGAGGAGCATAACATTGTGCAACCAATCCATAAGATAACAAAAGCACATGAGAATGCTATAGTTTTCACTAACAACGACATGTGTATCAGTAGCTTGAATCATAGTTGTCTATTGTATGTTGAAAGTGAACTCAACTGTTGTCCCATTCGAAGGAATTTTATTGATAATGGATCCTCATTGAACATCATGCCTTTATCGACTTTTAATGCTATAGGACTTGACATGAGAAGCTTCATTCAATAGTTGATTGACATACATAGCTTTAAAAAAAAAAAAGTTTAGGATAGGAAGAGGCAAGCTATATCCTATACACCAACTTGAAACACTTCGAGAGTTGAGCAACATAATAGTGAGAATATTTTGGACTCATTCCTTAAAGGAGGTTCACTTTGAATGTGATACATATATTAAAGTGAAGTTAGGCATTCATTTCTAAATCCTAAACACAATCATCTATTGTTCACCCTGTTGGACCTATTTGGAGAATTTCTAAATTCAAACCCTGTCAAGAACCACCCCATTGTGGGGCAATTTGGAGGTTAGGGTGATTAATTAGAAGATAAGGGTAAAATTGATTTATGCTTGTTTAAGAAACATTAATTCAAAAACGACTTTTATTTTTGATAAATTATTTTTATTTGAAATGAAGAAGAGCCAATTCCCTTTTTCGACCACCTCAAGCCCATACACTTGAAATCTATGGAATTAAGGCCTTGAATCATCAATGGAAACAGTCACTCTTGAGGCCAAAAAGAAAGAGAAAAATAATAAGAGATAGTGGGCGAAGCAATTAAAAAAGAAAAAAAGAAAGAAGAAAAAAAGGCCAAAGAATTATGCCCAGAAGCATAGAATAAAAAGCCTTAAGAAATGTCTTACATCCTAATAGGGGCATCCAAACCAAATCAAAAGGGCTAAGAGTCGATGCCCAAACAACCTCAGAAAACACAAGGCCTTAAATCATACTCCTAAGCCCGAAAACCTAAATTTCCATATCTATACTGACACTTTGAAGCCTCTCCTACCTATACTGAATCACATAAGGCCCCCCTACCCACAATATCGCCCTTATACATGTAAAAGCTCTTCAAATCTTAAAAGATAATTTATCTTTAATAAAAATATTTTTTAAAATAAGGGTAAGCATGCTTCTAATTTTTCCTTAAGGTTCTTGATTTGTACACCCGGGATTGATAAAAGTGTTTCTATCAAAGCAAGCCTTTTCATTAATCTTTTTTAAAACCTTTGGACCAAAATCCTAAATTCATAAGGGTAAACTAAAAAAGACCTGACGGATTAGTCAAGGAGTATCACTTACAAAATGGATTATAATTTTTTGAACTGAAGTCGAGAGTGTAATCTAGACTGAGAGCTAGTATGGAAGACCTCTTTGACTAAACTAATTGTGAGTTACTTTCTCCTTAAGAAAGGAATGGCTTAAGATCACAAAAGCCCTAAAAGAAGCCTTAAGGTCAGGGGCATTAAGAAATTCCACATGATTACCAAAGATAGGGTTGGTTATAAGATTGTTCCTTAATAAGAGTTTATACTTATTGGCAAAACTTAAAAAAAAAAGTAAAAATAAAAATAAAAAAAGAAGAGAGAGAAAGTAAAGGCTCATCACAAAATATTTTATCTAAATCCATGTCGGCTCGAATAGCTAAGTTTTTAATCCATGTCATTCGTTTCCTTTCTAAGGTCGTCATTTTTCTAGTTTAAGTCATTCTTCCCCAATTGTGGTTTTTAACATCCTTCAAACACTTTTTTCAAATCAAGGGGCTTATCCCTACTTTTTTTCCTTGTTCATAAATGGTTTTTCAATAATCTCTTTGTAAATACTTTTCTAAGAAAAAGCATCTTTTGAAACTGGTTGCTTGCCTTACATTAGTTCTTCAATCCTTCATTGTTTTTCTTAGGGTTCAAGCCAGCTCTTAGAGCTCTTATCCCTCTCTTATTCTTTTTAAGGTTCCAACCAGCCTTTAAGGCATTGTCCCATCCTTCCTAGGGTACGACCAGGCTTACTCATTCTTTTTAGGATCTTAGCCAGCTCTAGGAGTGCTTTACCCGCCTTAGTTAATCAGCTCATCAGAGTACAACCAAGTTTCCTCATTCTTTCTAGGATCTTAGCCATCTCTAGGAGTGCTTTACCTGCCTTGGTTAGTCAGCTCATCAGGGCACAACCCAGTTTTCTCATCCTTTTTTAGGGTCTTAGCCAACTCTAGGAGTGCTTTGCCTACCTTGGTTAATCAGCTAATCAGGACACGACTAAGTTTCCTCATTCTTTTTAAGGTCTAAGCCAGCTCTAGGAGCGCTTTGCCCATCTTGGTTAGTCAGCTCATCGAGGTATGACCAAGCTTACTCATTCTTTTTAGGGTCTTAGCCAGCTCTAGAAGTGCTTTACCCGCCTTGGTTAGTCAGCTTATTAGGGCATGACCAAGTTTCTTCATTCTTTTTAGGGTCTTAGCTAGCTCTAGGAACATTTTTCCCGCCTTGGTTAGTTAGCTCATTAGGACACGACCAAGTTCGCTAATTCTTTTTTAAGGTCTTAGCCAACTCTAGGAGTGCTTTGCCCGCCTTGGTTAATCAGCTCATCAAGACACAACCAAGTTCGCTCATTTTTTTTAGGGTCTTAGCCAGCTCTAGGAGCGCTTTGCCCACCTTGGTTAGTCAGCTCATCAAGATACGACCAAGTTTTCTCAACTCAATTTAGAGTCTTAACCAGCTCAAGGAGTGCTTAGCCCATTTCACTTCACTTTGTTAGTTCATAAGAGTATGACTAAACTTCAATTCTTCTTTTCAACTTTCGGCCATCTCTTAGAGGGCTACCCTTCTCTTCTCAAAATCCTCAATGGATTGGACTTAGGATAGCAAGCTAGCTTTAGTGCTTCTTAGCATAAAATCCACTCTTGGGGCAAAAATAGTGTCTATTTTATTTTTATGGCAAAGTTTTGCTCAAACTTTACCACAAAGAGGGGCAGTTGTAGACACCTAATTTTTTCTCTCCCTTTTATTTTTCAAATTAGGTTATAGGGTTCTAAATTAGAAAAAGCTCAAAAAAATATAAAATTAAAGAAATCCCCAAAAAATGAAGAAATTTAGAAAAAAATACAAAAAAAAAAAGGAAATTTGAAAAGTCACAAAATAAAATAGGTTATTTAGAAAATAATAATTTTTTAGGTTGTTTAAATAGAATATAATTTTAATTTTAATTTTAATTTCAATTTCAATTTTAATGGTTTTGAATAAAAGCCTGTTGGGTTTAGGCTTAGATTTGAATCTAGTTCAGGCTAACTTGGTCCATATGTGCAATTAATTACATATATGAATAAGGAAAAACCAATAGCTCAGCTGGATAAGCATTTAGACTTGATATTGCATATGACTTAGAGATCCTGGGTTCAATCCATGAAATGTGCAAAATATATCTTTTATTTTCTTTTCTTACTTTATCGCCATGTCATCGCCATATCATGGGCTACGTCGTCGCCATATCATTTGCCAACTCACTCCTAAGTGTGGCAAACACACTCTGACACACTTCGACATACTCCAGCACATTCATATATGCGCAGCTATGTATTTGGTATCACATATTGTCCAGGTTCGTCCAATCCAAAAATGAAAGAAAATCATATTGCATTTAATTTTTTCCATCTTTAACTCGATTGTAACACCTATAAATAGGGGTCTATTCTTCATTTTCAAAACACAATGAAAACTTCGAAACACTTTAGAAAAACAAAAATTGAAGTTTCCTCTCTCTCGCACGATTCCTCTCTCTCTAAGATAGCCAAGCCGATCCAAGCCGAAGTGAGCCGATCCAAGCCGAAATAAGCTAACTCAAGCCGAAGTGAGCCGACCCAGCCGATCCAAGCCGGAGTGAGCCGATTCAAGCCGATTCGAGCGGTTCGAGCTGATCTAAGCCGTTCGAGCCAATTCGAGCCGACCTAGTTTTTCTTTTTTATTTTTTTTATTTATTTATTCATTTGTTTATTTGTAAATGTTATAAATGAAAAAAGAATGAAAAAAAAAAAGAAAAAAGAATGAAATAAAAAAAGAAAAGAAGAAAAAACAAAAAGAAAAAAAGAAGAAGAATGAAAGTAGTCTATTTATTTATTTTAATAGAAATAGATAGAATAAGTATAAAATAAATAAGATAATATAATGAATAATAAAAATAAATAAATAGGTTAGTAAAAAAAAATCGTTTTCATACTTAGAAAAATTGAGTTTTCCAAAAATAAATCAATTAATTTCCAAATTAGAATCATTTAGAATTTTCAAAAATAAAATCCAACTTAGGACCCGTTATAGTTTTTTCTCAAGTCAACTCAAAATGGGTAAAAACGTAAACCTAACAATTTTTCCAAAATTAAAATCAAACCACCCACTAAAGTTTTTTATAAACGAACTACGGAAGTCTGATTCCGAATAACGGGTACGTAGGCACCCGTACGTAAGTACAGGGCGACTTAAAATATGGAAAGTTTTATTTTTTCCATTTTGAGATATTTATATAAATTAATCAATTTAGTTGCATGTATTATAATTAGATGTTTTTTTTTAGAAATTAAAAAGGGTATATTTGAAAAGTGAAGTTAAATTCGGAAAGTTAGAAGTTGTACCTGTTTAGGGTTTAATAAATTAGCCCCCGGATCCAGACCTCTAGTTTTTAAGGAACTATATTTATAACTTGATTTTTTAATTGATGGACCGGTAGCTAAGTTATAACCAATCTATCCAATTGGTTATAACTTAACCCCTTTTCCCGACTTTAGTCGGATGACGACTCTAAATCTTTTCAA
This sequence comes from Lumnitzera littorea, assembly GCA_024138015.1. Classification (NCBI taxonomy): domain Eukaryota; kingdom Viridiplantae; phylum Streptophyta; class Magnoliopsida; order Myrtales; family Combretaceae; genus Lumnitzera; species Lumnitzera littorea. Next base: position 75,883,441 of record JAMXBB010000010.1, read on the forward strand.
GTTGGAAAAAATGATTTTCTTTAAACCCTAGTCGATGATCAATATTAAACAGGTAGGGTTTAGTATTAATCGGTTTATAGAAGACCTAATTTTATAAAAAAGAACCAGGAGGGTGAAAAACTAAGCTCGACACCTATTTATTTATGTTTATTTTTATTATATTATCTTATTTATTTTGTACTAATTCTATCTATTTCTATTAAAATATATAAATAGACTACTTTCTTTCTTTTTTTTCTCTTTTTTTTTTTCTTCTCTTTCTTTTTTCTTTTTTTTTTTCCTTTTTCTCATTTATAACATTTACAAATAAACAAATAAATAAATAAATAAAGAATAAAAACCAAGTCAGCTCGAATTGGCTCAAATGGCTCAAATCGGCTTACTTCGGCTTGGATCGGCTCGACTGGCTCACTTCGGCTTGAGTCAACTCACATTGGCTTGGATTGGCTCGGTCGGCTCGAAAAATTCAATGGTGGTGGTTTTCGTAAAAACACCGTAAAGAATGCTATCCTAGAGAGAGAGGAACCATGCTAGAGAGAGGCAACTTTAATTTTTGTTTTTTCTAAAGTGTTTTAAAGTTTTCATTATCTCTTGAAAATGAAGAGTAGACCCTTATTTATAGGTGTCATGGTCATGTTAGGAATGGAAAAAATTAAATGCAATATGATTTTCTTCCAATTTTGGATTAGACAAACATGGACAATATGTGGTGCCAAATACATAGCTGCGCATGTATGAATGTGCCTGAGTGTGTAGGACCATACTTAGAAGTAAGTTAACAAATGACGTGGCGATGACGTAGCTCATGATGTGGCAATAACATGACAATAAATCGAGAAAAGAAAATAAAGGATACATTTTGTATCTTCTAAGGATTGAACCCAAGATCTTCAAGTTATATGCAATATCAAGTCCAGATGTTTATCCTACTGAGCTATTGGTTTTTCCTTATTCATATGTGTAATTAATTGTACATATAAACCAAGTCAGCCTAAGCTAAATTCAAATCTAAACCTAGACCCAATAACTTTTTATTTAAAACTATTGAAATTGAAATTAAAATTATATTCTATTTAAATAACCTAAAAATTTATTATCTTCTAAATACCCTATTTTATTTTGTGACTTTTCAAATTTCTTTTTATTTTGTATTTTTTCTAAATTTCTTTTTATTTTTTGTACTTTTTCCTATTTTCCTATTTTTTTATATTTTTCTAGAATTCCTATTTTTTCTAAATTTCTTCATTTTTTAGGGTTTTCTTTAATTTTCTATTTTTTTTTTGAACTTTTTCTAATTTAGGGCCCTATAACTTAATTTAACAAATAAAAAGGGGACAAAAATTAGGTGTCTACACATAGACGATGATTATGTCAATCAAAGGAATGCCTATTATTTTGTACCTAACATCTACAAATAGGTCTAATGGAGCCTTATTGGTGCAAGAGATTAATGGCATCAAACATTCAATGCAGTACGTACATATAATGCTTTAAGGAAGTGAAGTCAACTACCAAGCAAATGAAAAACACTACCTTGCATTGGTATTTGCCACTCAAAAGCTACAATAGTACTTCCTAGCACATAAGGTCATGGCAATGACCAATTCTGACCCCATTAAGTACTTATTATCATGGCCAGCTCTATCTAATAGAATAGCTAAGTGGATGTTACTTCTTGGAGAATTCGACATCGTTTTGTCAACTCCAAAAGCAATCAAGTCACAAGTATTAGTGGATCTTTTAGCTTAATTAGTGCTAATAAAGGTAAAGTTGTTGAGACTATTCTCAAAGATTTTCATGAAGATGCTTTTATAGTAGAAGGTGGTGGGGAAATGGATGTTACAATTCCATGGATCATCTAGGAGCATTGCATAGGGGTTCAAGGTAGTGTTAACATCCCCAGATGGTTAAGAGATCCTCTTAGCCTTCAAATTAGATTTTTGTTGCACAAATAATGAACCCAAGTATAAAGCTCTATTACTTGGATTACTAACGGCCCAGGAAGTAGGTATGACTCATGTATGCATTAAAGGTGACTCCAGTCTTATCATTAAACAAGCAAATGGAGAGTTTGTTTTGAAAGAACTTGCATTGGCCCCTTATAGAGCTGCAGTTTAGAAATTAGTCACTAAATTCCAATAAGTTAGATATGAGCATAGTAAATGGTCCATCAATCGATATGCCGATGCTTTAGCAACATTAGCCTCTAAGGTCCCAACGCAAAGTATAGATGAAGAGTTGAGTATCAAAATCACTAGGAGGGTTATCCCTTAAACTTCTTTACAGTTGATTAACGATAATAATGAGTCATTAAATGATTGACATACTCCTATCAAGGCACAATTGGCAAGTCTTGAAGTGCCTTCTATGATGACTCTAAAAAATTTTATTATTATTCATGGTGCTTTATATTATAAGGGCTCAAAAGGAATCTTATCACATTTTATATTTATAGAAGAAGCTTAGGCAAAGCTATAAGACTATCATGATATCTAGTGTGGTGAAGATAGGCAATCCCTATATCATTGGATACAACATGTAGAGTATTACTGGCCATCTATGTCTAAGGATGCATCCTAACTCCAATTAAGTTGCATAAGCTATTCTTTGGTACTCGATAAGGTAGAATGCAAATTTATTGCGACTGTAGGAGATTGGCGATGCCCTTACATTAATTTCCTAAAGAATAATATCTTACTTACCAATAATCGAGATGCTAGGGTGATCAAACACAAAGCAAAAAAGTACAACCATTGAGGTGTATGGCACCACTTGAGACTAAAGTTATTTTGAATGAACCCCATTTAAGAGATTGTAATGAACACTAAGGCAAACAAAAGCTATATCACCAATTGCTTGATAAAGGATATTTTTGGCTAACCATGGAAAATGACCCCTTCAACTTTGTTAAGAAATGTGTTCCGTGTTAGCTCTATGGCAATGCAATTCATACTCCGATAGTTGAACTTTATAGTTTAACTACTCCTTGGCCATTCTACACTTAGGCCTTTGACCTAATTGGTTCGACGCATCCACCTTCTAAGGTATGCATATGGATATTAGTAAGCACTGAGTGCTTCATAAAATGGGTCAAAGCCATCCCATTAAAGAAGGCAACTGGACCTGTAGTAACTACTTTTATCAAGGAAAGTATTATTTGTAGATTCGGGATCCCAAAGCGAGTGACAATGGGACGCCATTTATTAACTCATAAGTAAGATAGCTACTTGAATCCTATAATATTAATCACATCAAGTCTACGCCTTATTACTAGAAAGGAAATGGTCAGACTGAAGCAACAAATAAGTCTACGCCTTACTACACGTGATTTACAAAGCCTAGCATTCATCTAGAATGAATCCCCTTGAAAAACGTTGTCTGCTCAATTGCTGTAAGGAGAAGGGACTTTTGGTACTCAACCTCCACTGTAGGTTAACAAATCTTTCTAGCAAATGCTATCAATACTTTGATGTAGATTACTCTTAGATTCCTTAGCCATAGTTATTTTCTGTACTAGCAAAGTAAGGGTAGTTTCTTGAAGGGATGAGAAGATCTTCTTGATGGAATGGCTACTTAGTTGAAGAGAGATGACACCAAGTGGAAATTGTAGAAAATCATCCTAAATAAAAAAGATACTAAAATTGTCTTGAAAAAAAAAAAGGAAAAAGGGATATTTATTATACATTAAAAAAATAGCACTAAATTCAAAGAAAGAAAAAAGAAGAAGAATTATATTATTATTAGAAAAAAAAAAAGAGAAGAAAGGGACAAAAAAAAGCATTCATTGAACAAAAGATACCAATTTGCATCTATAACTCAAGACATGACTAAAGAACACTAGGTTAAACTCAAGAAACTCAAGAAAAGGGGTAAATTGAGTTCTAGGATAATATGCAATTCTTTTTAAATATATCCAATTAAATGCAATATTACAAGTAATTAAAACAACAATAAACAATAATAAGTATAGAAATTAAAGGAAATAGGAATAGAGAAATTCAAGCCCAGATATAACATGGAGTTTGGACCACTCCCTAATCTCCATAGACTTACAATGCTTCCAATTGAGGATTTCACTCCACTTTATTAATTTCTCAACACAATACTCCAAGAGCTTACACAAGCTTATACATAATCAAAATTTCACACAATAATCTCTAATGTAGTACTCTTCTTTCATTCAAGATTACAAAGTATATAAATACTCAAGCACTACACATTAGGTCTCTGTTGTTTGATTGCAAGTAAGGAGTACAAGAGACAATTTGTAAGTAATGAGACTAAGGAATGCAAAGGAATGTCTTTTGATTGCAGTAGAATATCAAATCTTAATTCCCTTTGATCGGGTTGTTGAGCATTTATATTAACTCATTAAATTCTTCTTGTTGTCACGCATTAAATGCTTTAACGGCTACTTGAATCAAACATGCCAGTACCTTACCCTTACCAGTAAGCCGATAATAAATTGCATTGTCGATATGAACAACAACAAGTGAACTAGCATGCCGGCTCCTCATGATCAGGGAGTTCTTCCTTTTATTATCCAAGGCTTTATACCGTCAACCCGGTTCATCCTTAAGCTGTTATACTGGTAGGTCAAATATTACCTGAAAATACTTTTAACACATAACGAACAACTACACTTTACAATTTAATTTCAAGATCATTTGATCAACACTTAAAAAATTAAATATCTTGTAGTGTTAATTGATATATTTAATTATTAAACAAATTCATCGATCTTGTTCAATTAACTCAATATAATCAAATGAAACTTAATTTAATCATTCACTTTTGTTTTATTCTCACCAAAATCAATTAATGAATATTTAGTTCAACAACAACTAGCTCTTTGAAATGATTCTACAAGCCCACCCATGAATACTTTTCACACTAGCATTATGACATCCACACTTGAGCAAGGATTGGCTCGATCAATAGAGGGCAATTATTTTTCAATTTGAATGGATACCCATAGAACAAGTATTAAAAAAAAAAAAAAAAAGAGACAAGCAATGAAAAGAAAAGGTAGAGGGATTAATATCAAATGTGTATAATGGGCAAAGTTGGACATACAAAGCTTCATTCTTGATCTGGCAATAAAGGCCATCAATTCTATGTCTAGGGAGAGACGAAAACTCACTTATTTGTCAACATCATGTCCGACGATAAATGCTACATGCCTCGGTAGCAATAATGATTAGAATGTGGAACGTCACATCCCAGCATTTCTTAAAGAATTGAATTGTCAATCATGCTTGAATTATTTCAAGCAACCTATGTGTTTTTGAAGTCCACTTGCTAAGCAATAGTCATCTAAAGTCCAAACCATGAATCTAATTGTTGAAGATCGACGTTCGGGTACCATAAGCTCTTGGAAAGGAATTCAACACAATATACTATTTTTTTTAATTCCCAAAGACAATTTATCATTAGCCATGACAAGGTTAAAGGCATCAAGGTCAAACATAGTGCCTTACTCCGTTTCAATCTCCATTTCCACCATTGTCCAATAGTTGTTGCCATGATGTCTAATGATTAAATTGGAGATTGAAATAAACAAGCCACAAAGTTACGAACAAACTCGAGATGGTAGCGGTGAGATTGTATTGATTAAAAAGAAAAGAAAGTGAAGAGTGGACCAACAAGAAGTGCAAATCACAGGCCGTTGGCAAGAGTCACCCCAATAAAGAATCCACCACTAGCACGCACAAACGTGGACTAGAGGGAGAAAAAAAAAAAAAAAGCATCGACAGAAGAAAGTTAGCCAAAGGTATAATACCACAATCACAACGTGCTCCTGGCTAAATGATTCTACCATGACAATCTATCAAAGACATCTATTGAGGATAAGTTTGCGAATACAGTTTCGCTTGAAACAGTTCTCCAGTATAAAATATGAATGGTGTCCATACAACGTTTACTGAGGAACTTGATAAAACAATAACAAAATAATCTAAAATTTCAAGCCATCATTCACCTACGGTTATTTGCCAGTGTCATCAATTGCTCCATGTTCCTAATATTTGAAACCAAACAAAAATTGTGATCGATGAAATTCGAAGCCGTGGCCGGCTGTTGTCAGGGTAATGATTGACAGCAATTAAAAAAAGAGAGAAGAGAAGTGGAGTTAGTAATTAAAAGAAAAATGAAAGATGTTATAAAAAAGGGGGATCCATCTTTAACCTTTTGCCTTATGGTTAACCAGCAAAGGAGAATTAGGAAACCAGCAATAGCAAATATGAAATCAAATATAAGAAACACAAAAAAAAAATAATAATAATAATAAAAAATAAAAAAGAAGAAGAAGAAGAAGATGAAGGGGGATTGAATAGGAAAAAAAAGTTGCAAACTTTGAAGAGTTTTTAGATGCCAAAAAGCTTTCTGATTCGTTTTCCCCACCTGCTTCTTTGAGTTATTAGAAGAATTCAAGTTGAAATCTTTGTTTTAAGTAGCTACGAATCATCTTTTGGGACAGCAGTTTGCGATGTATTTTCGTTTGGAAAAGTTAAAAAGTGATTATGAAGGAGAAATTATGTGCCTTTTCACCATTATATTGAGGTTTTTCTTTTGTTTTACTAGAAATCAATTAGAGTAAAGAAGGAGTAAATCCACCATGAATGAAGGTTACAAGGAGGAAAGCATGTGTTGTTGAATTCCTTTAAAAAAAAATAAAAAAAAAAAAGAGAAAGAGGAAAAGGAAGAAAAAAGAAACCCAATACGTGTATGCTATTTGGTTCGATCCTATAACTTCTGCAATACATGACATGATCCACTACAATCTAAGCGGTATTATTTCCTTGAAAGTAAAGTGGTAGCAAACTATGTTAATTAAGTTCTTAGAGACTAAAATTAATTCAAAGGATTCAATATTCGGTCCTCATCGGTAAAGCCTCATGATGGTGGCAATAGCTACTGATATATGGGAAGATCTTCGAGAAGACAAATTACCAAGAAATTATTCTATCATATTTTCGTCTACGAGCAAAAAAACCAACAAGTTAAATAAAGATATGATGGCTCAACACTTCACAGATATTCTACAACAGCTGAAGAGATTAGGTCAATGAAATGCCCAAAGCTCCTAGACACTATCGAATGAAATTTTTGTCAAGATGCAAAAATATAGAAGGTTATTTTGGCAATTGGGTTTTTTGTCCAATTTAATGCCATGAACCAGTTAAATGAGCTTGTGATAGAGCCTAGGAAACTGACCTAATCAGGGTTGTTTTTGGGAGATTTGACGAGTCGAAACAAGAATCACAGGACCGATTCTTCCACTCTTGGTGTTGCACAATTATCTTGTGCACGAAATGTAGACTCATGAAACCTTTTAGAGCTTTTTTAGCTTTTATTTAGCCTTTGTAAGCTTTAAATTGGCTAAAAAAAGGCTCATTTGAAGAATTGTTCTTTCATAATGAAGTTGGGTAAGTCTAAGCCCAAAGTCTAGTCTAAGTATATAGCCAAAGTCTACTAACTCAAGCCTATGTCCATATGAAAGAAGAGATTAATATGAGCCATTAGATCATCAAAAGCGATCCAACGGCTACCAGCAACATCAGATTTCATCCATCCATTTCAAGATACTCCAATGAATGAGATTAGCCTCTAAGATCTATAAATAAGAGCCCAGTTCTCTCATTTTGAGGACATTCAACACTTTGCAAGATTAAAGACAAATGCGAAAGCTATGTTGGAACTCCTCCAAAGAAGATCAAAATGACTTCTCACTAAAGAATGAGTCAAGAATATATGGGTCGACTATATCATAATATTCTGTCATGTGTACGACATAAAACATTGAGCTTGCTTATTCTCTCTCCCATGTCACTTCCTATCACATCTGTATACATGCCATCATATCAAGTATTTTCCAAGATCAATCATCATGTGCTTCGTACGTAATCAATCATCGATAGCAACCCCACCTACAATATATATATACATACAAATCCTCTACCTAAAAGTTAGGAGATTCTTATACATGTTTGATATACAAGAATGATTTGGAGTGAATTAGAATGGAACGGAACGAAACAAAACGAAATGGAATAAGGACTGGAATGATAAATACTTTCTTGTGTTTAGAAATACCTATGGAATGAAATAGAATGACATTAAATGCATAAATAATATTAGTTGTAAAAAATACCCTTAATTATTACATATTTTAATTTATTTGAGCGATAAATAAGTAATTTTAAATCAATAAAATTATGGAATCTCAATTCCATCTTCAAATTATACTTCCAAACATGGGGAAATAGAATGGAACCCAAAATCATGATTCCATTTCTATCTATTTCCACATAATAAACAAGTCCTATTGGCTAAACAAAGCATCATGTAAATATTAAAAATAAAATAAGGAACTCCCTTATTCTTAATAAAAATTTATTCGACTTATTTATTAATAATATCACCTAATGGCAACATTAAGTTGTCAAGTTTGTATTTTGAAAACATTTTTTTTTAATTCCGTAGTTTACAAAAAAATATATATATATGAACCTAATATAAACCACTTGACAAAGGTTTGGAAAGAATTTTTTTTTTTTAAAAAAAAAAAAGGTTCCAAAGTCACCATCAATATGAATCGAAAAAAATTAAAATTGGATGAGTGATCTAAATTTAACTTCTAACCTTTGAAACCAGAGTTTCAAGAGTGTCTAGGGAATTTTTATCGAAAGAGAGAAAATGCTATCAAATATATATTTATATAAAATAAGAGAGTTTAAATTTATTTTTAAAATTAACTAATTAACAATGCAAGAAATAATTCATAAAAATAATTTTATTTTTATTTTATTATTTTTCAAAGAAAAATATAAGTTTAAAGTAAAGGAAAAGTAAAAATAAAAAAAAGGAATAAAAAATAACAAAACGATTTTTATGAGGCTACTATAAGTACCGACATACGCTATTTAGGATTAAGCTAGACGAAGTTTTACTTTCTAAAACTAATTTGCTACATATATTTTTTAAGTCGATATTAAAAAATGAAAAGGATATTACTTAGTATTTTTAATTAAAAATATATCTTTTAAGTTCAAAATTATAGTTTGATTTTTAAGAAAAATTTGGAAATATTAAAAGAAAATTCACTTGTAATTCTAATTTTGTATTATTTTGAAGAGTTTTATTATTAATTTTTTTAAAGGAAAATAAGAAACTTAGAAAAAAATTATAAGAAAAAAGTTTTCAAAAAAAAATTAAAGCAAAGATTTTGATAATTTAAACTAGTGTTAACAATTTAAATTTTGAAAATTTTAACATTTTCTTTTCAAACGCTCGAAAATTATGTAATCACACACACACACACATATATATATATATATATATATATTAACTTAAAAATTTCCCATTTGACTTAAAGATTCCAAGTTGACTTGAAATCCTTTGTTTTTGAAGAACTTATTATTAATTTTTAGGCATCATTTTTAAGGAAAAAATTGAGTGTTGACTATGATCCTTGGAACCCCATCTAAACAGTAGTTAGGAATGTACAAATAAATGAAGACCAAGGCCTCTTGTTCAAACTATAGCCCTACTCTTATGCAAATATTGGGCTTAAGCCATACAACATCTAGATGGTGAGACTCCTCCCATACAAATGGGAGTGCTAACCATTCTAAGCATATAACAATTACTATTATTATTTGGAAGATAAAGGAAGCCCCTTTTGACCTGTAGCTATAATATAGACTTGTCTCAATACCACATATTTGCCATTTTGCTCATGGGAGCCTCTTATTAATTATGATTATGTTATTTGTATGAATTTAAAGGTTAAGTAGGGTTTCATCAGCAACTTTTGATCTTTAGCAAACTCTTAAATAGTCATAAACCATCTTCTATGAGATTTATTCATGTAATTAATAGATTTTCATCCTCTTTAATCTTATGTTACAATCAATCCCCCAACATGTGAACCTACTTTTAGAACTTTCTTGTCTAATATTAAAAGTTACTAGCAACCTATGTCTAATGTAGTATTTGCAAGTCATATCAAACGCCATTATAGGTACAAATCAGTTTGTATTTCATGAAAGTGAGCGATATCTAGTAATATTTATATCCAAGTCCTTTACATTTTCAGAACTATACACTTAAAGCCCAAAATATGATTAGTTTTGGCCTTAATTCATCCTTAGTTGGTGCTTCAAAAGGAATATATTTTGCTTTCATAAGCTCAACCTTAGACATATATACATATTTATTTCTTTCATCCAAACTTGTAGGTGCATCAAAAGAAATATACTTTACTTTCATGAGCTCAACCCTAGTTCATGTGATCTATTAAGTGGTTTATTTATTCAAAGTTAGTTAGTCCAATTATAATCAATCCCCTTTGTCAACCGTGAAGATACAAGCAATAAATGTATTATTTGGCTGATAATAAAATCAAATGAAATTTACATTAAATTAATTCCCTTTATTAAGCTCTTTAAATGAGTCATATAATTAATGCCCTAAAAGGCCATAACTAAAGAAAATTAAAAATAAAAGAAAAGAAAAAGAAAATAAAATCCTATTTATTGTATTCATAAGAGGAGGATTGTATTTCCTAAAGCCCTTTTCAATTCATTCCAGTTGCATTCTTGATTGCATCAATAACACCTTGTGCCTTTACCCTCATTGCTTCATGATAATATAAGTTATCATGAATTATCACTAGATTTGAAGCAAGTGATCTCAATGGAACTCGAGTTCATATTACTTACTCAGATTATATTTTATTAGGTAAGGTATAATTTTTCCCACATCAAATCATTTTTATTTATTTAATTTTTATATTGAATATGTCCTCTACAGAGGGAAATTATGTTCAATTTTTAATAGGAATTATCATGAAGTGAGAATAGAAAAACAAATACCTCATTAAGGCTATCCTTAGCAAATTGTGCAGCATTGCTTGCTTTGTTCATCATATGGCTGCTGTATACAATTCTCACATTAATATGTCCATACATGATAAACCATACCATAGAAACTAATGGCAATATAATCAATTAATCACGATTTATACAGTGTAAATTGTTTTTTAGATATCTTAATAAATAACTTTACAAACACATTAATTTAATGACCTAGTAAGAATTTTTTTCAATCAAATTAAATTGATTAAGATGAACAAACCTGAGCCATTCCCTTGGCCTCTCCAATACGGTAGCCCATACTCTAAGATTGATAGTTATCCATGTTTGTCTTTTGGATTCTTAAACTAAACAGAAACCTAAATTTGTATTTTGTTTGAATATGTATTGAATAAAACTTTTTTGCTAATGGACAATCTCGTTTTGGAGCAAGTATTTATAGTACTTTAGGACTAGAAATTCATGGCTAGACACATTTAACAGCCAGATTTGTTTCAATTAAGAAAATTCAACTTCCTTCATCTGCTAAGACAAACACATATCGGATCAATAGTTACAGTCTTTCTTTAGAGAATTCATAGCCACTTAACTTGGGCTATGTTGGGAAGGTCATTTTTCTACCTTAATGTGCATTATTTACATGTTAAAGTTATAAGTAAACAAAAATAAAATTAAAAAAAGAAGAAAATTTAACTATATGTTTCGCCTTTAGGGGCCAATTTAGTCAAATATAATATCCACAAAGACATTGTCCAGTAATTTTTCATGCATTTCTTTTTTTTTTTTAATCATAAATCATACAACAACTTTTTAAATGAAGGACTATATGCTCCTAGAAGCTCATTATCAATTCTTGTTTGCCTGCTCCCCTCATAGTCCACTAGTGGGTAGGGGTAAACTTAGAAGGCACCCACCTCCTCTTTAGATGGCGAGTATAAAAATAATAATAATAAATGAAATGTGAATTATTTGGTTATACATCTTTCTCTTTTATTTGAATAATTTGGAAAGATTTTATCTAAAAAACACATCATTTATATAAACAATTAAACATATAGAATAGTTAGCTTTGGATAACCTAATACAAAGAGTACCAAAATTTACATCTATGAAGCTACAATCTATATTTTAAAAGATCACTATTTTTCACATGACACATTATCCTCTTTTATGTACAGTTTTGGAAGCTTTCACGCATATTTTGCATATCCAATAGATGACTTACTACAAAGGGGTGCAACTCTTATAAACATGCTTATATACACAACAATAAAAGTTGAAATATGTCTTATTGATTTTTTTTCATAGGCATAATCTTCATGCAAAATGATGTAACTCTTTAAAATTATTATTATTTTTTTTTTTTTTGAAAATATGACTAATGTAGATGAGAGGATTCAGTTATAATGGCCACGTGCATATAACGTGAGTCTTACGTTATATGTAGCCTTAGAGAAGTAACATAGAATGATATGTAAGGAATGACATAGAGAGGAAGAAGTAAGGAAGATGAATAGGCAGTCTTAGGGAGCTCAAATGCACTAGTGACAAGTGAAGGAGTTATAGAGTATTAATCCCACCATTCAAGGCGAGAGGTGACATGTTTTTCACTTTGATCTTTGTTGATTTTGTGTGATGGCAATTTGATAGCATGATATCTTTTCTTTAAATAGCTCCATTGTCCCCAAATGAAGAGAAGCTTTGAGGTATTTATAAAGTTATGCCATTGATAACATTTGTCAGATCATGGTGACAATTGATAGTTGAGATGAGTCTTCTTGTTCATAAATTCTTCCATATGCTCTTATTGCGTCTAAGCTAATGATTAGCTTCTTTATGTGCATGAGCTTCCTTAAGAAAGGTTGAGAGAGGATGAGCTAGTCCAAAGGTACCTACTTTAAGTTTGCCATGCCATATCTCCTTAAGTTATCCTAAATTCATAAACCTGACTCTTTAGGTCCTATCACCTTAACCCATAGTCCAAAGAGTTAAGCTTAGATCATTATAGGATTTAAAAGCTATAAATCATTTTAGCCCTCTACAACTAATTATAATGATATCTTTTTTTATTCCTTTAATACATATATCATTTTAGAACTCGAAAGCTTCTCTTCAAGAAAAATGTCCTCTCATCCAAATGATGGAACTCTTATAATTGTTATAATGCATGAATCGTTAGATAGGTGTTTTTAGATTGTTTTTCATTTCTTTTTTTTTTTTTGTTCATTTGATAAGTATGTATTTGAAATCTGATACTTGAAAAAGTATTTGATCTATATACACTAAGCGTGATGTATAGATAATTATCTTTTAGTATCTTATCATAATTATGGTGAAGATATTGATTGGAAATGAAATTGGAAAGTAAAAGTTTGCATCCTATGGGGAAATTTTTAAGAAGTATAATTTATATAAGAAAAAAAGAAAACTTTGTTTGATTTTTCTATAAAAGTAGAAAAGATGAATATTAAATAAGTTTACTTTTATAATAGTCAATCGGCATCAAAGGGCTTATCTGCTAGCCTAAGAGGAAGCTGATCATCAATCAACTTTAAAGAGTCGATCAATACTGACCTTAAGGATTGGTTAATGGGCTAAATAAAAGGATCAACCAACCCTCTTTTATAAAGGGTCATATATACATATATATATGTATATATAGATATATAAATTAATAATAATAATAATAATAATAATAACAATGGGTTAGTATGATAACATTAACAATAACAATAACTAGATAGAAAATAACGGATTAAAGAAGAAAGGGAAAATTTTTTTCTAAGTGCTAGAAGTAGTAAGCAGTGATTAAACTTAATTATAAGTTGAATCCAGAACCCTTACTAAGTGTTTGACAATATCATATACTTATACAAAAATTTGAAAGTAAGATTCGTCAAATTATTGTTGTAAACCAGTAATCAAGTATGTAATTACTATGTTTATTGATTGCATGTGTTAGGTTAGAAGCACTTTATGAACTTAACGATATTGAAACTCAAAATATAATATGCTGATTATATTTAGCTAAGGTAGAACAAAAAAAGCTATCTACTAGTGATCAGTTGGCACCCACTAATTAATCAACCTTTTTTTTGTCCTAATAAAATAGTTTAATTGAATAATGTAGTAAATAAGCGTCGATATGTTTAGTGGGTTATTGACTAAGAAGGTCATCGAGGTTAGGGGTTAATATATTAGAAGAAAGTTATGATTAGGTCATATAGGTAGTATAGGAAACCTATAATATATTAGACCAGTATTACTTATTGCCAGTATAGTAGTCATTTTGGGATGACACAACTCTTGTATTTAGACTCATAGGATGTTATATGTACCCACATTCAAACCTTTGTATATTGAAGAGTCATGAGCTACTCCTGGTTTTAGGTTGCTAAGATTATAATATATAGAATCACTAAAGCTAAAAGATAATAATCATATTGTATGGTGTATTAGGATTGAGTTATGTATATGAGTGTGTATGACATGACATTCATGTATGATTATAGTAATCATGTAACTCCACTCACTCTTATATAGATTCCTTATTTTATAGAAACATGTACTATGGATGGCACTAACTATTATGATGACCTTAGCTATAATTTATATCTATGTTGTAGGGATGATGTTAGTAAGTTTGACTATTAAGAAGATTAGGGACTTTAACTTGTAATATACCTATCTTAGATTATGTGGAATTTTATATCTTATGAGTATTCATTTTTAGTTGCATATTAGATTATGTAAAAATTATTTAGAAGATTGATTTATTTAGTGCATTTATATTTCATGTATCAAACTTTATATACGATTATACGTTAGATTATGCTAAAGGTTCTTTAGAAGATTGATTTGTTTATAGTCCATTCATTTCACCAAATGAGATAAAGGAAGATTAAATTCCAACTCAATAGGAATTGAATAAATATGTAGTTGTTATTATATGTCTATTAACTTATTTAGTTGATACATTAACTACTAATGAAGAAGACATGGATAAAAAATAAATTGATTGATATACCATTGGAATCCATACCCTTCTTCACTTCCAATACTAACTCAATAAATTTATGAGGATAGGGTATTTATGGTAAAGAAAATGAATGACCCATTGAATAGCAATTCATAAGTTAGTGACCCTTAAATAATAATTCATGAGTTAGGGAAATAAATTGCTATTTAATATTTTGTGTAATGGTAATTCAGTAGAAATGGCCATTCGGTATCAAAGATTCAAATGAATACAGTAATAGCAATTTTATATAAAATAAAGGGGGAATAGCCAAGTGAAAATGTAATTAGTGTATTTATATTTTATGTATTAAATTGTATATAAGATTATGTAGAAGGTATCACACTTCGAAGTAGTAAAGTTGTAACAGTCCTGTCGTCTAAACCATCTTAAGATATAAGTTGACCTTATAGTTGCTATCATAGACTTGATTTACACAAAGGGTCCACAACTAACTTGCTTTAAAATAAATAGCTCACAAAATAATAATGTTATTTACCTACAGAAGTATAAAGAACACATACTAGGATATAGATAACTCAAGTAATATTTACATGATCTAGTAACCCATTTTACTAAAGTATTACAAAGTTTGATACAAAAAGCATAAAAGATAAGAATTAAAACTTCAGAAGTATAACAGTTCTTTCAATTTTATATCCTTACTCTCTAGAATTCAGTAGTCACTAACTTCAAGGTAGATATAATACCGCTTCTTAACTAACTCCAATAACAAGATCTATAGAGATGTGGACAACCAACCGCTTAGTAAGTTGGGACGAAGACATAAGATTATACATCAAGCACAGATAGGGTTATCAAATAGTTATTTAAATGCAATGCAACAAATAAATGCCATCACACAACATTATCCGATCCGTCGTAAAATTAGAGAAAATTACATCAACTCTAATCTAGGTTGAGGAGTTTCAATGCGCATGTAATAGGTCGTGACCAAATCTAAGCTTCTACAATAGAGACACCACTCCTCTCTTGACTATCCTTCACCACTACCTTCATCCTTACCCAGACCTCATCTCCTGTTATTTAGTTTAACTAAGGATAAACAGGGAACTATTATGCTCTAGTGTTATCCCTTTCAAAAGTCTTGGTATTTAGTTGAAGAATCCTAAGCATCCCTTAATGGGTTGCAATGTAAATCCAATTAAGATTACCAATCATATATCATTAAGTCTAGTTTAAGGCAATCAGTCAATATCACATAATGTAACAATTACAAACCAACACAGCAAGCCAATAGCATACAATCAAGTACAAATACACGCACATACAGGCATAAGAACAATCAAGATAACTATAAGCATAGTCAAATCTAATCTTAAGCCTCCAAATACTATGATATAGTACTCTAAAATATAGTTACGCATTGTTCCTAAACTTACCTGGACTCTTCCACTTGCTCACTAGAGTACGATTTGTGATGTTGTGTTATCGATGGCCCTATGATATAAATACCACTTTAGTATTCATACAATCACTATATATAGGCTTTATTCTATAAATTTAAATTATTATCTTAGTTTAGAGTTTAACTATACTTAATTATTCAGGTTTTTAAATCTCTTGTGATTATTCTCGTTTTTAGCTATATTCTGATTTAGCTTATGTTTTCATCTTTAATTCAAACATCAATTTTAATTCAACTCCTAATTATACCTTATTCATAATTCCTTAAAACGCCTACTGACCTATTTTACAATGTCTAATCAACTTTAACTTAGGTGAATTTAGTCTCTAAATCAGGTTTTGTTCAACTCCTTAACATATTAATATACACCTAGGTTCTGATTTTGCTCCTGAATTAGTTTCTGATCCATACCTAATCTATATTTCTATATAGCTCCCCTACAATTCAATTCAATATTAGAATCCAACTAAAATATACAGTCCAATATTACTCCAGCCTAAACCAACTATAATTATTCATATCATTTGAGCACTTCACCTATATATTGCAAATATCAATACCGTACCTCAATATTCAAATCTGGTACTCCTAACACTACAAATTTATTCTTTTAATATTACTAAACATCATTATAAGTCAAAATACTCACCAAAATGGAACTTAGCTCAATGGCGTAGAAAATTATTAAATTTATTTAGAAAAATAGTCATTTAATAGAATTTTTAAGGCCTAAAAATTAGATAAAAATATGAAAAATAATTTTCACAACAAAAATTTTCATGATAATTTAATATATATATTATAGGTAGTACACAAAAAAATTTTGAGGTTGAAATAATATTAACAGGGTTTTTGAAATAAAAAACGAAATAATCTCAGGTTTAGCAATTTGTTAAAGACGATATATTTTGAGACTCAATTTAAACAAAACAATATTTTTCTTTAGAAGCGCATGTAAAAATATGCCATAATACAAATTTTCATTATTTTTGGACAAAATTTACTATTTTTAACAAATTCAAGAAAATCAGATAAGTTTTGGAACCTTACCAAAATCCAGCCTTCCGACTACCACGGAGTTGTCAGCTAGGTTGGGCACTACCTCTACCTTTAGGTGGTGGCGGCCACTCATTCCTAGATCTTGCTTTCATGACTTCTCCTTAAATTAGCTTTGATGATGCTATATTTTGCATAATTTTCTAAAAATATTTACTTCACTCTCCCTGATCTCTCTCCATTTTTTCCTAATAAGTAAATCCATAAATGGAGTTAAGAAGGTTGAATTCTAAATTTATAGACATAGGTTGGGTTAGCGGACTTTTTCTTTTAGGTTAAAAGTGTCAATTCCTTTGTTTAACCCTCATTAAGTATCCTTAACTTTACTTTTTCTTTATGCCAAACTCCATCCCAACTTGCTATGCTACCTTCCAATACTTTCCAACATAACACATAATTTGTCTAGATTTTAAGTAAATTTTCTAGACTTATTTAGTATATTTTAATTTATATTAAGTATTTTGGATAACTTCAAGTACTTATACCTACACGTAAGTACATATATAATACAAATAAATACTCCCAAATATTATTTAAGATGTTTTATGATTTTTAGTATGCACATATTTTATTTCTAACGACTAGTTAATTGATAGAACTCGTTTTACATGTTTTCGATAAATAATTATTAAAATAGCTACATTTTAGTAATATAATATTTAATTATTTTATTTTCTTTAAATCCAAACTTGTGAGGTCATTTCTACTAATAATTTTAGCTTCAATGTAAAATTTGAACTTAATCAATCAACTTATGCAATCACCCTAAATTTTATGAATCGTGTCCAAAATACCCTATTTTTGTGGGGTCTCAAACTCTACTCCCCTTATCAATAGTTTTATCCTCAAAACTATTGTATTCCAAATCTTTCCTCATGTATATATATGTATATTCTTAATATTGTGACTGAATCCTCTAAATTACTTTCTAATTAGGTTTCAGAATCTTCCTCTAATTTAGCTTTTGAATTGATTATTCTCAAATTCTCTATCACATTTTTCTTTTCTTCCTTTGCACTCCATTCTTGATATTGATCGTATCTTTCTCTATCACTGTAATCTTCTAGTCACATTATACTGCTTATCTTATGACTTAGATGTATAACCATTCAAATGCTCCTACTAACCTATCCTTTATTTTGTTATCTATATCACTCATTCTTAAGTTTCACTTATGGTCATCAATGGTATTAGTCCACCACATGCCACTAATATATTTTTTTTTTTATGTTTATAATTTTCTAATCGCAATGGCTATGTTGTTGTCATAGTTTTTCATTTGTTTCTTCATACAACTTAGCGTAAGGTCAACATAAGTAAATTTAGCAAATCTTGACTTTCCTCCATCTTGAATTCAAATGAGATCGTTGACAGTTTGAATCAACTCAACTTGATTCAACTCAATAAAAACAAATATAACTCTTCATCTTGACATAACAGAATACATTGAAAGGTTAACATGACAAGAGACTCAAAATATGAGAAATTTTATCATCTTAGATTTTTTATTCCTTTGCTAGACTATCCATTGCAATTGCTTATATGAAGTGTATTTTTTCCTTGTAACTTTCTTGTACATTTGGTTACCTTAATGGATCTTCTTTCCTAATAGTGTTTATCAATTATCTCTACTTCGTTACTGTTTTAACACTTCCACTATCCATATAATTTCTTTTCTAGATACAACTTGTTTAAGTAAAGAAATCTTATCCAATCTAGAAATTACACTTCCTCAAACTAATATACTACTTGTTATTGCTTAAATTCTCTAATTTTATCTACGAATGTTCCGTATACTCTTTTGTTAAGTAAATCAAAGTACTATCAATAGTTATCACAACAAGTTTCTTCATACACAATTGATATAGGTCTAATTCTTGAATTTTGCAAATACAGCAAGTGCATTACTAATCTAAAAACACCATTAGGAATTCATTGTGCCCATATCATATCCTAGACACAATTTTAGGTACTTCTTCTAACTTAATCTAAAATTGATAATATTCCATCTTGAAATTATTTTAGGAAAGTATTGTCACTTTTTATAATTAATCCAACAATTCCTAAATTCAGAGTTGAAGATACTTATTTTGAATAGTCACTTTATTTATCACCCCATCTTCATAGCACCCTATATATTTTCCCTTTCATATAACATAAGCATCCTTCACGAAGAATTACTTACACGTGTAAATTCTTTATCCAATAGTTCTTTGAAGCCACTCCTTTAGCTTCAAGGTCCCATTTATACACCAATACAAGACTTCAATTATAGATTTGGTTCTTGGTTGACTTAATCATAAAGTTCAATTTTTTAGGATAAAGTTACGTTATCTAATCTTCGAAAATACATTTTGGATATTTATATACTTCCAGTAGATCCAGTACTTTTGGTACTTCCCTCATTCTCTCACTTATATTATCCACTAAACTCCTAACCTTCTACTATCGTCTTTATTTCTTTAACTCTGTTACAACCTTAACTTACTCTTACAATCTTTTCTCCTAGATTCCACTTTAATCACAATCTATAACTTTTTAGGTTAGTATCCTTCCTTTAGTGTAAGTTCTAACTTGTAAGAAATGAGCACTTCAGTATTAATATTATAATTGAAATTCATCCATTTATATCTACATATATATTCTGTAACAATTATACATTATTCTTATAATTATCAATCGATTCTTTTGTTCATAGAACTTGAATTCTAACTAGTTGAGTTCAACTTACATTTCAATTGTTACTTCAAAATAAGAAATCTAAATACTTATCTATCATAAGTTCTATTACGATTTTATCTTCAACTCCCAAGATCATTGTGTAGTCATCATGATAATATTCTTCCATCTTTTCAACACTATTCCCTTCATCAACCAATATGTCTTCCATGACAAGTGTTTGAACAATTAGAATAATATTACTATGTCCCTTAATACTTCCAATTCCTCCTCTATATGCAGACAATGCTTAGAAGAACATCTGCTCTTCTAACATCAATGACTCTTAACAAATTTCCTTATCATACCTTTATAAATTTTGTGGTTCCTATCTCTACAATTAAATATTTTTCCTTCAAGTCAAACACAATATCAAAGGAAATAACGTATTCCCTTAATACTTAATACTTTCATTATTGACACAAAATTCAATATAAACATTGATTGAGTAAATTTATTTACTAGAATTACTAACTTTTCCTTCCTTTGTTCAAAACTATCATAACCTAGCTAAGAACGAGTGAGAGTCCTTAATTGAAAACCACTACTTGTCTATTGACTCCCTTAAGCTTGTATCATTAAATGATTATTTCCAATCAGCATTCTTTATCCATCACCTCATTAATTGGAGTAAAACAACAACCTTCCAAGTTGTAGCACATAACTAGGTCAAATCTAATAAGAAACAATTCATTCCTTAATTGAATCTCATCTCTATATGAGATTGGTATATATATATATATATATATATATATTGCATCAACTCATACTTCGCAATTCTATTTCAAGTCTCATTTATACTTCCTTTCTTTAACTCAGACAATTCCTATACATCTTTGTCTGAACACTACTATAGAAATATCTCCATTCCAACTTATTATTGAACACCTGTTAAGTAATCCTTCCTTTTAATTGTTTAGCTCTTAAGTTTTTTTTTTTTTTTTCTTACCCATATTGTTAGCTTCAGTATGAACATACCATAAGTCAATCTTTGATATTCTAAAATTCCAAGGGTTCAAAACTTCTTCCTCTTTGACTACCCAATTGGTTAATCTAAGCAGCTTATCCATATGGTCTTAAGATACCATGCTACTTGGTGAATTCAAACAGCTTACCATCTCCTTAGGGTTTATCCACACTCCATTTTACCTCTTGAGACCCTCCTACCTCCTCTAGTTCTTTTTATAACAAGGTACTAGATTGTTATTCATTACTATCATATCATAATGGATATGCTAGTGAGTAATGATGCCATAAAGTTCACTTCCTGCAAGGGTAAAAGTATATCCTATCTAAATTGATCTTGGGGCAGCAAAGAAATTTACGATAGAGAGTCATGATTATCTCTAAACCATTTGCTATAATTTCCATTTTCCACATCAATTATTACTCAATCCACTGCTATTATCTTTATGGTACCTACATATACATCTAATCATAAATTCATCTAACAATCTAATCCAATTCCCTTTATACCATTCAAGAATCAATGAGTCCCTATTATTGAGCATAGATTTCACCTAATGATGTTATTCCATCTACCACAACATACATATAAATTTTCTAATATTCATTTCATAGTTATTCTACTTCACTCAAATCTGCTTATGGACTCTAGGGAGATAAGTTTTAGACTTGTTATTCATTTGATTAAAGACTTATAAATTCATAACTTTATTATAGCATCATTTTACATTAAACATTGCAAATTTGCAACCATCCTTACACATACAAAGGACTTACAAGACTAATCACCAAAGCACCTCTAATTCATTTACACCCCTAGTTACCAAATACATGGAATGTTTATAGCATATGCACATAACCAAAAGAATGCACATTCATCAAGAGGTATAACAATATCCATCAAGGAATCAGTAAGATGTCCGCATATATGAACAACCACCAAAGGGTCAAACTCTAACATCCTAGTGAAACAGAATTAGCTATCATAATATATCTATCATTGAAGCCACCAATAGCAACCATTCATTTAGAAGAATTTCTCCACTTTTTTCTTCCAGTTAAACCATCATCATTTCCACTTGTTGATTTAATACTTAGGTATACTTTCTTAGGAATATTAGAGATAGTAATTACTCCCTATACCTTATCATTATCAGACTCCTCAATAGCATTATTAACTATCATCTCATGTACCATATTCTCATTTTATATAAGATCTGCTTATGAGTTAGGTTCTAATCTCGCCTCTAATATAGGTTCTAATTCATTCTATAAATCAACTTCAGGCTGTTCCCCTTCATTCGTTTCTTCTACTTTAGGATTCTCTTATATACCATGCTTTACTTCACCCTCCACTATAGCTATCTCATATTTATGCCAAACACCAAGCTAATTATCATCTTGGAATTTTATAAGTTACTAATTCACCTGCGATTCATTAAGCACCTGGTTTAGGGTGAGATTCATTTGCCTCTAAGGGTATTTCTATACCTACTCCAATTGATTCAAAAAAAAAAATGGAAACTAGTTAATAATCCCTTAAGGGTAACATCTAAAGATATATGATATGTTAGCCGAAATATGAGCCATACTAACAAGGTAAGGTCTCTCTCTTATGCCCTTACTAAAAGTATCTCACTAGCATAATCTAAGTTGTAATCCCTTACTTTCCAACTATCTTTACTCAATGGCAACTATCGTAGTATATCTATTATCTTAAAGACTCAAATTAGTTTTCGTTAATGTCCAAGAGTCTCGTCAACTACAACACATCCCATCAATAGACTTATCAATGATCCCATCCATGGTCTTAAACTTATCCCAATCAACTATCTCTAACAATAATCCTTACATCTCTATTCTATACTAGATAGGAGAATTTTCTCCATTTCACTTAAATTACTCCAACTAACTATCAATTCTCCATTCAACCCCATAAATGAATTTAAGATTAATTAATGTCTATCTTAGTTCAACATTGTAGTAACTTCTTATTCTATAATTTATAATGTAGTCCTTTACTACCCATTTATTACTACTCACTCTCACTATACTCTTATAATGTTTACTTTTTTTAATTATAATACTTTAAAGTGAGTTCACTTGAAACACGCTCTATACCAACTTAGAAATGTCGTACCCTAAAGCAAAAGAATCTTAACAGTTTCACTGTGTAAACCATCTTAGGATATAAGTTGACCTTATAGCCACTATCATAGACTCAATTTACATAAGGCATTCATGTCTAACTCATTTTAAAGTAAGCAATTCACAAAATAATAATTTTATTTACCTGCGAAAGTATGAAGAACACATATTAGGATTCAGATGACTCTAATAATATTTATATGATTTAGCAACCTATTTTACTTAAAGTATTACAAAGTTTGATACAAAAAAGCTTAAAAGATAAGCACCAAAGCTTCAAAAGTACAATGGTTCTTCAATTTTATATCCTCACTCCAAGGTTGTCAAACTTATGATTCTATATAGAATCACTAGAAGGTTAGTAAAATCGGAACATGGAAATGTAAGTTTCTATAAACTATATAAAATAGCTTTAAAAAATTATGGAGATGCTTATAGTAATTATTTAAAATTTGAAATACATAATGGGAATAGAGAAATGAAGAGATTAAGTTCTTTTTTGATAAAAAATTCTTAATAATATATAATTAAACATGTATGAAAGAAGGACAAATAAAGTCAAAACTAAACATTTTCCATTATTTTCTTTAAAAAAAAAAACAACAAAGTAAAGAGAATCAAATATTGCAACTTATTGCAAATTATTGATGCTATAAACTAACTTATATAATTTTTCTTATAATATTTGCTATTAGAGCTTAAATATGGGTGAAGGTTATAAATATAAAACAAGGGACTAAAATAGAGAAAAAGAAAAAAGATAGGGAAGATAATTTAATGTCCTAATAATTAATGTCTTGTAAAAGCTCAACTGCAAATTTTTTTTTTTTATTTTTTAGCCAATTCAACTTAGATATATAGAATCGGTAAACTCAGTCAAAAACGTAAGTTTCTACCTAGTTTACTACCTAGTTTACATGTAAACTCGGTTAAAAACATAAGTTTCTATATGAAAGAGTTTATACACGAGTTAATTCGAAAAAACTTCCTAAAATTGTAAACTTGTAGAATCGCGTGGGTAGAATGGCGATTTTGACAACTATGCCTTACTCTCCAGAATTCAGCAATTATTAGCTTTAAGGTAGTTATAATGCCGCTTCTTAGCTAGCTTCTGCAATAACAACTATAAGAATGTGAGCAACCAACTGCTCAGTAAGTTGGGTTGGAGACATAAGACTGTACATTAAGTATAGGCAAGGTTATCGGACAGTTATTTAAATGTAATGCAACAAATAAATGGCATCACATGACGTTGCCTAATTCGTTGTGAGATTAGAAAAGATTACACCTGCTCTAATTTGGGTTGTGAAGTTTCAATGCGCATGTAACAGCTCATGACTATGCCTAAGCTTTTGCAATAAAAACACTGCTACTCTCGTGATGATCCTTAGAGCTACTGCCTTTATCCTTGCCCTAACTTCCTCTCTTATCATTTAGTTCAACTAAGAATGAAGAAAGGACCGTTATGTTCTAGTTCTATTCCTTTCGAAGGTATCAGTACTTGGTCGAAGAATCTTAAGCATCACCAAATGGTTTGCAATGCATGTCCGATTAAGATTACTAGTCGTATGTCATTAAGTCTAGTTTAAGATGATCAAAATATCAGGTAATGCAAACATTTGCAGGCTAGCACAGCAAGCCGGTAATACATAATCAAGTATAAATACACACATACAGAAGCATGCATACAATCGAGCTACCTACAAGCATAGTCAAATCTAATCTTAAGCCTCTAAGTACTATAAAACAGTACTCTAAGATACAATTACACATTAATCCTAAACTTACCTGGACTCTTCCACTTACTCACTAGAGTATGATTTATGATGTTGCATTATCGTTAGCCCTATTATATAAATATCACTTTGGTATTCATATAATCACTATATATAGGCTTTATTCTATAAATTTAAATCATTATCTCATTCTAGAGTTTTACTATACTTAATTATTCAAGTTTTTAAATTTCTTATGATTATTCTCATTTTTAGCTTTGTTTTGATTTGACTTTTGTTTTCATCTCTAATTTAGTCTACGAATCAAGTTCTAATTCAACTCTTGATTATGCTTTATTTATAATTCTCAAAAACGCCTACTGACCTATTCTACAAATTTTAACCAACTTTAACTCATGTGAATTTAGTCTCTGATTTAGGTTTTGTCCAACTCCCTAATATACTAATATATACCGAGGTTTTAATTTTGCTCCTAAATTAGCTTCTGATCTACATATAATCTATATTTCCGGATAACTCTCCTACAATTCAGTTTGATGTCAAAATGTAACTAAAATATACAGTCCAATATTACTCCAACTTAAACTAACTATACTTATTCCTATCATTTCAGTATTTCACCAATATTTTGCAAATATCAATACCATACCTTCAATATTCAAATCTAGTACTCCCAACACTATATATTTATCCTTTTAATATTACCCAACTTCATAATATGTAAAAATACTCACTAAAATAGAATTTAGCTCAGTAGCTTAGAAAATTATTAAGTTTACTTAGAAAAATAGTCATTTAATAGGATTTTTAAGACCTAAAAATTAGATAAAAATATGAAGAATAATTTTCATGATAAACTTTTTGTGATAATTTAATATACATCATAGGTAGTATATAGAAAAATTTAAGGCCGAAACAACATTAATAGGGGTTTTGGAATAAAAAACGAAATAATCTCTACTTTAGCAATTTATTAAGGGTGATATATTTTGAAACTCAATTTAAACAAAACAATATTTTTCCCAAAACTAATATAAAAATATGCTAGAGTACAAATTTTCATAGTTTTTGGACAAAATTTACTATTTTTTTACAAATTCATAAAAATCGAACAAGCTTTAAAACCAAAATTCAGCCTTCCAACCACTATTAGCCACCATGGAGTTGTCGGCCAAGTTGGGCGCTACCTCCACCTTCAAATGGTGGTGGCCACTCATTACCAGATCTTGCTTTCATATTTACTCCTTAAATTAGCTCTAATTACACTATATTTTACATAATTTTCTAAAAATATTTACTTCACTCTCCCTAACATCTCTCCTTTTTTCTTGATAGCTAAATGCATAACTGGAGTTAAGATGGGTAAATTCTGAATTTATAGACATAGGTTGGGTTGGTGGACTTTTTCTTTTAGGTTACAAGCATCAATTTTTTAGTTTAACCCTCATTAGGTGCCCTTAACTTTTCTTTTTCTTTATGCCAAACTCCATCCCAACTTTCCATGCTACCATCCAGCACCTTTTAGCATAACACATAATTTTTTTAGATTTATTTAGTATATTTTAGTTTCTATTAAGTATTGGGTAATTTCAAGTACTTATACTTATATGCAAATACATATATAATACAAATAAATACTTTTAAATATTATTTAAGCTATTTTATAATTTTTAGTATACATATATTTTATTTCTAACAACTCATTAATTATCAGAACCCGTTTTACATGTTTTTTTAATAAATAATGAGTAAAATACGTATATTTTAATAATATAATATTTTATTATTTTAAATCTAAACTTGCGGAGAATATTTCTACCACTATTTCTAGTTTTGTCATAAGAATCAAGTTTGATTGATCGACTTACCCAATCACCCTAAATTTCACTAATTGTTTCCTAATCGATCAATTTTGAGTTAATAGCTTATTTTTGCAGAGTTTTAGAGATGGTAATTTAGATAGCTAACATGTCCACGGTAAGGGTGTATATATTTATTTCTAGATTATCATGTGGCTATATTACGTGTCGATATAACTTGTGGTCATAGATATATTTGTGAATAATAGTAGGCGTTTTCAAGCTTTTAGATAAGACAAAATCATTTTGTTTTCCTTTTTTTTTTTTTTTTTTTGTCAGAATTCACATATCATAAAGATGAAAAAACATAAGCAAACATAGTAGAAAGCTACTGCAACCAACGTTCTGCCTCCAAAGCAATTGAACAAAATTATTATTTACTGATAAGTGATATTGGGACGTCACAATTTTATTTAAAAAGACGAACAACGATGACGTGAAGGGGAACAAGGAACTTTATGCGTAGGATGCACACATTTTGATAAATCCAAAAGCATCAATCATAAATTAACACCTTCCTTTTCCCTCCTTAGTTTTTCTAATTTATTTTCAGTTTTTTTTTTTTGCCATAAATTTTCAGTTTAATAATAAAAAAGCAATTCAACTATAAAAGGCCTCTAATGGTTAAAAAACCTTTGGATAAGGCTAAAAGACTAAGTCAACAACCATATCTTACATATGTAGAACACGTTGGACACCATGATCCTATTCTCCAATACTTATGGGTGTATCTTTGCCCACTAACTTCTCTCCAACTACTAACACCACTCTTCTATAAAAATAAAATCATTACTCAACAGTAAACTACTTAATACTTTACGCACTTAAACCTACATACTACTCTCAAGTACCTTCATTCTCCAAGCACTCAACTGACTTAGGCATGAAAGTGATCACGCCTGACAACACCCCATCACTCCCTTACTGTGCACTCTTTTGTAGGCTCACATACTTGCATGAAGCCCGATGAACTCTCAAATTCATACCAGCAAAGAGTTTCAAATGACATTTAGTACTGTCAATAGGAATCTACTTAAGTTCCTACCTAAACACTCTCCCAACACTACATTTGACCACCATGTCTCATGTTAACAACCTTGAGAACCACTAGTTAATAAACAACCAACCTGTTGAGAACTAGCCCCTTCCAAGGGAAATGTTGGAAGAGCACCTATAGTGCTCGAAGCGTCTAGTCAAGTAGTTTGCTACCTAAAACAGGTAGCTCTACACTCGCCTTAAGGACGCAAAAAGGTGCAGTGCACAAGCCCACCCTCTCGAAGCCTCTGATGCCTGTACTTGGAAGAATAGCCACCATTAGCAGCAGTAAAATGGCAAGGATTAGCAACTCAATTCCCGAGTGCAACAACAACCAGCAAGGTCTGCAGCCACCTACAATCAAGCCCTAGCTAGAAATGAGCAGGTAGCTAACTCTTACAAAGTTCTAGCACACTCTACATTACACCAAGCTCATCTAGCAAACTATGCTAACCTCAATGAGCTCTGTGTGATTGTGAGAAGGCTCTCCAAGCGATAGGAGAATAAGGTAGCTAATGACACCGAGTTAGTCGCCAACAACAAAACCCTCTTTACTAAGGGTATTTAAGATAAAGTGTTGCCTCCTAATAGCAAGTTTCCTACCCTGTACCAATACAATGGCACTAGTGATCCTGATGATCATCTCCTCCACTTTCGCATCCTTATGAACCTTCATGGTCATGAGGATGCCATAATGTATAAGGCTTTCTCGAGCACTCTGAGGAAAATAGCTTAAACATGGTTAAACTACTTACTTGAGAACACCAACGGCTCCTTTGACAATCTAGTGCAAAGGTTTAGCCTCCACTTTAGGGCAAGAAAGCCCCTATCCAAGGGCACATCATCCTTGTATTTGATAAGGTAGAGCGAAGGCAAAACTTTATAAAAATACATGGCCCAGTACAATAATACCGTAGTCAAGATCCCTTAATTGGATAAGGGAGTAGTAATCCATATCGTGTAGTTCAGCATCTGACCCTATAGAGACTTCTTCCAATCACTTGTGAAGAGCAAGCTGAAGACCCTAGCCAATTTCTAAAATAAGGCCCAAAAATACATAGACTAGGAGGACAATGTTCATGCCAAGCGTAATGTCAACCGAGAAAGGTCAAGTGGAAAGAAGGACAAGGAAAGATTGTCCATCAAAAACCACCTTGATGGCAAGGCACCTAGTAAAGTAAAGGGAGAAGGCTCAAGCAACGAGAAGTACCGAACCTCGCATAGCCCACTTCCCCCTCCCATCTATACTCAATATACCCCTTTGAATCAACCCATTGCCTAGGTCTATTCTAAAGTGAAGAACTGGAACCTATTGTAAAGACCCCCTAAGATAAAGGGGAATCCTAGTCGTCGAAACTCAGACAAATATTGCCAGTTCCATGGTGATCGTGGCTACACCACCAACAAATGCTTCTAGCTAAAGAATGCAATTGAATATGCTATTCAACAAGGTTTCTTTGGTGGGTATGTGGCCTAACAAAGGAATGACAACCATTTCAATGACGACTAGGACAAGGCACACCTTAGGAGTTGCAACGACCGAGCCTCTAATGGCATTATAAACATGATTGTTGGGGGGGGGGGCACACTTTGGGAGCCGGCTAAGCACTAACGATTTAGCTAATGCCCCATCTGAGGTGTTGCCAGTTAGAGAGAAGAGACAAAAGTTAGACAATTCAATCTCCTTCTTGAATAAAGATTTGGAGGGGGTAGAGACCCCCCGTCAAGATGCCTTGATCATAGGGGTGAGGATCACAAACTTTAAGGTCCTTAAGATTATGGAGGACACCAACAACTCCATCAACATCCTCTTCCTACATATATACGAAAGGATGAGGACTAAGCTGCTTGTCAAGATGAAGCCATACTACCATAATCTCATTGGTTTCAATATGAGTACTGTTAGAGCCAAGGGAATCATCACTCTTAACATGGAACTTAGCAATGACGATAACATTGCATGATGACTAGTGAAGTTCGTCATGATTGACTACCCATCCCCTTATAATGCTCTCTTGGGACAACCAAGTTTGAATGTGTTTAAAGTCATCACTTCATCCCTTCACCAGAAGGCCAAATTCCTAACCCCTACCGAGGTAGGAGTTTGTAAATTTGATTAGAAGCTCTCTTAAGAGCTATATGTCAAGACTACCAAAGCCGATGGAGTCTTTGCTTTAGAGACTGACCTGTAGGAGAAGCTAATCAAAAGAGGCAAGCCAAGCGAAAAAACTAAAAAAGTACATATTAGCCCGTCTCCTGACTAAACTACTAAGGTCGAGTTTGAGACTCCTTTCAAAGTTAAGGAAGAGATAGTTGCCCTCCTATAAGTTAACTCAAACAATTTTACCTAATTAGCATTGGACATGCCCAGAATCTCCCTTAACATGACAACCCATAGCCTCGACATCGACTCCACTGTACGGCTTGTTAAACAAAAGAAGAGGCACTTTGCCTTGGAGAGGCAGGTTGCAATCGAGGAAGAAGTACAAAAACTGCTTAAAGTTGGCTTCGTGACAAAGGACAAGTACTTAACCTAAATAGCAAACATAGTGCTAGTTAAAAAGAAGTCTAGAAAGTAGCGTATGTGTGTCCATTATACCAACCTCAACAAAGTCTGCCCAAAAAACTACTTCCCTTTCCCTAAGATCGACCAACCAATCGACTCTACTTCAAGACATGCCCTACTAAGCTTTATAGATGCCTTCTAGGGTGACAACTAGATAGAGATAAGTCGGAGGATGAAGTTCATACCTCCTTTATCACCAATTTCGATACGTGCTAATATATTGTCATACCCTTCAATCTCAAAAATGCTAGGGCAACTTATCAAAGGATGGTGACAAAGTTATTTTAGCCCCAAATCGGGTACAACATGGAGGTGTATGTTGACGACATGATCGTCAAGAGTAAGCAGCTCGATGATCATGTCAAGGACCTCCAAAAGCCTTTGACTAAATGACAAAACATGACATGAAGCTAAACCCCCAGAAGTGCATGTTTATGGTCAACTCAGGCAAATTCCTTAGCTTCCTGGTTGCTTAGAAGGGTATCAAGGCTAAACTTAAAAAAATACATGCCATCAGGGAGATGAAGCCTCCTACCTTAGTCTGATACGTATAAAAGTTCATCGACATGGTAACTGCACTAAGCAAGTTTGTCTCCAAGAGTGCAGATAGATGCGCTGAGTTCTTTAAAATCCTCAAGAATCTCAAGGGTTTTGAATTAACTCCTAAGTGCACAACAAACTCCAAGCAACTGCAGAACTTCCTCACACGCCCTCCTGTCCTCTCTAAGCCTATTCTAGGGGAGGACCTATATCTATGCCTGACTGTAAGTGACTAAACACTCTCATTTGTATTGGTCAAAGTAGAGGGGAGAGAGCATATGCCTATATACTACATCAACCATATATTCTATGACCCTGAAACTAGGTGCACATGAGTAGAAAAGTTTACCCTAGCTATCGTCATCTCGACATGTTAGCTGAGGCCCTATTTCCAAGCTCACCAAATTATTGTGCTTACAAACCAGTCTCTATACACGATGCTGCAGAAGCCAAATGCCTCTAGATGGATGGTGAAGTATGCAAGGGAGTTGAGCATGTACGAAATCCAGTACTAACCACAAACAGCCTACAAGGTACAGGTGATGGCTAAATTCATGGTTAAGTATATAGGAGAAGAGGAAGCACCATTTGGAGATGACAAGCTAGTATAGACTATCCACATTGACGGATCATCCACTTCAAGGGGTAGAGGTGTGAGCATAATTTGTTACGCCCTCAAGTTCGGGTTTGACACCAACAACAACAAATCTAAATACAAAGCCCTGATAACCGGTCTCAAATTAGTCAAAGAGATTAACACCAAGCACTGACATGTCTTCTCAAACTCTTTGCTAGTCATCCAATAAGTCCGAGGTAAATATGAGGCCAGGGACAACACCATGGCAAGGTACTTAGAAAAGATGAAGAGCTTTTTAATTGAATTCCCTTTATAGACCATTACTAAGATCCCCCCAACACGAAAATTTAGTAGCAAATCTGCTATCCAAGTACACCTCTATTAGGATACAGAAGTCTAAGGTGGAGGATAGGAAGATCTTCATCAAGTACTTACTAGAGAAGAGTATAACTCCAAGCTCAATAGAAAACTTAGAACTTACAATATCAACATCAAAGTCGAGCTAGATGGATCCCATCACGAGTTATTTGGAGCAGGGTACACTACTAAAAGATAGAAGAGAGGCAAAGAAGCTAAGGTACCATGCCACCAACTATACATTAGTTGATAACATTCTATATCGCAAAGGGGTCAACCTCCTTTTACTCAGATGCCTCCAAGAAGATGAGGGCATGTATGTCATGAAAGAGTTGTACGCTGAAGTGTGCAACAAACATATTCAATCCTAAGACCTCTACATCCGAGCTTTACAACTCGGATATTATTGGCCTACCATGAGACAAGATGCCAATGCCGTAGCCCAAACTTAGTTTTTTTATCTTTATCGGGTGACTTAATCTTAATAAGTTAGCTTTTGAACTTAGTTTTTCTGGTTTAATTTTCTAAAAAATTATTTTTAGAATATTTGTAGACTGGTGGCTAAATCAGGGTTTTCCCACTCAGAAACCCTAATTTTACTTGTTACCAATGTAATTGGTTGGTGACTCCAATTTTTGTATATATTTTTTTTAGACATTTTTTAAAGAAAAAAGGTTTCCTTAATTTAATGTTGAGTATTTTGTATTAAGTGAGCTAGGCTTATTATAAAATAAATTAAGGAAAATCAAAATAGAGCTCGATAGAATTAGCGACTCCATTAGGGAACTAGTAGGCTAGTCATGTAAAAATTAGAAAATTAATTAATGGGCTTTTATTTTTTTATTTAATGTAATTTGTAATATAGTTGTACTAACTATATTTTAGTGATGTAAGCCTCTAAAAAAAACCTAGCCCAATGGGCCTACTACTAGGGATTTGGGGGAAACTTTTTTTTATCATTTGTGTGCTTAGATATAGTTAGACTTAAGCCAACTTAGGAACCTAGAGCGAGTCATCATTGTGTAACCTTCGGGTCATTAGGGTCTTTATCCTTACCTAATGATGATAAGCAAGTACAATCATGCTTCGATGTAGCCTACTAGGCGTTTCCCTTAGAATACCAAATACTACAAAGCTTGAGACCCATAGATCATATCCTACTGCATCATTGTAAAATAAAAAGGAGTTAGTAATTTTTAAATTATAGGAGTTAGAAAAAAATTATTATAACCCACGACCAATTGGACCTTATTTTCAAAATTTAATGTACTTATATATATAT
Source organism: Lumnitzera littorea (assembly GCA_024138015.1). Taxonomy (NCBI): domain Eukaryota; kingdom Viridiplantae; phylum Streptophyta; class Magnoliopsida; order Myrtales; family Combretaceae; genus Lumnitzera; species Lumnitzera littorea. The sequence continues at coordinate 75,916,605 of JAMXBB010000010.1, forward strand.
TTATAAGTGTACATGGGCTTTATTTTCAAAAAAAAAAAAAAGAAAAAACTTTTAGAAATTCACACACTTATATATATAAGTTTACGTGAATATTAACCACGAGTTTATAATAATTCTATTCCTATAGTTTATTAATGACCAACCCCATTATACTGCATATGTGTATAGCATATTTCATCATATTTATTTTATATTTTGCATATTTATTCGTATATGCTATCTTGTATAATATATGTGAGTCTTATAGATTTTTGTTTTATTTCATAAGTAATAGGTTATGTAAAATAATATTTAACATAAAAGGCACAAAATCATTAATAGTCTCCCTAAGCAAGTTTGTAAATTTTTTTTTTTCATAATTATGGAAATTAATTATGATAAAGATTATTATGGAACTATCATTTTTTTAAAGGCTTTCCAACAATTTTTTTTTAAAAGGAAATTTCAAAGCGATATTTTATGATAAAAAACCAGTTTCATGATAATTTTTTTTATATGGTTAATTTTTATTACAATACCCCAAATGTACCATACTGTTAGGAACTAACAAAATACAAAAAATCAAAAATATAAAAAAGATTTAACCATCAGATTTCTATTGTAAATTATTTTTCATCTTAAGGTCATCAATATGATAAATGTCTAAATTCTCATTCTTTACGTTTATCTCCTAAGTTATCATGGTCTTGATAGAGCTTTCTCTATAAGTCGTCACCCTTTTATCATCTTTTAATAAGTTTTTCATTGTAAAATAATTTACACTTCTCTATATCATCCTTATACCATCCTATGTCCTCAGTCATCAATCTTAATGTTTCCAATTTTTTTTTTTTAGATTTGTCGATGCTAGTATTAGGCTTTTGTAACATAAAATCAACCTTTTTTTTTTTAATAAAAGTTTCCAAAAAAAAAAAAAAGAATGGTTTTCAAAATTAAAAACTTGATTTTTTTTTTTTGAAAAAAAAAAAAGAATGCAGTATTACTAATAAGAAAGGATTCTTACAGGTTTTGAAAGATTACTTTTTAAGTGATCTAGCTTAACTTGAAGCCTATAATCACTTGTTTTCAAAATTAAGATGTTTAAACCTCTTGAATAGAGAATAGCCATAACAAAAGGGGTTTTAAGCAAGCATGCAAAGCAAGTCAAAACCATGGCTCATACCTAAGCCCAAGGGCATATTAACATACAATCTAAGGCATACAAGTCTAAAGAGTTGTCAGTTCATGAGCTCAACAACAACAACAAAGGCCTAGGGAAGGAATTGGAGCAAAAATTGATGAAGATGGTGGAAGAAATCTTATACAAAATTGAAGAGAAAATGGGAGTTCTCAAGGATCATGACGTGCAGAGTGATTTGGGCATGAGCAATGTTTGCGCTTTTGAAAACCACGAGTTACACAAGAAGTTTAAAATACCAAATTTCAAAAAGTATAATGGAACAGATTGTCCTAAACTTCACCTCAAGCTTTATGTCCGCAAGATGGCCTAATTCTCTAAACATGAGCAATTGATGATTCATACTTTCTAAGATAGCCTAATTAGGCTGGTGTTGATTTGGTATGCCCAACAAGACTTGGTTGAGCTTAATACTTAGGATAAGTTAACTCAAGCCTTTTATCAGTAGTACAAGTTCAATGAAGAAGTAGCTCTTTCGCCGATGGATCTAAATAACATGAAAATAAAGTCGATCGAAGCCTTTAAGGAATATGCCTAAAGATGGAGATCTACAACCGCTCAAGCCACAGTACAATTGCCAGAAAATGAACCGATCAACATATTCATCCACACATTAGGTAAACCTTATTATAATCACCTCTTGGGTTATACTGCTTCCATGTTGGCAAACGTAGTCACAGTCGGTAGTCACATTGAAGATGCCACTAGAATGGGGAGATCGATAGGGAAGGGATCAGCCCCATTAGATTCAAAGGCCACTGTGAACACTATGATGTCCTATTTAGCGATATGTGAGCTAAATACCTTAAGCAATATCCCAAAGCTCATGGAAAATAAGTTAAGCCAGAAATCACCTTAAACGAGGTTTACTCATATCTTAATTCTTATGTCTTGGGTCTATTGCCGCCTAAAAGAAGAAGGTTTGCTACATTCTAAAAGAAAAGGGTTTGCTACATCCTAAGACTCCAACACTAGGTATAGACTTAGGAAATACAATCCCAATGCACAATGTGAGCACCACATGGGTCAACAAGGGTACGCTACTGACCATTGTTAGAAGTTGAAGAATAAAGTCCAAGATTTGATTGACAAAAAATTGGTCTAATTGGACTTCGTTAAGGATCCATGGCCTAAATTCCATACAAAGCCCGTTATCAACGTAATACAAGGTTTGGAAAAAGTGCTAGAAACAAATTTGAATGGTCAAGCCTAAGGGGCATATTATTGCTAGGGTTTAGAAAAAAGGGTTGCTACCCTAGAAGAAAAGTTAGCGAAGTTAAAAGAAAGACCAACGGTTACAGAAATGGCAATGGGTTACGTGCTCAAGCAACTTGGAAACTTAAATCCTATTACAAATAGGAAGTCATAGCCTAAGCACGAGGATGATTTAAGGAAAGAGAAGTCAAGAGTGAATGTGCCAATTGGAAAAGCCTAAGATCAAGACAAGCCCGTCCACAACAAGAGGAGGTGACTTATACAATTCAAGATTCCAATGGCCTAAGTGTTCAAGCAATTAAGAGATAAAGGACTATTGGCATGTGAAAACTTGACAAGGAAATACATGCTAAGGGATCATGACCCCAACAAATAGTGTGAATATCATATGAGCCAAGTGGGTCATACCATAAAAAACTACTAGAAACTAAAACATAAGGTGCAAGATTTGATTGATGTAGAAATTATCTAACCAAGCTTTCTAAAGACTACTGGGTTAATTAGTAGTGGTACTCCTTTCCCAAGTTTTGAAGAAGTATCAAACGAACAACCTCCAACACCAAATATTGAAGGCCTACTACTATCATCTAACAAGGTAACTCACTATTTAAATCAGTTGGGCATATCTTCATGAGATCATTTCAACTAAATGGGCCAAGTTCAAAGGAATGACAAAAATAGGGGAAAAAGGTAGAAAAAAATTTTAGTTCCTGCATTTTTTTCTTCACTTTGGAGTTTGTAATGGATACGAGTTATCTAAATAAAACAGTTTTCTTGTACATTTTTATCTTTAGCTCAATAGGGGCATGTCATTAGCCTCTCACTAAATGAAACACTTTACACATATATGGAATGAGTGAAAATGGATAAAGTAAATGTGAACTTGGAATTTAAAATTTTCTGTCTAAGGAAATGGTAACACATTACTTAAAAGTTTTAAGATGAAAAAAGGTAACCCATGTCCTAAACACTAACCCTAAACATACATGAGCGTTGAGTGACACAATGTAAGTAATTGGGTTCATTCCTTAAATGAGGTCCATCTTGAACTTGGTACATATGTCAAAGTGATATTAGGTATTTATTTCATCATTCATAAACATAGCTATCCCTTGGAAACCCATTTGAGCCTTTTAGAGATTTTTTTTAAAATCTACCCTACCAAGAACCACCCCACATTGGGGCAATTAGGAGGTTAGGGTCATTAACATAGAGAAAATGGATAGATTAACTTATGCTTACCTTACTTGTGCCACTTCATGAGCAAATATTGTCATAGATAATTCAATTTCTTTAAAATGAAGAAGAGTTGCAAACTATATACACCTCATCTAGACCCATGTACTCCTTTAAACACATTAAGCTTACAAATTTTTCCCAAACATTCAAAGCCATATACACTTATCCTAAGCTTATACTCTTTGAACCCATGGTTTTAAGGCTTCGAATCCTATCAAGTGAAAACTCATCACTCAAAGGTGACTACCTTGACAAAAAAAAAAAAGAAGAAGAAGAAGAGAAATATAAAAGAAAATAAAAACAAGAAAAAAGAAAGAAAAGAGAAAAGAACGAAAAAAAAATGAAAAATAAGCAAAGTGATCACCTTCAAAGATGAGCCAAATCGCCAAAAGTCAAAACTTGTGATGATATCCAAAGAATAAACATTTTAAATTCCTAAGCCCAAAAGCAAAGCTCTCATTTTATGACCTCACCCACTATAACACCCTTGACAAAACTCTTTTGAATAAAGAAATCGATTTTTCTTTAGCAAAATTTGCTCATGAAACTAAGGTAAGTCCATGTTTAGTTTCTCCTAGGTTCTTAGCTTGTAAACTTAAGATAGATTGTATATAATTTCTTCAAAATTGGTTGAAGAGTAATGATATCTATTTGCTCAAACCGTTAACCAAAGACCGTACATTGCAAATGCAACAAAGACCTAATTGATTGACTAGAGTATACCATTAACAAGATGGGCTACAATTTTTAGAATTGATGCCGAGAGTGAAAACAGACCAATAAGAATATAAGAAAGTCCTCTTAGACTAAACATTTTAAATAATGATACTTACTCCCTCGATGGAAAATTAAAGAACAACTAAGTGCTTTCTCAAGAACAACCTTAAGTTTGACATCAATGCTTCTAAAAAGTTCATAAATCATGAATTACGCTCCAAGAAACAAGACTAAAAAGATGAGTGATCAATAGGCAAGAGGCAAATCAACCCCTTATTTGTGATATTTAGAATCTTCAAAACTTTCTTACTTGTTAGCAATATAATTTTCCATTAAAGTGTGTTTTTTTTATTAATTTCTCAAAAAAAAAAAGAAGAAAAAAGAGAAAAAGGAAGAAAAGGTTTCTAAAGAGAAATGGAACCTTTTTCAAAAATTGTTAAGAGAGATTTCTTTAAAAGAAAAAATCAAAATTTTCAAAGATTCGTCGAAATCCTCAAACTCAAGTTTCAAATCGTTTTGTCAAAACTCATCAAAGTCCTTGAAATTCATGGATCACTTACCCTTTAGTACATTGTCCATTTCGTATAGTAATCTTAGATTGCTTACTTATTGGAGCGTCATCCAGTCTTTTCAAGAATCGCTTGCTCAAAGGAGCGTTATCCTCTTCCTTATTAGATCACTTGCTCAATGGAGCACCATCCAATCCTTTTTAGGATTACTTGCTCAAAGGAGCGCTGTCCTATCCTTATAGCTCGTTCACTTCACTAAATGAAATGAGGGAGAAATGTAATTGAAATTCTAGAAAAGGTGCAATACCTATTACTTTGTTTAGTTAAATTAATAAACAACTTAAAAATAGACACATAATAGAACTTTAATGACTAAATTACCCTTAATTCATTTTCTTTCTCAAGTAATTTTAAAATAATAAGTGGTGGTGGTGGAAATTGACTATGAAGGCAAAAGCGATGGTAATGGTCAACGGCGGTGGTAATGGCGATGGTAATGGCAGTGGCGGTGGCGGTGGCGGTGGCGATGGCGATGGCAGTAGCGGTAGCATGGCGGTAATTGATGGTGGTAGTAGTGGCTAGGGTAGCAGCTTAGGGGGTGGGGGGGTAGTTACGACAGTGGTGAGGATAGTAGTGGTAGTGATGATAGCGGTGGTCAGAGGTTGTAGTGGTGACGACAACAGTAGTGGGTAGTCGAAGTGACAGTAGCGATGGTGATGGTGATGGTGGTAGTAGTAGGGTGATGGTGATGGTGGTGGTAGCAATGTGATGGTAATGGTGTTGGTGATAATAATGGTAGCGGCGATGGAGATGGTAGCGGTGGCAATTGGTGGTGACAGTAGCAGTGATAATAGGTGGTGGTTGTTAGTGGTTAGTAATAGTAGTGATGGTAGTAATGGTGGTGGTGGTTGCGGCGACGGCGACGATGGTAATGGTGGTCGGTAGTGGTGGTGGTTGATAATAGCGATGACAATGATGGTAGTGTTCATCATTAAATTAACATGAGGTTATTTTTGGAAAAAATGTAAAATTTTATGAGAAATCGTGGTTCTTTAATTGAATCAAGGAATCCCTATTACTTAATTTCACGTAATAGGGATTCCTAAGGAATTGCGATTTGAAGACAAAAAACCAAATAAACGCTGTAATAAGGAATAAGGGGAGAATTGAATTTCAATTCTCCTTAAGTGAATGAGGCATTAGTTGGATCACTTGCCTAAATGAGTACTGTCCTATCCTTAGTTAGACCACTTGCTTAAAGGAGCGCTATCCTATCCTTAGTTAGGTCACTTACTCGGTAAAGCACCATCCAATCCTTTTTAGGATCGCTTACTCAAAGGAACGATGTTGTATTCTTTATCAGATCGCTTACTCATTGGAGTGCCATCCAATCATTTCCCAAATTGCTTACTCAATCAAGCGCTATCCTATTTTGTCTTTAATAAAGCATAATCCCTTATCTTTAAAAGATCTATCCTTTTGACTAACAGGTCCTTAAAGAGATCTGTCCTCTTAAAGATACCCAACCTTTCAAGTCAGGACCCAATTTGTTTGATAATCAAAGTCCTTACCTTATCAATTCAAGTAAGGATCAGGCAAAAATTAGTATGTCTATTTTTGTCTTTATAGTAAATTTTTTATAAACTTCATTACAAAGAGGGACCACTATAGACACTCCATTTTTGCCATCCTTTGTTTTAATTTTAGTCTCTTTTTAATTTTGAGCTAGGTTTATAAAAAATTAAAAAATAAATTAAAAAAAAAGAAATAATAAATAATAAACAAAAAATGAAAATTGAAAGAAAAATAAAAATATAAAGTATCAAGCCAAGCTAAGTCAATTGGGGTCGGATCGATCAATGTTTAAAAATGAACATTCAATTTAATAAATTCTGAGAGTTAAATAATTGGGCTTTATTAAAATATATTTTAATCTAGTCCAATATAAAGTGTATTTTTATCTATTTTATTTTAGGCTAAATAATTGGGCTTCACACTTAACTCATTACTATACATACACACGTCCCTCATACGCCTAACCCTTATTGTTGTATACATACATGTCTCATGCCGACACTTTCTTTCACACATAGTGCACCAATTACACATACACAACCCGATCACATACACACACATATATGCTTGCACTTCATTCACTCACACACATACAAGTCCAGATTTCAACATACACATACAGTTCAAATTTCACACACACACACACGATCATATTACATACATACAGTCTAAATTTCAACACACATACACATTTAGATTTTATACACAAATACACGACCAAAATAAGCACACACGATCAATTCCATACCTACACACATGAATGCTATCCATGATTGGTTCATGATCGATTCATGGTCAATTCACAACATGCACATTCGATCACTTACGATTCGACTCGTCTAGGTAATTGAATAATTTTTTTAGTTAGTTATTTATTTCGTTTTTTTTTTTTAGTTAATCAATTTATTTCACTAACTTGCTTTTTAGCATAGGTTTTTTTTATATAAATTTTAATAATTGTCATGTCATTTTGCAATTTTCAAATAATTTTTAATTTTTTAATAAATTTTAGTTAAGTTGTATTTTTTTTTAACCAAAATTGCATTTTTTTTTTTTTTTGCATATCTTTTCTTCGATATTCATATCTTCGAAGGAGGTATGTATCTAAGATTTGTATTTTAGTATATCTTGCATATAAGATTTAGAAAATATCAATTTTAACATATAGATTTTTTTAAAAAAGAGTAAAAAATCTTAATTGGAGTTTTCAAAAAGATTTAGTTAGTTAGGATTTGTGAAATTAGATCTTTTCAAGTTTTTTTAAAAAATAATAATTTGATAACTAATGTAAATCCGGCTCGATTTCTTTAAAAAAGATCCACACACTAAATTTTTTCTAAAAAAAAAACTACATTAGTTTGATCCTAACTAATATGTACGTAGGCACCTTCAAGGCAACAATAAAAAAAAAAACTTTTTTCTTTCTTTTTCTTAAAAATTAGTAATAAAAAATTACAAAAAATTCATTTTATTTACATTTTTGTATATCTGTATATATCTTAGCACTTTTTAAAAATATAGAAAAAATTAAGCACATTAGTTTTTTTATCTTTATATGGTGACTTAGTCTTAATAGGTTAACTCTTGAACTTAGTTTTTCTGGTTTAATTTTCTAAAAAAATTATTTTTAAAATATTCGTAAACTAGTAGCTAAATTAGGGTTTTTTCACTCAGAATCCCTAATTTCACTTATTACTAGTGTAATTGGTTGGCGATTCCATTTTTTCTAAATATTTTTTTAAACATTTTTTACAGAAAAAATGTTTGCTTAATTTAATATTGAGTATTTTGTATTAAGCAGGCTAAGTTTATTATAAAATAAATTAAAGAAAATCGAAATAGGGCTCTACAACCCTTAATTGAACAGTTAAGTTGAATAAGTCAATCAGATCATCTTAGAAAGCCTGAAGGAGAGATTAGATCGACCTTAAGGCACTTAGGCAAATGGGCAACCCACCACACCTCCATAGGGGAAACCCCTTTTCGCCTAACTTTTAGGTCGAAGGCAATCCCCATCAAGCTCGAGCTTCCCAACATATGAACTCAAAGCTTCAATATCATCCTTAACGAGTCTTTACTACAAGCCAGCATCGAAACTATCAAAGAAATTAGAGACCTCACTGTAGCTCGGATAATTGCTTACCAACACCAAGTAGCTAGATACTGCAATCAGAAGGATAGATACAAAGTGTTCAAGGTTAGAGACTTGGTTTGCAAGAAGCTAGAAGCCACAAGCCACAAGTTCATGAGAAAGACAAGGCAAGTTGGCCCCCAATTAGGAAGACCCGGTCAAAGTTAAAGAAAACTTGGGCACTGAAGCATACAAATTAAAAAGACTAAATGGTGAGCTCATCCCATGCATATGGAACGCCAATAACCTTTGACTTTACTTTAATTAATGTACCATCATGTAAATCATTTCAAAACAATGAATGAAAGTTCCATTTCACATGAGTTATCAACATTTACTTCTCTCTCTTACTCTCATACCAAGTCCTCGCTCCTAGAGGGTGAATAGACCCACTTACCAGGCAGGTCAGAACGCTACCAACCTAACCCTCTTGGGTAACTTTAGTAAAGGGAAACACCCTTTCCCTTAAGGAACTGCCACTAGTAGGGTATGTCAGAATGTTATTGACCTGATCCCCTTCAGGTGACATCGGTAAGGGGAAACAACCCTTACCTTGAGAAAATCTCACTAATCGAGCAAGTTGGAACGCTATTGACTCAATCCCCCTCGAATAACCTTGGTAAGGGGAAACACCCCTTACCTTGAGGAACTCCCACTAACCAAGCAAGTCAGAACACCACCAACCTTATCCCCTTTGGGTAACCTCAGTAAGGGGAAACACCCCTTATGTTGAGGAACTCCTACTAGCTAGGCAGGTTAGAGCACCATCGACCCAACTCCCCCCTAAAATAGCTTAGGTAAAGGATAACACCCTTTGTACACTAAGTATCAGACTATGTTACAATGAACCAAGCAAGAAAGCAAAAAGCATTCAACAATAGTTGGAAATACATAAAATAAAGTACATAAATAAATTCAAATTCCATTACTAAGTTTGGGATATACAAAATTAAGGTCACCATCCTAACTTGAACTATAAGAAGCAAGGAAGGAGATAACTATTGCCTTGAATCAATAAATTCTAGCATTTCCAAAAAATCTAACACTTCAATCTACTAGTAGGTCTGGTCCTTTGACGACCCTTGAGATGATTGGCTTTAAGCTATAAAAGGGGTTGAAAGTTGCTAACTAGGGTCAACAGGAGTATCACCCTGACCCTAATTACCTTATGAGGCACACTCAAGGGTGACCTCTTATTGAGCTATCAAGATAAAGGTGGATGTAGAAATGTTTTGTCTAACCCCGACAGTAGAAAAGGCACCTCGGACCTCAACAGCTGCTTGAGCAGCTTCTCTCTCTCACGCTTAAGCTGCCCTCCTCTTTCGAAAAATTAGGACATCCAAAAAACCAAGGAAGCTTAAGTTGAGCTCAAGAAAATGAGAGAGCACCGTGTTCCTTGTATAGCAAGCACACTTGACAAAGATGTCCTCCAGCTCTTACAACCACTACTCCATTAGTTGAAAATTAGCGATGGCTTTCTTAGTAGCGGTATCGTTGAGAACTTCCCTACTCTCCAATTTGGAGATGATTTCCTTCATCTTCGAAGCTCACTTATGGAGTTCCTCTATTTGCTGCTCCAACCTAACCTTTTGACCGGCTAGCTCTAGTGATCTACCTTCGGCGTTGTCACACTCTAACACCTTCATCGCTAGCTCGGTTTGTAGCTTAGAGATCAACGCCTTCAGCTTAGCGTTCTCTTTCTCGAGCTCATCCTTGACTTTAGGATATCCAAGTGTAATATGATTAATTTCAAAATTGATAATATTAGAAATTAATGAGTAGAAAATATTATATCAAAATTGATAATATTATAATAATAATATAAAATAAATCTAATATGAAATATAATTTTAGATAATTATATGAAAAAATGTAAGTTTTTCTTATATAGGGAACTAATTCGATAGTTAAATTAAGAATTAGGTATACCATATGAACTAGAATATTAGTTAAAGGCCGAACATGAGATTTAGGATCTCCAAGTATAATATGATTAATTTCACATAATGGCTTACAATGAGATCTTAGGGTTTGTATAAAACTTGTAATAAAAAATTGAATTAGGACCTAATTTAGAAACCGATTCGAAAATTAAATTAGAACCTAACCTAAATTAAGAATAATTGTATGAGACTTTAAAACCTAAATAATTAGGCATAATAAAATCTTAAACTGAAGATAACAATAAGAGTTATAGAATAAAGCTTATATAAAGTAGTTATATAAATACTAAAACGACTATTGTATTATAGGGATTGTTGGTGATAGCCTCTTGCAAGTCGCACCTTAAGTGAGCAAGCGGAAAAGCGGAAAGTCCATGTAAGTTAGATCAATACATTATTATATTTCAGAGTATTGTTTTATGTTACTCAAAGGCTTGAGATTATATTTAATTGTATTTGTTAGAAAGTTGACTGCGTGCATACTTGTGTATGTGTGTTTTTGGATTTAATAATATGATTTTGGTTTAATGCTTTGGATTGTGTGACTTATGGAAATGATTGAATACCTTAAACTGGACCTAACTAAATATATAACAAGTAAGTCTAAAATGGACTTATACAATAACCCACTAAGGGAAACGTTTAGGGTTCTCCAACCAACTATCAACTCCTTCGAAAGGGACAGTACTGGATAGTATAATTGTTTCATTGTTCATCCTTAGTCAAACTAAGTGATAAGAAAAAAGGTCGCAGCAAATGTAAAGTCAATGGTTCGAAGGTAGTCATGAGAAAAGTAGTGTCTCAATTGCATAAGCCTAGGTTTAGTCATGAGCTATTGAAATATGAGATAAACTCCTCAACCTGGATTAGAGCAAGCATAATTTTTCTAATCTTACGATGGACCAAATAATGTTGTGCAATGCAATTTACTTATACATGCATTGCACCTAACTAATTTAATTAATAACCCTATTTGTGTTTGATATATAGTTTTAAGTCTTCGTTTGAACTTACTGAGCAATTGGTTGCTCATATTCCAATAGATGTTGCTGTAGGAGCTAGTTAGAAAGCAGCTTATAATTACCTTGAAGCTAATAACTAGTGAATCCTAGAGAGTAAGGATATAGAACTATGGATTGATTACACACTTAAAGTTTGAGTCTTAACTTTAAATGTTTTTTAATATCAATTTATGTATTTCTTAACTAAAGTAAGATTAAGTTCTTAAATCTTGTAAACATTACTCGAATTATTTAAATCTTAGTAAGTAATTTTTTAGATTTATGTAGGTAATTAACATGTTTGACTTATGAACTGTTTACTTCAAAGCAGATTAGTTATGGTTGCCTTGTATAAATCAGGTCTAAGATAGTGGCTGTAATATCAACTTCTATTCTATAATTGTTTGCATAGTAGAACTATTATGACTTTGTAGCTTTAGGACATAACAATGCCCACTAATTTGGCCGCTTGGACCTTTACCTATCCTAAGCGCCTCGAACAATTCTCTAGCCATTGGCTTAGGAGCATATATGCAACCATCCCCTAGGATGGCACTGATGAGCCTCGTCTTATCTAGTGCCTTCACTACCATCTTAATAGCATCATCTAGTTATTGCAATGATGTGACTTCGTCCTCTCTTTCAAGGGAGGGTTGCTCCTCGTAGTCTCAAAGTCAGTAATGTTGTACTTTGACACATTTGATGGCCTCTCACATGTGTTCAACATGTTAATGAATAAGCAAAAAGGAATAAAGAACATTGAAGAAAAGTTTGTAAGAGATAAGAGCTTCGAAGAAGATGAGAAAGCAAGGAAGTTATGAAAAGGTGCTCTCTCTAAACAATTGTAGTATTTATATATCGAATGCTTTAGAAAGTATATTGGTGGTTATAGGGATTTATATCAACACAAATCCCTTGAAATGTTATGATGCCAACATGTGGATTTAGTTTTGATCAAATGACCACATTCAAAAGACAAAACGTATGCAACCGTATGTAAACCGTACATAAGTCTACTGTGACAAGACACTTATCACATCACATTAAATATACTAAAAATGGGTGCCATAAACTAAGAATTCGAAAAGTTACTTCTATGGGAAGTTTTCTGAGGCCTCCACAACTTCTACAAGAAAACTTGTTTGCACTCCAATAGCATTACACCTTAGATCGAATAGATTACATCTGCTCGAGTAATGGTCAACTTAGTTCTACCTGTTTACTCAACTCCTCTACTTTGCAACTCTACCATGAGACAACCCACTATATTCTTGCCTATGCTCAAAGTGCCTAGCTTAGGCCATGATATCTCTACCTTGGTTTGCCCATTTAGCTTGGTATATATGTGCTCTGCTCTAACTTGACGGAAGGCCAACTTCTTTTACCCCCTAATGGCCAAGGAGGACCGACCTCTTACATTCCACTTCAAAACTATCACCCTCAACTCTACCTCGAAGACAATCTATTTGCGTATGTTGCACCTACTCAACCCTAGTGTTATTCAACTCGGATGTCTTCACCTTTGCCTTATGCCAACTCGGACACCTCGCCTTAACATTTTGCCAACCCAAACTTCCATCATTGCTACATCAAAATGACAGCATCAACATGGACATCTCCAGATCAAATCAACCATACGCTTAAGAAGTCCATATTTTCCTTCTCCTTGCCTTCACTTCGACAATGAGAGAAGAGGGATGGTAGGGTGGTAGGCAAGTGTTGATAAGGCCTTTTAGACATGAACTCCTCAAGCTCATCCTTACCTGATAAGGCTTATAGCTTGTGACAAGTCACCTTTGGCTTAAGCCCAAAACACAACCTATCAACTATGGGAGGCCTCTAACAGGTAAGAGACTCTAGATAAAGTAAAAAGACTAAGTTAACAACCACCTTCTACATATGCAGAACACGTCAGATATCATAATCCTACTCTCTAATACTTGCAGATGTGGCTTTGCCCACTAAGTTCTTTCTAACTGTCGACACCACTATTCTATGAATACAAGACCATTACCCAACGGTAAACTATTTAATACTTTGTGCACTTAAGGTTACGTACTACTCTCAAGTACTCTCATTCTCCAAATACTCAACTTAAGTATTGAAGTGGCTATGCCGGACAACACCCTAATACTCCCTCATTATGCTTTCCTTTGCAAACTCACATACTTGTGTGAAGCTCAATTACTCTCAAATCCATACCAGCAAAGATCTTGAAACGACAACATCAATCATAAATTAACACCTTCCTTTTCCCTACTTAGTTTTTCTAATTTATTTTCAGTTTTTTTTTCCCCATAAATTTTCAGTTTAATGATAGAAAATCAATGTAACGTTCAACCATCTTCTTTTCTTTCTTTTTTTTTCTTTTTATGTTCTTTTCCTTTTTCTCTTTTTTCTTTCTTCTTTAGTTTGTATCACTAAGAGTTATGATACAACTAGTGCTAAAAGAATATTTGAAAACTTACCATCCAACTTGCTTCAGTTGAAATTTGTGCTTTTTTAGTCTCAGTACTAATAATAGATCAACCTCTTACGGATGGTAACAGAAGCAATATCATAGGATAATCTAGCTCACCACAATAGTGATAACAAAACATTATAAAGAGAAAAGTGATATATCACGTGTATTCATCGAGATGAATATGAACAAATAAGAATTAAACCTATAAAAATACTTTCAACTAGTTGGTATATATCCTATCTTAATGAATTATAGGTCTATGTCTTATTTGATCTTGTTTATTATTCATTATTATACGTAACATCCGATACCAATTCCAGATGAGGTTGTGGTTTTCTCTTTTCTAAAAGTTGATCTTTATTCCTCCAACTTTGTTTCTTCATTCCAATTTTCAACGTGGATGAATTACTACCGTTGATTAAGCAGATGCTTCTCGTAAAGACAATAGCACAAATCAGAATGGAAAAAGAATACGAAACGCATTAATGCTTTCTATTTTCATCGACTTGCACCGAAACCCGACAGAAACAGAGATTATATTGTAATAGTTAATCTCATTCTTGAACTAATTGTACCGTCACAAGGAGCTTATTCCATGAAATTGGAATCTAAATGTTTCCCGGCCAAACGATAAAGCTAGCGTATGTAAGTACTATATTGACAAGAATATCTATGATTTTTGTGAAACTCAGACGTCAACTTTGGTACTTCTAGCATGCCCGCGTAAGAAGGCACATTACATGGCTCTGCAATTCCGTGAATACGCAGGATTGGAATAAACTCGAGCGTGGGTTGCATTGCACCAACGAGGCGTGATAATCGATCGGAGATAATACAATACTGATTTCAAGCTCCATATTGACTTGATTTAAACTCAATCGAGTTAAGAATTCTGAATTCAAGATTAGCTCAAATAGACATTAAATAAGTTCAAATTTGATTTAATTAACTTTATTTAGGTTTAATTTATTTAAAAATATATTATTTTTCTAATTAAAATAATATTGATATCCAAACTTTTTGAAACTTAACTAATATTTAAATCCCATTTAAGCTTAATTAAACTCATCGACTTGTGAAGTTAAATATCGTGAAACTCAAGCTCCATCAAATAAGATATTTAATTATCTTGAGCTTGAATTCCTGTTATTAAATCAAATTCAAACAAATATAAAATCAAACTCGAGACTTATAAATAAGTTTCTCGTATTTCTATGAATCTCCCTCCTGTACACAGCTTAACTAATAAAAATATTTCATTTCTAAAATTACAAATCGCTTTTGTTTTGCTCGTCTGAAATAATCTATTTAGTTAAGGCAGGATATTGAATCCCCAAAACTTGTATGGAATGATTGATGGATTTCGTACTTATGTCATCTTGGCTACACATTTTATTATCAACAAGTTTATTATCCAACCTTTTATCATCAAATTTATATGGTCGTATATATTTCAGACTATGCTTTGTCTAATATTTTGAATAATTTTACCTATTTCAAGATATATTTGATTTGACTTCAATCTATTTGATAATAAGTATATATAGATCTATATAAGAATCGGTTCTAAACCATAAACCAACCTAACTAAAAAGAGAATAGGTATGAACCGACTAACGAACTACTAAGCCATAAGAATCAAGACGGTTCAATGTTGGGAAACCATTGACCTCGATTCAGGCTGCTTAAATTTCAATTTAAAAAAAAAATAAAACAAAACAAAATAAACACTATCAACTTTACTTTTTCACTTACTCTCTTATTCTTACTTTCTCTAACTTTTCTCTCTATTTTTCTGTACCATTATGAATGGCATTGTAATTTATATTTATATTTGACAATTTTACTTCGAACTAAAAAATAATATTTTACAACATACCATTAGAAATTACAGTTTATAGTTATGTTATAGTTTATTTCTTTCAATATTGACAATGTATTACAAGATTCAAGTGACAAATCTTCCTCCTCTGCAATTTATGTCGATTTGGCTATTCTTGCTCAATATTGTAACATAACATCATACTCATGTGGCTCAAATTAATTATTTCGAAACAAAAAAAAAAATATTTCAACTAAAAATAAAATTAAACCATTTATGTATCACTACATATCCATATAAAATATTAGAATTATTTAAGAAAGAAAATAAAAATACTTGAGTAAGCAATAAATTATTAATAGTAATTAATAGAAATGTATAAAATTAAATTTATAAAAACAAATTAAGAAAAAAAGGTACTATTTAAGATCATTCAAACCAACCCTTAAATCATCAATTCACCTGGATCGACTCAAGCTCATAGCCTTAAGGCCTAGGCTTGGTTTAACTAATTGTCAACCCGAGAATTAGTAATTTAGGATTGATTCTCAATCAGTTCGGCCTGAAGCACACCTCTAAGTACATGAATCTCATTTGGTTCATATGAGTAGCTATTACACAAAGAAATAGTTATTAGTGGATTGGAATATCTTTATTAAGTGATCCAAAAACAAGTACCAAGACATCCTTATTTAGACTAATTAAATTTAGTATGTGAAGATTTACAAATCCCATTGAGAATCCTAGATTTGCCATTTCTTATAACTATTCCCTCCAGGCAAACACCATTCCACTCGTTGTCAAGATGAGATATCACTATCAATTAGATTTTTACACCCCATTTAATGCTATGCTTGGAGTGTATGGAAAGAAATACAAAGGAAAGTGAATGATTAGAAAGAATCTGGAAGAAAAAGAAAGAAAGGAAAAGCTATTAATGAGTAGAGAATGAAAGAAAAGGAATTATGATCATATAGGGCCCTAAATCCAAACATATTCTTTTATGGTGAGTGTATCAAGGTATATGCCCCACAGGCCGGGATCCTCGTAATCGTCAAATAGCTCTACCCTTTGATAAAAGAGGCATGCATGTAGTGCCAATACCAATGAATGCGTACTGACTGTCGTGTTTCATTTTATGAAGTTCTCTATCCTATATAAGATAGGTCAACATTGGCAATTACGTATCTTCACAGTCCGCTCCTCTTTTGATTGTCCCCATCCACACACGACCAATTTATAACCTGGTTGATGAACATATTGACTTTCAACAGTGGGCAAGAGCTTCTTGGAAACACAATACACACGGCTTCTTTAGTAGAGTCACAAGCAAAGCAGGTGAGGGGCCACCTGCAATAAGCGTGAACTTTTGAAAGCTGAAACCATCCATTCCAAACTTACTTCCACGTCTTTCAAGTTGGGCAGGATCAACGAATGGCTCCGTTCGACTTAGACCAGATTTATATAGTTTTGTTCAACATCATTTTAGGATGACCACCTAATCTTAGGTAGTTCACAAAATTGGAGAAAATTGTCGTTTTCATAAATAGCATTAGCTAACCATCCGCCAATATTTGATGCTATGCTTCTCCTTTCATACATATACACACCAATAAGCATCCACTAGCACCAATCACCAACAAATATAAGCATACAAAAGAAAATTTGGCAACAAGGTATGGAGGGATGGAATTGACAAACCAAATCAACGCAATTACTTCCAAATAAAATAACAATGATACGAGTTTGTGACCGACTCAATAGCAGGACTTGAACATCATATAGGACACGAACCAACAGCACTAGTACTTAATAAATGGATTAGACTCGCTCCATAGCAGAGCAGCTGACAATATAAACCAAGACTCAAATGCTTACTAAAATACTTCAATGCTTCACTAGATGACATAACCCCCCCAAAGTTTATTGAAAAATAAATAGGATATAGTAAAAGGAAGAAAAATAGTTTATAATCCATAACTACTTCTCTTCAACTTCCTCGTCTTTCTCGTCCTCACTCCAAAAGCATTTCAGGATCGACTTGGGAGAGTTGCAACCCCCCGACCTAGCAAACGAGACATAGGTAAGCGAACCGCTTGGACCAAGAACTTCATGGCTTGTCTCTTCAGCTGTATAACCCTTCAGATCAAGTGGGAACATGGACTTCAAATCTACGTTGACAGAATCGGTATGCAGAGCGACAGAGAATTCAGTTGGCTCGAAGCAGCCCAAAACTCTCTCAAGAAGCCGAGCCAAGTTATTCTCCTTTTTCAGATCATATCCAACAGCTTCGAAACTGGCATAGCTAAATCCGTCCTCCGGAGTCACATGAATAGTAGAAATTGCATCCTCTTCGATAGAATTCATGGAGTAGCCGCAAGGCTCGAAATCGAAATCACATATCTCAGACTCGGGAAGAATTTTTCTGATGCCAGAAGCTACGGTCATTTCTGCTGCAGAAGGAACATTCGCTTTGAAAAACACAGATGCCTTTTCATGATCCAGACCAGTCATGCACATCTCAAGAGTATGGGTCGGCTCAGAATGGCTCTTCATCTCAGCGGAAGCAGTATAAACATGCCATTTCTGCGTCTTGTTGGGATCACCCATCAAATCGGCCTTACTGCCCGAACCAAGTTGTCCGAAGTAACAATCCAGCACAGCTACTTCCTCAGAAAAGCTACGGTGCGGAAATGACTGGGCACCAGGAAAGATGAAGCTTCCTCGAGTATACTTCACTGATTTGACGGCAAGTGACAGAGAATCAGCCAGCTGAAGTATAGCCGGAATCGAAAGAAGCAACTTAGTTGTCCCGCATGTTTTGATGATAAGCTTGTATGGGTAGATAAACAAGCTAGATTCTGACAGAACGTATGAGTCAAGATAATCGTTCGACAGTGAAGAAACAATCGTGCACTCGGCAGGCTTCAGAATTTCATCCAATTGACTTTTTGAGAGTGAACGCAGGCCGCGCCCATCAGGATCAGCAAACAAGCCAGGCTCGAAAAATGTCAACTCGAGCCTTTTCTCATAGCCTTCAAATCCAATTGCAGAAACTGGCAAGGCCATCTTGCCAAGCCTTCTGATTAAAGGATCAGAAAGAAGTTACTGGAGAACGAGATCTGACGAGGGAAGTAGAAAAGAACAGAAAGAAGGTTTATTGTTGCTAAAACTACAAAGGGGCTGTGGAACTACTTAGACGGTCTCAGGATGGCTTGCGGACGCACTGTACAAAGAGAATACACAAGGTCAAATACATGAAGATACAATGTTAAACCATAAAACATCATATTAAGCAACAGCAATGGAACTCACGTTGGAGTATGCAGCAGATCTGAATTTCTTGATTCCACCGTGGGGTCGAACGTCTTCAATGCTGTAACCAAGAGGAGCTTCGTAGAATAAGGATTTACTACTGCTAGACTTCTTCTTCCCACCTTTAGTCTCCATTAGATCATTCAGTCCTGCTTGCTCAACAAACAAATGCAGAAATCAAAATCAGTTGATGTTCACAAACTGAGAAGGAGAAAACCAACTACTAATCCTTACAAGCTATCAAATTTAGTTGTGAAGGAAAAGGTTAGGGAAAAATAGCAGCATGTGTGACATATGAGGGCACTGGAGCAAGTTGCTAACGCATATACATGGACTGCACCCGTAGCAAACCCACCATATCAGAACAAAAACACACATATATCAAGCAGGGGCTATGAGCAATCTTGTTTAAATATCTCAAGATAACCTAAAGGATTATATTCACGAAAACCATGGATCCAAGGCCAAAAACATGATAATCCCTTAGTTACATCATAATCAGTGATAATCTAATCTTGGAAACATAATATCTAATATCATCCATAGTAATCCTATTACGGAACATCAAAAAGAAGCAATCTTTATCATGTTTAGACAATCTAGGATAACCTAATGACATTTATGCACCCAGAAACTTATTGACGGTGGAATCTTTATGCTCTAACATAATCCATAATAAAGTAAACACAAAAACCAAATAAAAGAAACAGTCTTCTTCGCAATTATATTGTACATGATAGATAAAGCACGATTATTTAAGCCCAAAAAGAGCAACTTTAACATGTCTCGATAATACTAGCTAACCTAATCAAATTTATGTGTAAACAATCACCTAAGATAAATTAAACCTATTAAACATGATAATTCACGATAATCTAAACCAAAAACATAAAAGAAAGAAAAAAATCTATATAGAGCATGATAATCTAAAACCATATAGAAATAACACATCATAATATAAATCTAAATCATGACAAAAGAGCGAGCTTTCACAAAGAAAGCATATATGTATATATATATATATATAGAGAGAGAGAGAGAGAGAGAGAGATTCGATGCACAAAAGTACTTACAAATATATGATTTTTCTTCCAATCTGTATGTAAACCCAACAAAAGCCCTCTCAAGCTTTGATCAAATCAAATCCTAAAACATCAGAAAGAAGAGCACAGCATTAATACCAAGTAAGTCGATAAGAAACAACGAAAGAGCAACGAACGATAGATCTGAAACTTACGAATCAGGATTACTCGAACAGAGAGATGAATGATTAGGGTGAGAATTAACAACAGAAGTTTGAAATTCAGACGGAATCGTTCCACAATGACCGCAAACGGTGGAAAATTTTCAGAGGCCGAGAGAAAATAAAGCAGAGAGCTTTATGCTTTAGGGCTTTTCTTGTTTTAGGTTTGTGAAGAGGGAATGATGCGTTTCAGGTTATTTATATAGGGAGGAGAGGCTAGACACGTGGAAGCAGCGGAGTACGCAAAATCATCGACTGGCTATTAGGTTAAATAGGTAACGACACGGGAAAATAGAGAAAACAGAACGGTATATACGTAAAAATATGCATATCTTTTGATTTTTCATTATTTAAGCGAGAATCGTGCAATGTATTTGCATCCTGTAAAATTTTTTTTTTTAAATTAAAATATTATAATATATAATTATCAGTTAAAATTAATAAAAATATTATAATAATATCACATAATATTTTAAAATTTTAAACAATATCAATAAAGATTTATAAATTTAAGAAGCTAAAAAAAATAAATTTATGAATCCATTTCTTAGACTAACACTTAAGCTTTCTAAACCTTTTATATATGAATCAATATTCAACTATATATTCTCATTATTTTATTATTAAATTTTTATTTTATTTATTATTTTATGATTTTTTATTTTCCCCCTTTTTCATAATTGGCTACTTTTTTTATTAAATATGCTAGTTTCTTTTAATGTTTATCTTTTTTTTTTTCATGTTTTTAGCATCCGAAATCTCGTTGTTTAGTAGGTAAGAAAATAGGAGTTAGCTGTCTTATTATTGTATATATGTAGGTGTTGGTCAATTAATAATATATATTAGAAAAAAACAATGGCTTTCTTGAACACCATTTAAAATTGCTAGAAAATAATCTTTTTGATTTTCATGACTAATTAAATACTTTTAGAGAAAGAAAGTATGAATTAATGCATATAAAAATTTTCTCGTTTCGTTTTTAGCTAGTACTTCCTGAGCGAACGAATTAATGTTTTATACAAGTTAATCTTCTCAGTTGCCATTCACACTTATTATGTATACGTATGAAAGCCTTCTGATATCTTAATTTTTTTAATTTCATTTTTCTTTTATTTTTGGAAAAGCAAGAAGGAAATTCTATATATGCCCTTATATGCTATTTGTTGATTAGCTACCTCTGTGTTTAGACCCTCATATTCTTAAGAAAAGTGCATTTGGACCTTCCATTTTTATTTTTACTATTTTGCTTTTAGATAAAATAATAAAAAATATTAAGTTAAAAAAATGTATAAATCAGGAATAAAATACCCATATGAGATCATAAATGCACTTATTTTTTGAGATTTAGTTTTTTTTTTTTTCCAAATACTATTGTAATAACTATGGAAAAGAAAAATTGAATATGGTCCATCCCGTTTAAAAAACTTGATGCCACTTGATTACAAAAGTGTTGACTAGATTTATAGATTTAAAAGTATAATTCTAAAATAAGAAATCTAAGTATATATAAAATAAATATGAGTGTATCTATAGTTGTTCTAAAGATAATAGCAATCCTAATAGCGAAAAGATTTATGCGAAAATTCTCATATAATATTAATTTTGAGTTTTCTCATCAAAATTAGTTCTTCTAAGTTTTTTGGATTGATTATATCAAGAAATAGAAGATGGAGTGAGGAGTCACATGGGAGCATCAAAAAAAAAAAAAAATCTTGAACTTACGCTTATTAATTATTATCTTTCTTCTTTAGTTTTCAATAATCATGTGTAACAACAATATATGGTAATAAATTTCTTCATCGTGTAAACACCATATGGGAAAATTTTACTAATTATTATACCCATAAATATGGAAACGAAAGAATAAAGGGATTTACTTCTATTTGGAAAATAATAAATAACAAAGCCTTCAATCTGTTAATGATAATCTTATTCTTATCCTTTTGTATGTTCACACTTTTTCGCCTCTTTTTCAGAATTTCACTTTGTTTGACTTTCTATTTTTTTTTTTTTACAAGTAATTATATTGTGTAGGTAGATTACTCTATTATACCCACCTTATAATACTCTACTCCACCGAATAAATTACAAGAAGGTTGTCTTGAGCACGATTTTTAGGAATTACTCCCATAGGATACGGTTATCAAGTCTCCCTATGTTATACCAAATCCAAAAACCCGGATTTAAGGAATTCATATTATGAATTATAAAGTATCTTATATCAATCCTATAAAAATCAATAAATAATAGTAATAAGTGCTTAATAATATTTATGTTAAATATTCTAAAAATGAATGCATACACTATAGCCTAACCCAACCTCATCATCCATAAGAAATCCTCAAATTTAATGAATTTTTTTCCTATCTCTTATTTCGATTGTGTGTTTTTATTTTTTATCTCTCTTATCTCATTTCTTACCTCTTCTCAGTAATTAACCTTTTTTTTTTGTTTTTTTTAAGCTATAAGAAAAGGTTTGTACACAAAGTTCTTGTAAATATGAAAACTTTATTCTTTATCTTCATATTTTAGACTTTTCATACATATTTTTAGTGTAGCGTATTTTGTGTTTTTCAAGTTTCACAAGGTGCTCTATATTCTATAGAATTTAAGGGATACAAGTTTCAAGAGAGTGCCAAAAATTCACATGTTTTTAAAAATGCGAATTTATACCCTATAGAGTAAAGTTGGATAATATCTTACACTTTACCTATCATATACTCACTCACTCTTATTTAAAATATAAAATTACTATAAACATTCACATTCAAATAAGTAATTTCCTTCTAAAATAGTTATAATCTAATGATATAAATATTAGTCTCTTGTGAGATGGATTAAATTCAAACCTCCATCTCTAAGTTGTAATGTTGCTTGGAAAAAGAAAAGGGCAATATCGTCAAAAATAATAAAACCTTATTATTCCTCGTTGAAATATTCTCTTCAATTTTTTTTCTAATCTTTTGAGAAGTTAAGGAAAACAAGGAAAAAAAAAAAAGGAAACAAATCCGAAATATATTAGCTCACATGTTCTCTTTATTAATTAGTATTAGATAACATGACTACAGCTCAATTACATCTATATTATCTATCTAATATAAGTGAGGATAATATATAAGAATAATAAAACGAAAAAGTCGCCTATTCTTCAGGAGCTTTTTTTTTTTAATACTCTTCTATTTCTTATACTTAAATTTCAGATTTTACCTAAAAAATGTGTAATAAGTTATTGAAATAACCTTTATATTACCTTTTATATATAAAATAATAAAATTTTAACTATTGAAACACCTTTTTAGATATTGAATGGAAACTTCAAAATTAAGTATGCTGAGACTAAGTCAATTTTAAGATATGTGATTTTTTGCAAGGCTACTGTACGAAATAATAAAACCATATGACATATCGCACTAAACCGAACAATACTTCAATGAAATGAGTTTCGATCAAATTATTATAGGTAATATTAAAGTAGCCAATTAGTCTAAAGGAGAGTTCCTACTTGATAATAGCCTTAATCTATATAACAAAACTAACAAAGACATTAGTTATAAGGAGAATATCTTTTAAATATTTGGTAACCATATTTTGGTTGGAGGAGTTCCAATCACATCGTTACAACCTTATAAGTTTATACAAATACTATATATTTACTAATACTAAATTACCTTTTATCAATTATATATTCAAAAAGAGTCCTTTCTGTTTTTTAAAATATATGATTCCTTTATTAATTTGACATATACATATTATCTAAATAAACTTATCATACACATAACTTCAAATTTATCGTTTTCATTGTGTATTAAAGCTTAAAAGTAACAAGCAATATATTACGTATTAAACTTCTCACCTGAAGATTTTATCGTATAGAAAATATTGCCCTTTTCTTATGTGATAAGAGACGATCTGTGTAGCACATGGAACCCAACAACTTTTCCATCAGAGATAGTATACACTATACTGTCTTCTTATGTGATTTTCCATAAATCCATACCCGTAAGGATACCATAATGAAATTATTGAAATTTTTTTTTTCCAATTAAGAACTCAAATACGCAAATTCTATAAATTCTTACACTTGATATATACGCATCTTATACCCCAAGAATAATGAAAAAAAGGTGCGGATTTCCTTATTAATTTTCTGTCATAGTAAGAATTTCTTTCTTTTCTCTATTGTACGGAGAAAGGATTTCTTTAATTACTCTTCGAATATTAATATATATATATATATATAAGTCAAGATAATTATATTTATTAATCTTAGTGGAGAAGCAAATATTGAATTACCAATAAATGAATCCCTTTCTAGCTAGATAATTAATGAATGAATAATTTTTACATGAGAATTTCAATTTCGACCCTGTCATTTTTTAGATTTGAAGAATCATTTAAATAAATCAAGAAATAAGATTAATTCCAGAAGAACAGGCCCTATAACATCGACTAGGGTTTGTCAAGATACGTCACGTCTCTATCTTCTCTTATCAAAGGACAAATGTTAAAATAAAGACGATATGTGTAGTACATGGAACCCAACAACTTTTCTATCGGAGAAATCACGACAAAAGGATGGGAAACACATTTACTTTCATTTCTTTGTATATAAAAAATTCTAATATCTTATGAGCGTTATTTGTTCCTTTCTTTTTCCAAGTTATTCGTTTATTTATATATACCAGTAGATGTGCAATCACGATATGTATACTATAAAATAAATTTATTAGTATATTAAATAAAATTATAATAAATTTTATTTAAATAACCATACTAATGCTTTTTTCTATATAGCAAAGACGATTTTAACTTTTGCAAAAAAGAAAGTTATAGTATAAGTACAAAACTAAGGGCTAAAAAATAGGTGAAAAAGATGTGTATAGTACGGTTAATAGAGAAATAATATAAAAAGAGAAAGTGGTTAAAAATATATATATAAAATAACTGATAAATATATTCTTATTAAAATCAATGTTAGTTGGTATGAGTATTCTTTTATTATTATTTATTATGAGATTAAGAACTAAATAATAACTTTTGGAAATGATAATTTTATATATATATATATATATATACACCACATCTTGAAACTTGGAACTAGTATTTTTTTTATGCACATGTAATACACGATCCATCCATTTTTGAGTAATCCTTACAAATCATTTCGATATTATCACAAGGCAAAGGATTTTTCTAAACCCAAAATAGAAGTTTTTCTAATTAGATAATTACTTTTGAAGCATTTCTTTTTTTAATTATAATAAATGCAAGGTAGTGAAAACGCTAAATAAATAAACATTTTATCTTTTTATGTATTTATTCTTACACAAAGTATATAATCAATCTCGAATAAGAAAGGAATAAAAGATGGTACAGCAATGTTGAATAACAATCGAAGTTGCTTCTTTTGACATAGGAAAAAAAGTTAAGAACCAGTCATTGGTAGAAGACTGATTTTCGTTAAGAATTTTAAGTTATTTCTTAGAACCATCGGAGTTAATTAACCCTAGGTGCTTGTACGAGGGATCGGGACAAAATTGGTCTCAAGCAAACCCTATTTTCTAAGGCAGAACGTTTTCCAAGAAAAGAATAATTTCTTGGGAAGGGGACCCTTTGGGATTAGGATTATTGACTGTCGGGGACGGGGAGGCCCTCTTTTGCGCTGCAATGTTTGCTACCTCAGAAAAATAGTAGAAACACCGATGGCTGCCATGACACGATTATTGATAGGATTCCTAGTACATCCATTGAAAAATTAAATACAAATTTTAATTTTTGGTACATTAATTTTTTGTAAGAAAATTTTTTCTGTTACATCTTGACGAGAGTTAGAAGGTTCGCACGACACATATATATATTCCTTTTTAGGTAAGAAAAATATTCGAAAGAAAATGAATCAAATTAGATTAGACCAATCTTAGAGAAAATATAATAATTATCTATAAGAATCACCATTTACAAAATAAGATAAAAACAACTTGATTGCAAAATAAAACATGGATAACATATTTAATCTGTTGATAGAATCTTTTGAATGTAGATTTCTCATACCTATCTTAACTTTAGTGTAGCTCATAACTTTTGGTCGACCACTCTTGGCTCAAGACTAAAACACGACTTAACCAGCTAAAAGAGGTCTATAATAGCTAGAAAACTATGGATAAAATTAATAGATCAAGTTAACAACCTATTCCTATATATCTTAATATAATGATCCCATTCTCTAATACTTGCGAAAGAAACTCTGTCTATTAACTACTCTTCAACTACCGACGCAATTCCTTTATAAATGCAAAACCATCGTCCAACGGTAAATGACTGAATATTTTGTATACTTAAGCCTATTGATTGCTTTCAAGCTTTCTCTCTCTTCTTACTATGCTGACTTAAGTATCGAAGTAATAAGGTCGAAGCATCCTTCAATACTACCCACGTAGATGTTTTTTCTTTATCTTACATGTATCACATGACGAAACAAATTATCTCAATATTTATTGTCAAAATTCGAAGACGACATTTGGCGTTGTTTGTCAGAACCTGATCCAATTTCTTACTTAAAGACCAAAAACACTAAATAGTTTCCTTAAACACCACCTGTAACCATCATGTCTCATGCTAGTAATCTCGAAAACCACTAGTTGGTAAATAACCAACTCATTGGGAACCAATTCCTCTAAAGGGAAACACTAGAGGAGTGCCTAAAGCACTTAGAGAGCTTGCTTGAGGAGTTTGTTACCTAAAATAGGCTGTTTTATGCCCACCTCAAAGAAGTCGAGAGGTATAGCACACAAACCTATCCCTTCAAAGCTTTTGATGCCCAAACTAGGCAAAACAACCACTAGCAAAAGCAATAGAATGGTAAGGATCAACAACTCAATCCCCTAGTGCAACAATAGCCAGCAAGGTCTGCGACCACCTACGATCGAGCTTCAACTGGTGATGAGCAGGTAGCTGACTCCCATAAATCTTTGGCACACTCTGCAGTATATTAAGCTCATCCGGCAAATAACACCGACCTTAATGAGCTCTACGTGATCGTGAAGAAGCTCTCCGAGCAGTAGGGGAGCAAGACAATTGGTGAAACCAAACTAGTTGCTAGAAATAGGACCCCCTTCACTAGGAGCATCCAAGAGAAAGTATTGCCCCCTAATAAAAAGCTTCTATCCTTAGACCAATACTACAATATAAGTGATCCTAATGATCACCTCCTTTACTTCTACGTTCTCATGAACCTCCATGGTTATGGGGATACAATAATATATAAGGCTTTCCTAGGTACTCTCAGGAAAGCAACTCGAACATGATTCAACCACTTGTCTAAGAACTCTATTAGCCCTTTTGAGGAGTTGGCGCAAAAGTTTAGCCTAAACTTTAGAGCTAGTAAGCCCCTCATCTAAGGAAACATTGTTCTTGTACTTGATAAGTAGAGTAAGAGTGAATCTCTACATAATTACATGGCCCAATTCAATAATGCCATAGTCGAAATCCCTTAATTGGATGAAGGAGTAGCAATCCATGCTACGCAGCTCAGCATTCAACCTTCGGGGTGCTTCTTTTGATCGCTTATGAAGAGCAAACCGAAGACCCTGGCTAATTTCTAGAATAAGGCTTAGAAATACATCTACTAAGAGGACAATATTCGCCCTAGGTGCAACCTCGATCAAGAGAGGTTAGGTAAAAAGTATGATAAGGAGAGATTATCCATTAAAGATTACCTCAGTGGAAGAGCGTTAAGCAGATTAGAGGGGGAAGGTTTAAGCAAGAAGAAGCATCGAGCCTAACGAGACTTATCTCCTATTTACATGCAATAATTCCCTCTAAATAAACTTATTGCCTAAATCTACTCCGAGGTGAAGTACATGAACCTGTTATAGAGATACCGTAAGATGAAGGGGAACCTTAGCCATTGGAATTCGGATAAATACTACATGTTCCACGACGACCACAGCTACATCACTAATGAATGCTTTCAATTGAAGAACGTAATCAAATATGCCATTCAACACGGCTTTTAATGAATATGTAGCAAAACGGGGAATGACGCCTATTTCAATGACGATGAGGATAAGGCACCTTAAAGGTAGCGAATTGAGGGTGCCTACATAAAGCAAAATGATGACCACCACAACGATCCCACCCCTAATGATGTTATCAATATAATTGTTGGGGGGAAGGGGAGGTCATACCTTAGGAGCTGACCAGCATTAGTAGCTCGACTAACGCCCTATCTAAGGTGTTGATAGTAAATGAGAAAAGATAGAAGTTAAACACTTTAATCTCATTCTTTAACTAAGATTTAATTCGTCATAATCGACTACCCATCCCTTTACAACGCTCTCTTAGGAAAACTAAGTTTGAACGCATTTAGGGTCATCACATCTTCCCTTCACTTGAAGGCCAAATTCCCCGATCAGAGTAAAAATATGCAAATGTGACCAAAAGCTCTCTCGAGAGCTTTATATCAAGGTTACCAAAGGCAACGGAGTCTTTGCTTTGGAGACCGACCAGCAGGAGAAGCCAATTGAGAGCCAGGAAAAAAAACAAAGGAAGTGCAAATTAACTCCTCTCCTAACCAAACCACTAAGGTGTGGATTGAGACTCCTTCCTAAATGAAGGATGAAATAATTGCCCTTTTGTGGGCAAACTCAAATAGGTTTGCCTAGTTGATGTTAGATATGCCTGGGATCTCCCCTAACCTAATAACCCATAGCTTCAATATCGACTCCACTACACAACCTATCAAGTAAAGGAAGAAGCACTTTGCCTTAGAAAGACAAGCCACAATTAAGGAAGAAGTGCAGAAGCTACTAAAGGTCAACTTCATAATAGAAGAGAAGTATCCAACCTAGCTAGCAAATGTAGTGCTAATATAGAAAAAGTTCGGGAAGTGGTACATGTGTATCGATTATATTAACCTTAATAAAGCCTACCTGAAAGACTGCTTTCCTTTCCCCTAGATCGACTAATTAGTCGACTCCACTTCAGGACATGCCCTATTAAGCTTCATAGATGCCTTCTTAGGTTACAACCAAATAAAAATGGATTCAAAGGATGAAGTTCATGCTGACTTCGGTATGTATTGCTACATAATCATGCCCTTTAGTCTTAAAAATGCTGGGGCAACATACCAGCGCATGGTGATCAAGCTATTTAAGCCCTAGATTGAGCGCAACATAGAGGTGTACGTGGATGACATGATTATTAAGAGCAAGAAGCCAGGCGATCATGTCAAGGACCCCTAAGAATCTTTTAACTAGATGAGAAAACACAACATAAAGCTGAACCCCCAAAAGTATGTCTTTAGGGTCAACTTGAGCAAGTTTTTGGGCTTCCTAATCACCAAAAGGGGTATCGAGGCCAACCTTAAAAAGATACATGCCATTAGGGACATGAAGCTTCTTACCTTGCTTTGAGACATATAGAAGGTCACCAGTATGGTAACCACATTAAGCAGGTTTGTCTTGAAGAGTATGAATAGATATGCTAAGTTCTTCAAAATCCTCAAAAATCCCAAGGGGTTTTAAATGAACTTTAGAGTATGCGTAGCCTTTTAGCAACTACAAGACTTCCCCATATACATACCTATCTTCTCCAATCCCATCCCAAAGGAGGACATGTTTCTCTACCTAACCATAATCAACTAAGCACTCTCTTCTGTACAGGTTAGGGTAAAGGGGAGAGAGCATAGGCCTATATACTACGTTAGCCACATACTTCATGAGCTTGAGGTTAGGTACACCTAAGAAGAAAAGTTTGCCTTGGCTATTGTCATCTCAATACGTTAGTACAAGCCCTATTTCCACGCATACTATATCATCATGCTTATAGACCAACTGCTATACACCATGCTGCAGAAAGCCAAACGCGTTTAGATGAATGTTGAAGTACATGATGGAGCTAAGTACATACAGAATCTAACATCAACCACGAAAAGCCTACAAGGCACAAGTGCTAGCCGACTTTATGGTCAAATATATAGGAAGAGAGAAAGCACCACTAAGTAACGACAAGTCGGTATGGACTCTCCACATTGATGGATCATCCACCTCGAAGGGTGGAGTTACGGGTCTTGTTCTAACCAGTCCGCATAAGATCAAAGTCTGCTATACCTTTATGTTCATGTTCAACACTAACAATAATAAATCTAAATACAGGGCCTTAATAGCCGATCTCAAATTGGCCAAAGAGATTGATGTCGAGTACTTATAAGTCTTCTTGGACTTTATGCTAGTCATCTGGCAAGTTTGAGATGAATATGATGCTAAGGACGATATCATAGCAAGGTAAATGGAGAAGGTAAAGAGCCTTCTAGCTGAATTCCCTTTGTAAACCATCACGAATATCCTTCAACTCAAAAATTCAGTAGCAAAATGGCTATCCAAACTTACCTCTACTGAGATATAGAAGCCCAATATAAGAGATAGAAAGATCTTCATAGAGTACTTATCGGAGAAGAGGATAACTCTAGGCTTGGTAGAAGTCTTACAACTAACAACAGCAAGATCAAAGCCAAGTTGGATGGATCCCATCTAGAGTTATTTGGAGTAAGGCATGCTTTTGAAAGATAGGAAAAAGGTAAAGAAGTTGAGATATCATGTCACCAGCTACACATTGGTTGATGGCGTCTTTTGTCACAAAGGGGTCAACCTTCCCTTACTCAAATGCCTCCAAGAAGGTGAAGGCCTTTATGTCATAGAAGAGCTGCACGCTAGGGCATGTAGTAATCACATTCAATCCCAAGGTTTCTACATTCAAGCACTACGGCTTGGATACTATTGGCCTACCATGAAGTAAGATGCCAAGGTCATAACTTAAAAGCATGCCCCTATCAGTCACATACCTAATACTAGTCTCCAACCCCTGACCAATCCATGGCCGTTCGCATAGTGGGGTATCAACATCCTCGACACCTTCCCCAAGGTTTCAAAAGGATGGCAGTTCATCATAAATGTTGTCAACTACTTTACTAAGTGGGTCAAGGACGAAGTTATGGCGAAAATCACAAAGAGATGTATTGAGTCCTTTGTTAGGAACAACATCCTCTCCCAATTTAGGAGATAGTTTGACAACCCCAAATTTAAGGCGTTATGCACTAAACATTACATTACGCTACACTTCACATTGAATGCCCATCCCCAATCAAACAACTAAGTAGAAGTTACCAATCAGGTCATCTTCAATAATTTAAAGAAGCAAGTGGACCATGCCGATAGCGCCTAGGCAAAACCCCCTTTTACCTAGCATTCAAGTCAAAGACAATTATCCTAATTGAAGTTAAGCTCCCTAACATCCGAACTCAAAGTTTCAATGCCATCCTTAATGAGTCCTTATAGTAAGATAGCTTCGACACCATCGAAGAAATTAAAGACCTCGCTGCTACTCAGGTGACTACTTACCAACACCAAGTAGCTAAACACTATGATCAAAAGTTCAAACACCAAGAGTTTAAGCTCGGTGAACTGGTCTATCAGAAGTTAGAGGCCATAAGTACGTGAGAAGCACAAGGCAAGTTAGCCCCCAATTAGGAAGACCTAATTAGAGTCAAAGGAAATTTAGGCAATAGAGTGTACAGATTAGAAAGACTGGATAGTGAACTCATCCCATATACATGGAATGTTGATAACCTTCGGCTTTACTTTTATTAGTGTACCATTTTGTAAATCCTTCTAAATTTTGAATGAAAAGTTCCATTTTACATGCATTATCTACGTTTACCTCTCCTCTTCTTACTCTCTTACAAAGTCCCAAACCTCAAAGGGTAAACGGATCCACTAATTGGGTAGGTTGGAACACAACCGACCTAACTCCCTTCGGTAACCTTAGTAAGGAGAAACACCACTCTCCCTAAGGAACTCTGACTTATTAGATAAGTTAGAACGCCACCGACCTAACCCTATCAGGTAACCTTAGTAAAGAGAAATACCCCTTACCCTAAAGAACTGCCACTTACTAGGCAAGTCGGAACGCCACCGACCAAACCCCATCGGGTAATCTTAATAAGGGGAAATACCCCTTACCTTGAGGAACACCCAATTGGGCAAGTCAAAACACCACCGACTTAACCCCTCTTAGGTAACCTCAATAAGGGGAAACACCTCCTAACTGAGTAAGTCGGAACGCCACCAACCTAACCCTCTCAAATAACCTCAATAAGAGGAAACAATCCTTATCTTGAGGAACATCTAATTGGGTAGATTGGAGCGCTACTGACCAGACCTCATTGGGTAACCTCAATAAGGGCCCTTTACCTTGAGGAACCTCCAATTGGATAGGTTGGAAGACCACCGACCTAACTCCCTTCAAGTAACCTTAGTAAAGGGAAACCTTCTTTACCTTGAGGAACTCCTAATTGGGTAGGCCAAAATACCATTGACCTAACCCCCCTATAATAGCTTAGGCTAAGGATAATGCCCTTTATGTACAAGGTATCAAACTATGTCACAATTAACTAAGCAAGCAAAAAAAGCATCCAATAAAAAATCAAGAAGTCGAAGGTCATAACTAAGTATGTAGACAAATTTGAATATCATTCATGACATAGGGATTACAAATTTAAGGTTAACATCTCGATTTGGGGTACAAAAAGAAGGGGAAGGGATAACTATTGCCTATGATCAGTTAACTTTGGTAACTCCGAAGAATCTAAAGCTTCTATCTACTCGAAAGGTTGATCCATTGATAGCACTTATGAAGACTGGCCCTAAGCTGGAGTAGGGGTCAAAATCTGCTGATTGGGGTTAAGAGGAGGATCATTCTGACCTTAATCACCTTGAGAAGCACCCTTAGGGGTGATCTTTTGCTAAGCTATTAGGACCAAAGCGGATGTAGAAGTGTCTTGTCCGAACTTGGCAATAGAAGGGGTGCCTTAGACCTCGACAGTGCTTAAGCAACTTCTCTCTCCTGTACTTAAGCCTCCCTCTTCTCTCAAAAAGTTAGGCTATCTAGAAAATTGAGGAAACCTAGGTTGAGATTAAGATAATAGGTAAGCACCTCTCTCCTTGTGAAGCGAGCGGATTCAGTGGAGAGGTCCTCCAGCTCGTTTAACCACTCCTTTGTTAGTCGAAAATTGGCAACAGCTTTCTTAGTACCAACATCATTGAAGACCTCTCCACTTTCTAATTTGGAGATAATCTCTTCCACCTTTGAAGCTCTCCCCTAAAGCTCTTGGATTTGTCGTTCCAACCTAACTTTCAAACTAGCCAGCTTTAGAGAGGGAGCTTTGGCATTATCATAATTTGATGCCTTTAACGCCAGCTTGGTCTGTATCTTGGAGACCAATGCCTTTAACTCGGCATTCTCTCTCTCAAGGTGGGCCTTAGCTTCCCTCTCCTCATCTAATTTATGGGAGAGATGGGCCTTAGTCCTTTACTCATCTTCAAGCTTAGTCTTCAGGTCATCAACCTTCTTAGTAGCATCTTCAATGGTAGACTTCTCTTGCTCCGCATCTTTTAACCTCCCCATGAGCCTAGCCACCTACACATAAAAGCGACACAAGCGCTAGTTAACCTAGGCAGACTTATCTAAATATTTATTAGAAGAGGACTCTGCTTCTCTCAAGCCCTTCTTAGCTCTAGTTAATGCTTCCTGAAAACACTTTACCTCTTTCTGGATGACGTCATTGTTACTCAGCTGAAGTAGCACCTGACTGTAGTACTATAAAGAAACATAAACTAAGGTCAGTTCAATGACAAGAAGAGAGTACATCAATGGAAAGGAGTGAAAGCTTACCTATCGGATGAGCGAGCTTAAGTGACTCGCTATGTCCACTAGATTAACCCCTCTTACCCTCGACAACTCTTCGAGGATGGCCTAATTGCTAGGGGTATAAGACCCTAATGAAGCTTGATAGCTAAGAGTCCAATACCACAATGTAATGTCATTACCCCGAATCTCCTAATTAGGCCTCAAGATCTTCCCCCCTGACCCTTTTGTTCTCGGCCTCAAAAGTATGAAGGCGGAGCTCTTCATTGTAGGAGACATATGCAACATCCTTGAATGAGTCTGGCTCAATCCCTAGGAACTTGAACTTATTAAGGACATCAAAAAATTTGTCCTAAGTTCATTTATGCACTCAAAGGGGTAAGCCGTCAGCCACTTGTACCAACTTACTTAGCTTAGGGGCATCATCCCTAAAGGCTTCCACTTCTTGGCTACAGGCTGTACTTCCCCAAAAGTTTCGAGAACCTTCCTCTTCTACTTAGTCACCTTGGACGAGGTGATAACCTCAACCCCCTCCTCCTCTCCTCCCTAAGGAAGGGCAAGCACCTCGATGTCCAGCTCTTTGGCACTGGTGGGCTCATCTCCCATAGTAATTGGCTTGGAAGTAGGGATAAAGGAAGTGTAAGGAAAAGCCACACTCATAAGCTTAGCAGCTAGTAGCTCCACTTGGGGACTAAGAGGAATCCCTTAAGGTAGAGCCGCTAACTCAACCCTACTATTCTCCTCAACCCTTAACTTTGATCGCATGGCCTTACCCTTCAAGTTGGAGGCCTTTGTGGTCAACTTCGACTTGGTCCATCGATGCCTCATTAGCTTGTCTATCAAGGGATGGAGAGTACTCTCAGCTAGTCTTTTGCTTGTAAAGAATCAAGCAAGTAGTAAGGAAAATAAAATGAAGCAAAGGCAAAATACAAAGCACTACCATTCACTAACTCTATCGAGACCAGTACAAACAAAGAAGATCCCCCCCTCCCCCATTCCCCTTCTATTCCTCTTAACAACATTGGATGAAGCACAACTTTACACAATTAGATGAAACCGTTCGTAAAAAAAACAAACATGCACCTTTAGCCCACTTCTTCACTACAGCCTTCTTTATGTTAGGGAAGAGCTTGGAGATCGGATACTTGAAGTATCTCTCAACCATCTCCACGACATTAATTCTATTATTGTATCTAAGGGTCATGAAGCTTAGATCTCTCTCGCGACTTCGATGTCATTGGGGCCTTAACTCCTTTTAGGCCCCCGTTCAGACCAATTCAGTCTATTTAGTCTAAAAGTTTGCTTCATCTAGCAACTTAACCACCAAGTAATCATCCCGCCAACCCTTAACAAAGTCCGCAAGGCTACAAAACAACTTTTTCCCTCCACAAGGTTGGAGATACAGCTACTAGCTTATGCTTTTCCACATATAGAAGTGGTTAAAATGTTCAAGGGTAGCCTTTATCACCAGGTATTCATATAGCTTTTGGAAGGCCTTTAATACCCTCTACCTATTAAGAGGGACCTGCACTGAACTGCACTGGTAGAAGTTGAAGAGGTCCTTCTCAAAGCTGCTTAAAGGGAGGTACTACCTATACTCCAAGCATTTTTCAAAGATGGTGAAGTGCCCCCCTATTAGTAGGGGCAACCTTTCTTCCTTTGTTGGTACTCATATTCTTTAGTCGAGAATCGATTCAACTATGAAATCACTCAATACTTAGTTGGGAGCAAAGGCCTTTGATAACTCTGATTTTAAACATATTTCATATGGTGATTTTATAGCATTTCCATTACATTTTTGGTTTTCTTTAAAGAAAATGATACTTAATTGAGTAAAATGTTGATTTCGGGGTTTAAACGCGTTCTAGGCTCGAAAACGAAGAAAATGAATCAAGTTTCACTCAATTCCGAGTTTAAACAAAGAAGTTATGAAGTTTTGAAGTTGTGCAGAAATTTTGCCTTAGTGCAGAAAGTTACACGACCTGGGGACACGGCCGTGTCCCAAACCGTGTCTAGTGACGAAAATAGAATCCGTGTAATACACATATAAAAGGATATCTTAGGGTTTAAAAGAGGGAGAGACATTACAGAAACGGAGAGACACAAGAGACGAGAAGAGACTTGAGGACAACATCAATCAAGAAGTAAGAACAACATCGATTTCAAGATTAGAGAGATTGTTCATCAAATCAAAAGGGGTTTTTTATGCTTTATTTTATATTTTTGATGGAACTCGTTTTTAGATTCTTTATGATAGCTTAGAATTCAAGTATTTAGGATTATGGAACCTAGGGTTTCATGTAACCCTTGGATTGAATTATAATTTCAATAAAGTTTCTATCTTTTCTTGATTCAATTATGTCGTTTAATTGTAGATTGATAATTCTAGAGTATCAATATATGATATTATGCATGTTGATTGAGAAATTGCATGTGTAATTAGATCTTTGCATAATTGGAGAGAATTACATGTATACTTAGAGATAAGATACATGTTTCTTCCGGAAAGTTGATTGTTTGTGTGGGAATTCATTAAACATTAATGCAATTCTAAGTTATATTACTAAGTAAAGAGATTCCGATAAATAATTTAGGATTAGGGTTAATATGCTTAAGAAAGATATTAGCATTAATTATGAATCCCTCCGGTCAAGAATTATAGAAACTAAATTGAATATATTTTAAAAGGTTACATGTTAAACACTAGGGGAAATAATTCCTAAATACATTCTTGCATACTTGAAGTCGTTCGTAGTTTATTGCTTTCTAATTTACTTAATCAAATCTCATAATTAGTTTAGTTGTTAATTTCAGTATTTTTAATTCATTCAACTCAACATAATTTTTCGGTTAGATAATAAAGCTAAAGTTAATATTAGTACTCAAAATCTTTGAGGGATCGACTCGGACTCACATCCGCTATATCAAAACTGATAGGTGTGCTTGCCTCGTATCAAGTTTTTGGCACCGTTGCCGGGGATTTTTTATATTAAGAACGCTAGTTGCTTTATTACTTTAACCATTTTTTTTCTTTATTTTCTTTTGTTTTCATTGTTTATTTTTATTATCTAGAGCTGCAATTGATTTTATATTTCTTGCCTTTGTAGTGTATGACCCGCAGTAATCCGAAAGATTTGGTAGAACTCGATCCTG
Organism: Lumnitzera littorea; assembly: GCA_024138015.1. Taxonomy (NCBI): domain Eukaryota; kingdom Viridiplantae; phylum Streptophyta; class Magnoliopsida; order Myrtales; family Combretaceae; genus Lumnitzera; species Lumnitzera littorea. Next base: position 75,953,810 of record JAMXBB010000010.1, read on the forward strand.
AAATTGAGAGAATTGCCCTTCAAAATTTGAGATCACGACCTAGACAAGTTGTATTAACCATAGATGACGAATCAATCGTTGAGATCAAGGAAGAAGGTAAAGAGGCCAACTCTCAATTCATCGAGCAAGAAGATCCACCACACATGGCTAACAACGGGAATGAAGCAAATCGGACCATGTCTGATTATTCAAGGCCTACACTTATTAGAGCTGACTCCAGTATTGCAAGGCCAACCGTCGCGGCTAATAACTTCCAAATTGCACCTAACATCATACAAATGGTGCAACAATATGTTCAGTTTGACGGTCTCCAAGATGAAGATCCTAATGCCCACATCTCTAGCTTTCTAGAGATTTGTGACACGTTTAAAATCAACGGAGCCACGGATGATGCCATTCGACTGCGACTATTCCCTTTCTCCTTGAGGGGAAGAGCAAAACAGTGGTTGAACTCCCTACCAAGAAATTCAATCACAACTTGGAATGAATTGGTAGAGAAATTTTTGGAGAAATATTTCCCACCTGCAAAGATCGCTAAACTTCGGAATGATATTTCGTGTTTTGCTCAATTGGAAGCGGAGACGCTTTATGACACTTGGGAGCGGTTCAAGGACTTGCTCAGGAGGTGCCCACATCATGGCCTCCCACTATGGATGCAAATTCAGACCTTCTACAATGGTCTCAATCTATCCACTAGACAGATGATTGATGCATTCGCAGGAGGTACTTTGAACACTAAAACACCTGAGCAAGCCCAAATTTTGATTGAAGGAATAGCGATGAACAACTATCAGTGGGAAAGCACTAGAGCCAAGCAAAAGGCCATGGGAATTTATGATGTGGACTTGACCACTGCTTTGGCAGCCAAGGTGGACTTATTGAGTAAAAAGATTGATGCACTCTCCATTGGCCCTCAACAAGTGCAATCGGAGGTAAGTGATTTTGGTATGCAGGGGTATGGAACACAAGAACAACTGGAACAGGCGGATTATCTAGGAAATCCACCTAAGCAACAAAATAACCCCTATAGCAACACTTACAATCTAGGATGGAGGAATCACCCAAATTTCTCATGGGGAAACCAAAACCAAGGCCAGCAGAAGACCAACTTTGGCCCACCTAGATTTCAACGACCATTCCCACCTCCTCTCCCTTAAGAAAAGAAGTCCAGTGTGGAAGAACTTCTCACAAAATACATTCAAGGTAATGAGGCTCGTTTATCTAACATTGAATCCTCGTTGAGGAATCAAGAGGTTTCAAATCGCAACCTTGAGAACCAAATTGGTCAACTTGCGAAGCTAATCTCGGAAAGACCACAGGGAACACTCCCAGGGAATACCGAGGTCAATCCTAGGGAACATGTTAATGCTGTAACCTTGAGAAGTGGTAGACAACTACAAGTGGAGAAGAAGGATGGTGGGGAAGCAGTTGAGAAAGAAGTGGAAGTCAACCGTAAGGAAGATGAAGAGCCACTAAAATCAAAAGAAAGTACGGAACCACCGAAAGTGAAGGAGTACAAGCCTCCCATCCCTTACCCACAACGCCTTAAGCAAAGTTACACTGATCTGAATAAGGAGTTTGATAAATTTCTTGATATTTTCAAACAATTACACATTAACTTACCTCTTGTTGATGTCATCTTGCAGATGCTAAAGTATGCGAAATTTTTAAAAGATCTTCTATTGAATAAGAGGAAGTTGGAGGAGCTTACAACCGTCACATTGAATGAGGAATGCTCGGCACTTCTCCAGAAAAAGCTGCCAAAAAAATTAAACGATCTAGGGAGTTTCACTATTCCTTGTATGCTTGGCAATTTGTTAGTAGATAATGCTTTGGCAGACTTAGGAGCCAGTATAAATTTGATGCCGTATAAATTGTTCAAAAAGCTAGGGTTAAGAGAACCTAAACTAATGCGCATGGGTCTTCAATTAGCTGATAGGTCTATCACATACCCTAGAGGCATCATAGAGGATGTTTTAATGCAAGTAGACAAATTCATCTTTCCCGTGGATTTCATTATACTTGATATAGATGAAGATATTGAGGTGCCAATCATTTTAGGTCGACCTTTCCTAGCCACTGCTAGGGCTGTTTTTGATGTTAATGAGCATAAGTTGATATTACGGGTCGGGGATGATGAAATAGTTTTTAAAACTTCAGAGGCAACGAACAAATTTCTTGACCCAGAGGACATATGTCATAATGTTAATGCCACTAATGTTGTTATATCCACATATGTGCAGGAAACGCTTGCTAAAGATTCCTCAAGTTATTGCTTGCAAAAGGGAGATGAAAATTTGGTGACCAACCCCAATTGTGTAGAAATGATAGCTCAAATAAAAGTTCATGAATCGATTGTGGACAAGAAGGGGGTTGATCAACTCCATAAGTCAAAAAATCCTAGGTTAAAATCCTTCAAAGAGAAGCCACCATCTTTGGAACCAAAACTGTCAAGAAATCATTTGGAACATGCCTTTGTGGTGAAAAGTTCAAAACTTCTAATGACAACTACATCTAAGGTAAAAGCGGACAAGATGAAAAAGTTTAGGTTACATGAATTTGATAAGTGGCATGATCAAGAGAGAAACTATGGAAGTTATGCACCAATGAAATGGAATTGGCAAGGTCGATGGCCTAAGGGCAAATTTACTCTCATATGGAGAGTTCGAAAGCGAGATACAGGTGGAGTCCTATCTCCACCTGGATGAAGAATCATGAATGACAAGACGTATCCCGTCGAGCTATCGACGTTAACTAAAGCGCTTCTTAGGAGGAAACCCATGTCTAACTCTATTTATGCTTTAGTTTTTTTAAGTTTATTTCATTTTATTTTTCTTTATTCTAACTTTGCTTTGCTTCTTATATTTTCTTTCAATTATCGTCATAGCCTTTCCCCTTTTATCTTTATTTTTTCTTTTTCTCTTTATTTTTAAGTTTCCTTTATCTTTAAATTTAATTCAAAAAAAAAAAAATTATCATACGGGCGAGGGATACGGTCGTGTCCTAGCCCATGTCCATCCAGACGTTCAAAACTATCCACCCACAGAAAGTTACACGGGCGTGGGACACGGTCGTATCCCAGCCCGTGTCCGCCCAGACTTCAATCCTACTCCGTGGGCACAGAAAGTTACACGGGCGAGGGATACGGTCGTGTCCCCAGCCCATGTGCGCCCAGAAATTTTCACCCGCAAACAGAATGTTACACGGGCGTGGGACATGGTTGTGTCCCAGCCCGTGTGCATCCAGACATCACAGTAGAACAGAATGTCACATGGGCAGGGGATACGGTCGTGTCCCAGCCCGTGTCCGTTTAGTATTTATACACGGGAAGCACAAGTCATACGGGCAGGGGACACGGTCGTGTCCCAGCCCGTGTGCGTCCAGGTAAGACACGATGGCAGAGAATGTTACATGGGCGAGGGACACGGTCGTGTCCCAGCCCGTGTCGACCCAAATAACAAGGTTTTCACATACGACCAATTTATTTAAATTACACACCCTCTCACACTCTCACAATCACACATATCTCTCTTATATTCTCTCTCATTCTCCCTCTTCTCTCCATAATTCCTGCATTCCGCATTTTGATCAAAGTAAGTTTTCTCCTTAATTTTCCTTTCTCTTCCTTATTCTGTAGCAATTGGGTTATGTGTGTTCTTCCTTTTATGCATATTGTTTTTGGCCTGCTGATTTCTTTTGATTATTCACCCATGCTATGCATCATTGCTTTGAGTTTCTTAATCTCATGTGTTATAATGCTGCGTCATCTAGTTAGATTTCATTATGTTCTGTCAATTCCAAATTTTATTGGTTCATTTGCTTGTCATTCTTCATTCATACTAGTTAGGGTTAGCAATGGGCAATCATTATTCTGGGTCATTTTGCGTCTCTTATATGTATAGACGCTTGTTTTTCCTCGTTAATTAGTGTGTAGTGGAATTTGTTGGAAGTGTTTGCCACTCATTTCTTTTCCACCGCCTCGTTTTCTAGCTGCACTCCATATGTCTGATGAAATGCCCTAATAAGCATTCCTTTCACAATCTTACCCATTGTTATTCCTGTTTTTCTGTTTGCTTCAAACTATGTACGATATGGATGTCCGTGTTTGATTTGGATTGTTGCCTCTTTTTAGGTATTCAAATGGCTAATCGATCTAAGCTTTCCGTTCGCCGGAAATCCAAATTTGTGGCATCCTCTTCGTCACAATCTGGCGCAATTGTTAAACCACTGGCGACTCTTCCTCCTATGGAGCACCCAATGCTCCAATTTAAGGAGGACTACCAAGTACAACGCTACCAATTGCTTCAGTCTAAGCCCTTTAGCGAGACCCTTCAGTTGGATTGGGATGTTTTCGCTCAACTAGAGCTCACCACCGAAATGAAGGAGCTCTTGGATGGTACTGTTTGGGAACGCCCATTATCCTTTGAAGCTCCAGTTTATAAAGAGCTGACCTTGGAATTTTTGTGCACTTATAAGCTGGATAAAGACAGTGCTACTAGCATGGGCCCAAAACGCAAATTACACTTCACCTTGAATGGCTATCCATTCCACATGTCCATTGCTCAACTAAGCAGATATCTTGGTTTATATGCAGAACGATATACTCGGACAGAAGAATTCCAAAGTCTCTCGTGTCGTTTTCCTCGTAGCGTCACGGCAGGGTCATTTTGGAATGAGATCACGGTTGGCGATGCCTATGATCCCGCCAGGAGTAAGGCCTCTTAATTAGTCCAGCCTGAATACCGAGTTCTTCACTAGCTTTTCTCCCATACATTAACTGGTAGAGGCCTTAGCACCAGGGTGGTGTCTAAAAGGGATTGCCTCTATCTTTATAGTGTCATCCATAAGCACCCCATCAATCTAGCCATTGAAATCACCGAACTCTTCAACCATCAAGCCACCACTATTCTGAAGAAAGGGCATATTTGTTGTGGCCCTTATATTACATTACTAGTGCAGGCTATAAGAACTAAAGTTATTGCTTGGCCCTCACTTACTTTCATTAGCCAAGTCACTCCTATACGCCTCAATTCCTTCCGCCTCATGCACCTCCTACCATCAAGACGTCAAGGTTGACGCTCTCGCAGCAGCACATCTCGGGGCCAAATGTCTTCAGCCAGCTTAGACGATAAATTTGATTTGTTGCTATCTGAGGTTCGTTATATACGAGAGAGTATGGATAAACTTCATCTCCGACAGGATATAATGGAAGAATTTCTTAAAATGAAAGCGTCGGCTACTAATGAAGAGGCGAGTAAGGAAAAGGATGAGGCGGATGAGAGTAGTGAGGAAGAGGTTGATGAGGAGGGTAAAGATGAAGAGGCTGGAGAAAGTAATGAGGATGATGAGGATGATGAGGAGGGTGATGACGATGATGATGCTACTATGGCTGAGGCATCATCTGATGAGGAGGCTGAGGAGACGGATTCTGATCACTCTTGTTAGTTCCAAATTTTTTTTGTGTTCTCTTTTATTGATCAAGACTTGTGAACTCCGTTATATATAATGATGCTGCTTCTTCATTTTGCACTTCTTTTTAACTGGCAGGGAAGTATTAGTTTCTTTTCATTACATATGTTTCCTTTTTCCCTATGCTGTTTTTCTTGCTGCTTTGATTTTTCGTGGTACATTGGGGACAATATACATTATTAAGTGTGGGGAAGGGATACATATGAATTTGTTACTGTTTAGGAGACCAAGTATTCATATTTGACCCAATTACTTTTTAAGTTAACTTGCAATAGGTGATTAACTGATATTGAGCCAAATCAACTATGTCATCTTAATTATTATTGATCTTATTATACTTTACTAGAATTGATTAGTCAAATTTTTTGAAGGCAAAGTTACGAATTATTTAGCTTAGGATTTTAAGACTTGAGAATGAAGTAACATCACTAGTTGAGAGTTAGTCATGGTTATTTTTAAATTTACTTTTGTGTATACCTTTTTCTTAGAAATTTTTAAAAGTCCTATAATTTTTAGCAAACAAACAAATGAAATTCTTCTTTTGAGAAACCCCTGAAAAATCATAATGATTGGAGGTCAAAAGTAATAATAAGTGTATGAATAGAAAAATTGGTACGGATTCGTCTTGGTCCGTCAAAAGAGCGAGATTGAGCCCCAATGCCAATTCAAATGAAAAAATTGATATGGATCGGCCTTGGTCCGTTAGAAGAGCAAGGTTCTTTCCCGCTATCAATATAAGGAATAAGTTGGTATGGATCGGTCTTGGTCCGTCAGAAGAGCGAGATTTTTTCCCACTACCAACACAATTGTGCTTAAATAAAGTAAATTCAAAAGACCTCTCAATAAAAGCATGAACTAGGGGGATGATCAGAGGAAAAGTGGATGTAAAATGTATTTGTTTTAGATTATGGTGCTTGGTAAGATGGAAGAGAGAATTGTATACACTTTAGTCAAATGGACAAAATTTTTATGACTCTCTTTCGGTTAGAGAGATGTTAAATCTAATTTTTAGTTTAAGAATCCTTGGTTAAATGGTTCGGGTAAACTTTGATTTTCATAAATTAGCTAGTGAATTCTAGTATTAAGTATGGTTAGAGCATTCGAATATGGTCAGATGAAATTGGTTGACTTTATTATTACAAGTTAGTTGAGAATGATTTTCTTACCTTTCTTCGGGTCAAGTGTATTCGTTCATCGGTTTCCTAAACAGTGATAAATTTTGTTTAGTGTTTCTTCTCCCGAAAATTTTGTTTTGATTTATTTGCTTGAGTACAAGCAAATGCTCAAGTGTGGGGAAATTTGATAACTCTGATTTTAAACATATTTCATATGGTGATTTTATAGCATTTCCTTTACATTTTTGGTTTTCTTTAAAGAAAATGATACTTAATTGAGTAAAATGTTGATTTCAGGGTTTAAACGCGTTCTAGGCTCGAAAACGAAGAAAACGAATCAAGTTTCACTCAATTCCGAGTTTAAACGAAGAAGTTTTGAAGTTTTGAAGTTGTGCAGAAATTTTGCCTTAGTGCAGAAAGTTATACGACCTGGGGACACGGCCGTGTCCCAGGCCGTGTCTAGTGACGAAAATAGAATCCGTGTAATACACATATAAAAGGATATCTTAGGGTTTAAAAGAGGGAGAGACATTACAGAAACGGAGAGACACAAGAGACGAGAAGAGACTTGAGGACAACATCGATTTCAAGATTAGAGAGATTGTTCATCAAATCAAGAGGGGTTTTTTATGCTTTATTTTATATTTTTGATGGAACTCATTTTTAGATTCGTTATGATAGCTTAGAATTCAAGTATTTAGGATTATGGAACCTAGGGTTTCATGTAACCCTTGGATTGAATTATAATTTCAATAAAGTTTCTATCTTTTCTTGATTCAATTATGTCGCTTAATTGTGGATTGATAATTCTAGAGTATCAATATATGATATTATGCATGTTGATTGAGAAATTGCATGTGTAATTAGATCTTTGCATAATTGGAGAGAATTACATGTATACTTAGAGATAAGATACATGTTTCTTCCAGAAAGTTGATTGTTTGTGTGGGAATTCATTAAACATTAATGCAATTCTAAGTTATATTACTAAGTGAAGAGATTCCGGTAAATAATTTAGGATTAGGGTTAATATGCTTAAGAAAGATATTAGCATTAATTATGAATCCCTCCGGTCAAGAATTATAGAAACTAAATTGAATATATTTTAAAAGGTTGCATGTTAAACACTAGGGGAAATAATTCCTAAATATATTCTTGCATACTTGAAGTCGTTCGTAGTTTATTGCTTTCTAATTTACTTAATCAAGTCTCATAATTAGTTTAGTTGTTAATTTCAGTATTTTTAATTCATTCAACTCAACACAATTTTCCGGTTAGATAATAAAGCTAAAGTTAATATTAGTACTCAAAATCTTTGAGGGATCGACTCGAACTCACATCCGCTATATTAAAACTGATAGGTGCGCTTGCTTCGTATCAGCCTTACTCTTACTAACTCGGTTGCTTGGCCCTTCGCCTGTTCCATACGCCTCATACAAGTCTTTAGCTGGCAGTAAGAAAGCATATACATAAGCATCCCTTAGGATATCAGTAATAAGCCTCGCCTTATTTAGTACCTCTACCGCCATTCTGGTAGCATCATCTAACTATACTAACAAAGTGACTTCATTCTCTCTTTCGAGGGTAGGATCACTCCTTATGATCTTGGAGTTAGCGAGATAGTATTTTGACGCATCTAAAGACATCTCATCGGTATTAGTTAACATGATCGATAATATAGTAAAGAGGAATGAACTCTTTAGAAAAGTTTGCAAGATAAAGTTTTGAAGGAGTTTGAAGAAAGGAGAGAAAGCGATGCAATTACGTAGATGTGAAAAGATAATCTTTCTAAGCAATTGTTTTATTTATAGATTAAACGTATTAGAAAGTGTATTGGCAGTTATAAGGATTCGTATAAGCATAAATCCCTTGAAATGCTACCATATGTACATATAGAGGCATAGAGGCAATTTTGATTGGATGGTCACATTTAAAAGACAAAACACGTACAGTTGTACACAAATATGTTACGATAAGACACTTGTCACATTGCATTAAATGCATTGAAAATGAGCACAATAAAGTAAGAATTTGAAAAGTTACTTCTACAGGAAATTTCCCCAAGGCCTTTCCTACTACCACAAGAAGACTTGTTCGGTACTCTAACAGCACTAAGCCTTGAGTCGGACGTATCACATCTACTTGGGCACTAATTAGCTCAATTCAATTTGACCTACTAAATGCTTTGACTTTGTGACTCTACCTTGTGGAACATGACCCACCATATTCTCACCTTACCTTAGATCAACTATCTCAAGCCTTAGATTCCTTACCTTAGATTCAATTATTTGATTAGGCATATAGGCGCCTTGCTTTAACTTTCTTATTGAGGTACCATTCTACTCAAACCTCTAGCATTTCGCTTCTAAATAGTTGTAGTCACCTTTACCTAAAAGGCAATCTATTCAGATATGTCGCGCTTGCCCAACCCTGCGCTAGTTTGAACATTTCACCTTGAGCTTTCGCCATCAAGGACATCTTCACCTCAACCTTCCACTAAGTTGAACCTCCATCATTATTGTGTCAGCATGATAACATCAACATGGATACTTCCAAATCATATCAACCATATGCTTAAGAAACCTATATATCTTTTCTCCTTGCCTTCACTTCAACAATGAGATTGGGGGGATGTATATACGTATTGATAAGGCCCTTTGGATATGAGCTTCTTAGGCCTATCCAAACCTTGGTGTAGCTCACAACTTATAGCCGACCACTCTCAAGCCAAGCCCAGAACACGGCTTGACTAGCTAAAGGAAACCTCTAATGACTAGAAGGCTTCAAATAAGGCCAATAGATTAAGTTAACAACTGCTTCCTATATATCCAAACCACATTTGAATACAATGATTCCATTCTCCAATGTTGATAGAAGAAGCCTTGCCTATTAACTACTCTCCAACTGTCAATGCCATGTCTTTATAAATGCAAGACCATCACCTAATGATGAACAACTAGATATTTTGCATATTTAAGCTTACTAATTGCTTTCAAGCTCTCTCTCTCTCTCTTTCTCCTTACTCTTTTATGCTCCTTAAGGTTCTTACCCATAGCCATCATGTTGACTGGGGTATCAAAATGGCTATGTTAATGTATTCTCCAACATTGCTCCTATAGTCACTTTTTCTTTGTCTTACAAGTGTCATGCAGAGGAATAAATTATCTCTATCTCTATTGGTAAAATTTGGAGACGACACAATCTAATCCCTAAACTAGCCTGTGTATATTTTTATGGAGTGATATTATTGGATTATATTCAACACATTAATAGAAAAAGGAAAGATTTAGATTCACATTTATATACATATATAGTATAAGTCTATCTTACCGATCAATTCACTCAATGTACATGAATTGGAAATATTGCTCCAAAAGAATAAGATAATCCATCCAACTAACTTTTAATAATACTTTTTGAAAGTGAGGACCTTATAGTTTAATTGGCCCAAATACTGGTCTTTTTAAAAAATAGAACAGATTTAAATCCTCCTTTTTTAGTTTTTAACTTTTAATAATACTTTTTGAAAGTGAGGATGTTATAATTTAATTGGCCTAAATATTGATTTTCCTAAAAAATGAAGCAAATTTAAATCCCTCTCTTTTAGTTTTATAAGATGTAGTTAGGTTAAAAAAAATTTCTAAAAACATTTATGAAAACTATGAAATTATATACTTGTTATACATAACAATATTTGAAATACTGTGATACAACAAAGCCGTCAGAAAGAATTCTCGATTTAAGCTTGCAGATCGGTTTTATAAAAGGGGTAAAATAGGCAAATTACATAAATTCTAGATTAGTCCGCCTAAGATAAAGTTAATTCATTCAATCATCATCCTTAAAATAATGAAACCTACTTTTATTGTTCTTTAACATCTCATGATCTTTCGAGGCACATTCTCGACGCCAATCATTTTAGACACATTCGCAAGATTCGAGTGCAAAACAACTCTTCAACACGTCAAGCCGATCTTTATTTTGTAGTAACCCTGAAAATTTCTTATATTATTATTTTAACTTTTCTAAATACTCTACTTTTTAAAGAAAAATTATATTTTATTTCTGAATTTCTTCATTAAAGTTTCTTAAAACATTGTTATATTTTTATGGACCCTATAAATTAACCTTTTATCAATAAAAAAACATAAAAAGTAAGCCGTCGGAACGTGCCTCTCTAATATTGCACATCCCTATATTAAGGGACGACGTTTATCAAGGAACACGACAGTTCGTTCATCTGGCGTAGGGCATGCGTGGTGCAGGTGCCCTTACACGTGTATGAAAATTAGTCTCACAGTAATGAGTGGCAGCTGGTGGATGGCAAGATATATACCACTTTAATATATTTTTGAATAGTTACATGCGATTGGCTATACAAATATTTAAGTAAAAGAAAAATGTTTACAGTCTCCGCCTGGATCCGTCCTCAATTGTATCCTAAAAGAAGGAAAAATATTTTATATCTCTGTCTTTTTTGTAAGGTGTATAATTAATCATAAAAAATGTAAAGGGTTTTCTGTCATTGATATCCGAATAATGTAAAGTTGAGGAATTTGCATGCAATGCTTTCTTCAAGTTTTAATCCATCTTGTCATGCATTTTAACAATTAAGTTATAGCATTGTGTTTATCGTATATTCACCATAAATAATAAATAAGATTAATAAAATTACTTCTACTAATGTTACATTTGATATGTAGGAATGGGTTAAAAACTTAGAATATAATCGTAATTTCGGCTTCCACTCTTTTTCTCTACATTTAGAAGCGCATTTAGAAATAAGAATCATTATTATTATTGATTAAATTACTTATTTGACTATGAGTGTTTTTAATAATTATTACTATATACACATTTAATTTAATTCCATTCAATTTCATGTATACTTCAAAACATCAGAAAGGATTTTCCATTCCACTCTTCGTTCCATTTCAATTTATTCGATTACATTCCATTTCAAATTATTTTTGCGTATCAAACGTAATATAAATGTAATTTAATGATGCTATCGGATTTATTAAAGTGTAGTTTATAAAAGCAATATTTTTGTAAATTATAATGTTACATTTTATAAAAGCGATTTATTATTAATATTTATGTTATTAATTGCATGTAATTCATATTTGTGTATCTTTTTTAGAATCGATAAATATGTGTTACATCTATTTAAAGTCACATTAAACTATAAAAATATGATGAAAAATCTCCAATTTTTTGAAAATATATAAATAATCCTTGATTGTTGGAACTCCAGTATAGTTCTAAAATTAGTATTACAAATAGAGATGATTTTAGTGTTTAACGATTTAAAAATTTACCGGTATGTTTCTAAAATCATATGGCGGTAAAATTATATTTGTAGAATTTTAGGGGTCTATAAGTATTTAATTTGTAGCTAGGGCTGCATATGCAATTTGAAAAGAAAACAACGAAAGGAAGTAAAGATAGACAATTGATTGTAAGGAGACAAGAAAAAGCTAGTCCACACAATGCCACTAGCTACGTGAGCTGTTTTATTTTGTCCTTCTCCCACTCTCTCTCTCTCTCTCTCACCCATCTTTTTAATTTCTCTAATTTGCCTTTTCTCCGTTCCACCACCATTCAGAAGTAGATTCTGGCCTCACTTGGACCCGTTTTGTCTATTTTAGCAGAAAGTGAAAGCATCATTTGCATTCGTATTGACCCCGCCTGTAATTCTTCAATTATTAGTTAAAACTATGATTGACTAATGAGTACCATTAGTGGAAACACATATAGTATAGTAAAGTAGAAGTGGAGGCCTAACAATTCCAATTCACTTACGTAATCAAGGATGCAATCTTTCCTTTAAAATATTTTGATGGTAATTCAAAATGGAAAGTGCTTAAATGCTTTTAAGACGTTTGTTATGAATTGAAATTAAAAATAAATAAATAAAAATCCTTTACTTTTTTATCTATCTATTTTTTATTGGAATGTTTCTTTGTAGGCCTTTAAGAAATATCTTAAAAGCACCTATTAATGGGACTCTATGGATAATAATTATAATTATTATTCTTGCTGAAACTAAAAGTGATAGAGATCATATTAATTATTTCATAATATCAAAACTATTTCTCTTAAGGATGTACCCTGAATCATTGGCTAAATATGTTAGTATTGCTCCGACATTTTTAAGTTAAAGTTGAATTCATCACAACTTACCCCATTTAGCCGAAATTTTTGGATAATATGCTTGGATATAATTTTGCACCAATTGAATAAAAATTATTTTGGATGAAATTGGTTAATGACCAAAGTCAGATTTTGGATTGATTATTTTTCAAAAAAGCATATTATAGATTTAAAGTAAATTAGGTATAGGTGTTTTTTTCTTTTGCTAATTTTGTATCATATTATTAACAAATTAAGGAATAGATTAGTTGCTCATAATACAAAGATAAGACTTAACCTAAAGAGACTTCATGGCTCTCTATAACAAGCAAAGTTATGAATATCCATAAGCAAAACTTTAAAACCGCTTATAGTGGAGCAAAACATATCAAGTTCCTACTTTTTTTTTTTTTTTTTTATGCACCATCCCTTAATGCAACTTCAATCCTAGCCTCCTCCATCATTTTTGTCTTTACCTTGAAAGCTAGTAAAACATTACCTAATTTGCTTTCATAATTTATATCATTTGCTGATAGAGTAATTGAATCGATATTAACTTCCGCATTCTTAAGCCTCGTGTGTAGATAATAATATAGACCCTAGTAATGACCTACAGTTCCATCATTAAGATATCTATTTTCCCTAATTTCTTACCGTATCGATAATCTAATAGCCTTTTCATCTTGAATAACTCCTCCTATAGAGGCATGGCCCTAGGTAGTCTATGTTTAATTTTGCACAACCATCATTTGCTAATTTACAACTTGTCCATCCTACACACTTGCTTTTTCTTTTCTTTTCTTTTTTTTTTTTTTTGTTTACCATGCACCTGGCATTCATTGTAAATGATCAGACAAAGATAAATTAGCAAGATTCTATTGAAACGCTTATCATTCCTACCTTTCCAAATCATTCAAAGCATCAAAGAGAAAAAGCAAAAGATGGATGAATGTTTAACAGGTCGACTTTCCTTATTAGGTAGTTACCTTGAATCCAGTCAACCATATTTGTTTCTTTATCTGTTAGGGTTCTATTTGTTCTTTCTTAAGCTTGTTGAATTTGTAATATACTTAAGATCTCCTTATAGCATAATATAGGGCATCTTTAAACTATAAACATCTTAAGCAAGAAGCTTATGGCAGTACATTTCTCACCCTAAATTTTTTACAATTGTGAAATTATTCTAAAAAACTCTCTATAAGAATAATTTAATTCCAAAGAAAACAAGTCCACCATATACATCTATCTTAAGAGTTCTAGAAGCCAACTTGTTTTTATAATTGATTGCAAGTGTCACTTAAGACTACCCCTATTTGATTATTCACAGAGCAACATTTGCTATCAGGTTCCAACTTAATTAGTTGCTAATTGCAAGTGCTTATAGAGTATTGGAGATATATGTTAATTAATGTTATTCTTGTCCATAAATTTTCACTAATTAATGTTTTTAGGCCTCTCTATTAAATGGTCTTTCAATCAATTTAATGGGTTTGGAGCTTCCCCACAGTTAAACAAAAAATTAGTGCTTTCTTGTCTTTAAGAACAATAAAGCCTTCACTATTGCTCTAACTTTGTCTATCTTTGAGTTCTTTAAAGAGATGTGAGGTTGTACAAGATGAAACACTTCACTTATCTCTCATTTTTCTCCTATATTTTAATTTTAGAAGGTTTTCTTACACCACTTTTCTAACTTAAGCTCCTAATGTCTTTTGATGATACAAGCTTTGTTAAAAGTTATGAGAATAGTTAATCTTACACTACGCATATTCTTTAGATAAGTCATTTTTCTATAGTCAATCCAATGTGTTTTTTCCTTCTCATCTAAACCATTCTACATAAATCTTATTATAATAAGTTTAATCTTATTTGTATTTCTACATGGTAGTGTATTCACTTGCATAGATTAAGTTAATAGAGCATAAATTTAACAAGGATTATTCTATTTACCATGCTTAACTACTAAGACTTCCACACACTTAGCTTCTTCTACATAACATTAACTTTTTACACTTTTTGTTCGACTCTACCATCTATCATGCCCCAAGCCAAGAAGTTGTAATAGTCATGCCATATAAACTAACATAAGCTAGAAGCTAACCACTTTAGCTATTAACATAAGCATAGCTTATACTAGTCCTTTACTACTTTATAACTTTGAGTCATCTAATTCAATATCTGTTTGGTATCAATTTGTGGTATGACTTTTTAAAATAACTTTTGAAAGAGATTTTATGGTATACAAGCTTAAGAAGAAAACAAGTTTAGTTAATAAAGTTCAGGGGGTCACCTGAAGAGACCTCATTAGTTTTCCTAAAGGTTAGTATAGCTAATAAACAAAATAGGAATTCGATCCATTGGTCTTGAATCTCATTCCCCAATCACGTTCATAATACTTTTGGAACTTAGAGTAGTACTGGTGTATCTACTGGGAAACCTATAAAACAATTATAAGGAAATAAGCAATAACTTACTGATTAAGTGAAGTAGAGATAGTAGTACATATCTGATATAAAGCAACCAGGTTTTTTCAAACAAGTTTAGTTAGATGCTATGCATATACAAGCAAGTGTTACCGCACGATGTTATCTAATCCGTCGTGAGATTAGAGAAATTTTACCCTCTTTAATCAAAGTTGAGGAGTTTGACGCTGTGCACTTTGTGAATTTGATCTAAATTGGGGCTTGTGTAATGGAGAAACATGCTCTGTCCGAGACTTCACTTTGAACTACGGTCCTTAACTTTATCACGACCTCATCTCCTATCATTTAATTTGACTAAGGATAGAGAAAGGACAATTCCAACTATCCTTATCGAAAGATCCATATTTAGCCTAAGAATCCTAATCGTTTCCCTTAATGGGTTGCAATGCATGTTCAATTAGAAGTTAGGTTAAGTTTGAGTTGGATTGCTTTTGAGGTAATCCAGCAATTTCAAACAATTCAAAGCAAACAACATCATAAAGTAACTAATTACATACAGTATAGTACTCCATAATAGTAAAACAATATTCAAGCACATATATACGTGTTGCTAACTTACAATCACAAGTCTAACACATACTAAAACCTCGAAGTATTCTTAAGTAATACTTTAAAGTGCGGTGAAGTACTAATTTTACTTACCTAAACATGCGACACTCAACGATATTGATGGTTAATATCGTCCACTTCAATTGTTTCCTAAATATTCAGTATAATTATTTTAGTTTTACTAAATATAAAGTTAAATAATTTCATTTTAATAATTTAAATGTGATTACGACTTATCTTTAACAAGTGGTTTAAACTTTGTATTAAGTTCCAATTTGGTACTAAAGTCTCTGAATAAGGTTCTGAAAGCTCACCTAATATTATGTTTTGATCTCAGAACCTTTTGATATAATCTCTAAGATTATCCCAGTTATATCCTTACTCTAACCAACTCTCAAAACTAAACTCTAAAGTTATTTCCACTAACTTACATACCAACTAATCCTCGAATCAAGTTTCGAAGCCATTTTGACCACATTTCTCTTACCAAATACTTCATAAACAATTCTATGATAGGGCATAGTTAAGTCTCTCTTACTATCCAACTTTATGATCAACTCTCCAAACTAGAGATTAGGTCCCTCTTTACAAACCAACCCTCTAAGGATGTCTATGAAATAATCTCATCTAAGCCTCCTAAACCAGCAGACCCTCTAGTTAAGTCTCTAAAATCATTACAATTACTTTCACTAAACAACTCCTTAAACGAGGCTCTAACATATTTAGAGTTAAGGTCCTTTCCTCCACCAACTTTCTAAACATATTTCTAAAGTCATCACAACCATGCTTCTTTTATTAAACATCATCCTAACCAAGACTTTGACATAGCTATCTTTAAGGATCCTACACTAGTTATCCTTCTGATTAAGCATCTATACTAGGATTTTAAGTCATGCTTTTACCGGATCAACCATTTGAAGGGCTCTTTGAATAGTTTAATGTACAAGTTTGTTCAAAGCAACTCGCTCCGGCATCTTATTACAGTTTAAAAATATTATAAAAAATGACTAGACAATAATTTCATCGTGCCCATAATCGCCTTATCACTCAAACGTCCAAACCCTCATTTTGCCAACTTTACTAGTCAAAACCCATAACTAATGGTAGGTGTGTGGTTCAATTTTACTTCAATCCCCTTAACTCCATTTCATATCCTACAGCTAAAAGTGGGTGTTGTTTGGTTCAATACGGTTCCCTCACCCCCACCGCCTTACTGAACCTAATATAATGGTTCAATTTTTTTTTAAATCGAACCTAACCATATTCTTCTATTCATAAACTTTTTGAATCTAATTAAAATCGGTTCAGTCTAGTTTGAATTGTTTATATCAAATTTTTGCTAAAAATTTTCAACTTCGATAACATGTTTTCCTTTCCATTGAACTTTCATATGTTTTTAGTTAATTTCTCATATATTTATCATATATAATGATATTTAGTAAAAAGTTGCACAAAACCTTAATAAATTCAACTTGATTAAATGAGGATAAGATATTCTATTCTAATGAATAAACAACGAGGAGGGAGAAGTAAAATTGCCTATCAAAAAGCAATATGAAAAAAACAAAAAATACACTAGAGACTGAAAAAGAAATAAGTAATATGTAAAAAGCATCAAGATGAAATCATTGGTTTGAAAACATACAAGAAAATGATAATTCAGAAAAGAAAAATTTCTAAATATGAAATTTTAGATGGAACTCACTTAATTTAATCTTAATAATTTACCCAAAAATAAGACAAAAAAGAAGAAAATATAAAAAATTTGATGAAATCTATAAAGATTGATGAAAAAAAAAAAGAAAAAACAAAACAACTACATGAAATTATTTTTGTTTAACCAAACGATTCAGTTTGGTTTGCTTTCTCGAACTGAACTATAAACCATTTATATATAACTGAGTAGAACTATAATCAAATGGTTTGTAAAAAAAAAAAAAACATTTTCTCAGTTTAGTTTACGATTCAATTCGCGATTCGTGACTTTTTTACCTAGCCCTACCTATAGCAAAACATAACTCATATGAACTTCAAAATTAGTACAAATTGATTTCCTCAAAGCTAATTATACAAAATCTCCCATATTTTTCACTAAATTTAACATTTCACCAAATTTAGAGGCTAAAAAATTACTAAAAATTATGAAAAATATTTTTTGCCAAAATCTTTTCATAGGATATAAACATACAATATAGGGAAGTTCTAGAAAAAATTTGGTTTCAAGACAATAACAATGGAGTTATTTAAAACCGTTTTAAAAATTAATCGGTTTTATGCGATTTTTTAAGGAGGTCATAATTCTACTTAAAATTTTTACAATCTAATATTTTTCCTTAAAAGTACTTTAAAAGAAATTTTCTCATAATTTTTTAAATTAATTTATTATTTTTACAAAATTTAGTAAAATCTGATCAAAATCTTAACTCACCGAAAAATCACTATCCAGCCACTACTAACCTCCACCACCTTGTCTGTAGCCTTAGGCGTTGCCACCTCTATCTTCCAGTGGTGGTGTTTCTCTTCCAAAAATGGCCTAAACCCTTGCATAGAATCTTCATTTCATGTTTTTCCCTTTCCCATATTTTTCCTAACTTTATTAATAATTTTTTTTTATGTTTTTGAGAGAAATTAATGATGATTCCAAAGTTTATAGGGTTTAAAATGATTTCTCTCATTTGATTTTAGGCTTAAATACTCCTATTCTCCTAATTACTAGGTGTCTTGATGCTAATTCCTTGAATCCACGCCAATCCTTAATGTGTCTACACCTAATCCCTCTTGATGATAGTGATTTAACAATTTTTTGTCATATTTTATGATTGTTTTCTACATTAACTTTTAGGTAATTATGCTTATTTTTAGGTATTTATGCAATTTCAAGTGTATAAATATATATAATAATTGTACACATGATATACATACAATTTTATATATTCCTTTATATATTTTTAGTGTCAATAATTTTATCAATAAAGTTTAATTAACTTTTATTACATAAATTGCGTATTTACAACGTGTAAAGTATTATATAATGTAATTTAGTAAAATTGATTATTTTTAGCTATAATACTATTATTTTATTATATTTCTATAATCCAGACCTACAGGATACTCTCGTCTAATTCCTAAGACTTATTCATGAAATATTGTCTTAATCAGTTAACTTCCATATATGCCCTAAATTACTTACTTAAAACAACTATGCAAAGTTATGGGCTCAAACCATCTTTTTAAAATGGATAGAAAAATAATTTTTTATATTTTTACATTTTTTATATTTACATCTTTTCTTGTTATATATGTTTAATAACTCTTTAAGAGACACTTATAAAAGCTAACTAAATTTCTATAGGATGAAATATTCCACATATTATATAGTTCTCTTTTAAATTCATGTGTTCAACTCAAAATCCAATCAACTTTTTTTTTTTCATTAAACTGTCAAAATTAAATCATAAACCTACGCATGAAATATGCAAAACTTATAATTTTCTTATCTAGCACTTTACTACCTTAAGTCTTGTACGTTGCACATGATTATGCATAAAAATAACATGAAAGATACAAGTACAAAATTACTAGATGCCGAAGACAGATGCATAACCATATCATTATTCTTGGGGGTATGGCATTGATATGGGGAGGTGAGGGGGAGTCTTTAAAAAAATCCTTATTGTTGTAATTGCAATGCATATATAAAGATATCATTAAAAAGTACACCAATAACATTTTCGAACATTTAACATGAGGGAACTTTTAACTTTGCTATGAAATGATTAAGAGTGCTTAATAGACTTCCAACAAGATCAAATGAATAAATTTTTTACCTTTCCATAAGGGTATATATATTTATTGAAGTTTAATTGTCAGTTAATTGAAAGATGAAATTAATATATAAGCTTGTGTAAATTTTACTATCCATAAAAGTATATCACAAAAGATGGAATTAATATATTGTAACTAATATCAGGGTGAGGTCCAAACCTATAGAAGGATTGAAAATGGAAAATAGAAAGGGGGTGAAACTTAAGTAAACCCACGAATAACTCTAAGGATATAATGCACAGGGGAATTTTTGTGATCTAACTAAGCTAGTTGATACAATGCACAACAAGACTACTTGTATTACTCACTACCATACCTTGCTAAAGGGATTGGATAAGAGCAGGGTTTGGATAAGAGCAGGGTGAACTTGCAAAGAAGATAAGCTTATGAGAGATACAATATTCTAAATTAAGGATGATCTGTTGTGGTTAACAATACAAATGGGTATTAATACCTACAACTTTAGGGCAACCTTCAAGCTAGGACAATTTCAAGAATGGATACATTTCCTAAAATAACAAAGTATTAAAGAGAACATATAAGGAAAGGATAAATCCGTAATATACAAAGAGAATATATGGTTTACATCTACGTAGGTATTGATTTTAAATGATGCATGTTATGGCTTCAATGTGACTTCATTAAGAAGAACCAAGGTCGATTAGTTGGCAGCTCTTAGCCAGGTCAAAATGGAGACCTTGATTGTCAATCCTTGTAAATAGTCTTCTAACATTAGATGGTTTTCCAAAGCATGTCAGCATATGGTTAAACAGTTCAAACCTTGGGGATCATACCTTGGAATTAAAGTGGCTAGGTTATTAGACAAGCCTGCTGGGTTGTTGGAGAAGTCACTTAGATCAAGTTGGCACTTCGTGATTGAGGTCAAAGTGTATGGCTTGGGATAGTTTGAAAGTTAGAGAAAATTAAGTATGGACAATAGCTTAGACTCCTTAGTACTAAGTCGACAAGTAAGGATTTACCTAGCCATGCTCTCTAGTCTTCGAGTTCACGCTTGGGTCAAGAGTCCAACTGATTGATTCCCATCATTCCCTTTGGATTAGTTGAGATTTGGGATTAAATCCAAATGGTCTCCTTGTTGATCTTCTTCAGGACTGTATAGACTTAGGTTAGCACTGTTGAACACGTTCGGTACTCTATAGTCTTCAAGTAGCTCTAATTATTAGGTGTTGTCATTGATCTTCTAAAGTACTGTAAATGATCCATTAAGTTAGGAAGAAAGCTTCTCCTTCCTTTTACCAAGGAATCTTTCTTAGCTCAAGTGCAACCAAACTAGGTTACTAGGTTAAAATTGCCTTCTTCTCCTTCCTTGTCCTTTCTTTTCCAACTTATGTATAGCTTGGTCCAACTGTTGAGTTACTTTCTAGTAAATTCTTTGGATGGATTAAGCTTGGTATCTAGCTTCAAAGTCTTCTTGGTCGCATACCAACATTAGTATATGGTTGAGGGATAGCTCAAGGTTGAAACCATAGATGATTTTAATGCATCTCTAAGGTCGAACACATAGAAGAGCACTACAACAAAAAGGACTAAAATAAAGTAAAAGAAGACTAGTAAAGTCCAAGCAACTACCGACTAGATATAATGCACTAATTAATCTTACTTAGTCTACAATCCACCAGATGTGACTTACTAATTCGAACTATAGGGTCACTTACCTCTACTCCTTACTAAAAGGAATGGATAAGAGTTAAAAGGATAATGAGAACATTAGGGTTGCTCAAAAGAGAAACTTGTAGATTCTAATAATCAAGAGTTGATTCCTACATACAACAAATGGGGGTTTTTATACTAGCCCCCACTAAGGTTATAATACATAGGGAAAAGACAAAATGGGTAATTTACAAATAGTATACATGAAATATACTAAAAAAGATAAAAGATAAAAGAGAAAGAATATTCAATATGGAAAAGTAAAGAATCCTTTTGGAAAGTTGTACTAGAAGATGCGTATCCAATGGTGGTTGACATTCTGAGATATAGTACAATTCGAACAAAATGAAAAAAAGAGAGTCCGTAATCAGGGTCGACTTGATTTGGATCAAGTCAAAGTTCAACCAATCTGTCACTAAAGGATATTTGGTTAGGATTAGGGTAGGGTGCTGATGGTTGGCTCGAGAGTTTAACTCGAATAGTTGCTTGAAGTTGGTTGACTCGGGTGTTGTTTATGTCATAGCAATGCAATGCTACTCTATAGGTCGGCACTAAAGAAACCATGCTCGACAACTTCAGAAACTATGCTTTCGCACGTGAGAGCTTAGTATTCAAGATAGCAGTAAAGTGAAACATGGAGATCAGAATAGGAATTCTTGTCTTAGATGGGGTTGCGAGCTAATATTCTCTACATAAGTCCTTAGAGCCCCCTAGTTTGGCTACGTGTGATAAGTTTAGGAAGTTGATTCCTATCAACTTCAAAGGGGCTTTGAGCTGTAGTGTTGTAGATAGGTCGATTGTAAGCAAACTTAATAATAGGTAAGCAAACTTAATAATAGGTAAGCAAACATCCCAATTAGCCAAGTTCCTTCTTACAATAGCTCGGAGTAGAGAACCCAAGGTGTGGTTAATGACCTTGGTTTGACTATCAATCTACAAATGACAAGAAGTATTAAAGAGTACCTTAGTGGCTAAATGATGTCAAAGGGTCTTCTGAAAATAACTCAAAAGCTTCAGCTCTTTACTAGAGACTATACTCTTCAACACACCATATAACCTGATGATTTCCTATAAAAAGAGAAAAGAGATATCTAAAATGTCATTAGTTTTAGTGCGAGGCACAAAGTGTACCATCTTACTGAATATGTCCATGACAACCATTATAGAATCTTTATCTTGTACTTTTTTAAGGAGGTTAAGAACAAAGTCCATGCTCAATTCAACCTAGGGTCTAGTTAAGACAAGTAACGACATCTCTCTCCCATGTTCGACTAAGCTCTTTGCTTTCTAACAGGTTGTACACCTCTCTAAAACATGGTAGACATCTCTTCTCATTTTAGGCCAAAAGAATCAAGTTTTCAACAACTCAAAAGTTCTTTTCTCTCTAAAGAGTCTAGAGATAGTCCCATACCATGCACTTCCCTCACCAATAATTCCCTCCAAGAACAAGTCGACATATATAGTACCACTTTGGAACAAATACCCATCCTTTATAAAGTAATCGTCTACTCTTTGTCTATCCAAACACTATGCATAAACAAGACCAAAATGAAGATCTTATAGGTATTGCTCCTTCATACTTTCAAAACCTAGTAATCTTGTTTGAAGGTTGAAAATAAGATAGTGTCTTTGGAATAGGGCATTGACAACCACATTTGTCTTATTGCACTTATACTTGATGAGAAAAGAAAACCCCTCCAAAATTTACCCATTTCGCCTCTTGTTTTGATAATTTTGGTTAGCTCCTTAAGTACCTCAATAACTCATGGTTAGTGTATATGACAAACTCTTCAGGCAACAAATAATGTTGCCAAATGATTAAAGCTCGAATAAGGGCATAAAATTCTTTGTCATACATGGAATAATTCAAATGGCTCCTTTAAGTTTCTCACTATAGTAAGCAATAGGTTGGCCTTCTTGCATTAGCATTATTCCAATATCTATGCCTAATGCATCAAATTCAAGCTAAAAAACCTTGTTGAAGTTAAGTAGAACTAGCATGAGGGTAGAGGTTAACTTAGCTTTGATCTCCTTAAAGCTTCTTTGTTCTTTCTTTCCTTACTCTAACTTGACGTTTTTCTTTGTAAGCTTGGTTATTAGGGCTACAATTGTGTTGAAACTCTATAAGAACCTTCTATAAAAGGATGCCAAGCCATTGAAACTTCTTACTTTAGCAAATAGGTCATAACTGGCCACTCAACAATAGCTCGAATGTTCTCTTCATCAACTTTGATCCTTCTTCTATTCATCACAAATCCTAAGAAAATAACCTCATCTTGGCAAAAACTACACTTCTTCAAGTCTTTGAAGTGATTATTGGCTCGAAGAACCCCAATGATAGCTCAGAGATCATTAACATGACTAAACAAGTCGGAAATATACATTAGAATATTATCAAAATAAACCACAATAAATTTTGCAATCAAGTCCCACAATACATGATTCATTAACCTCATGAAGGTGCTCAGATTGGACAAGCTAAGCAACATAACCAACCATTCACACAATCTATGTGTAGTTTTAAATGCCGTTCTCCATCCATCTCCAAGCCTCATCCTAATACGGTGGTGTCTAGATTTGAGGTCAATCTTACTAAAAATCCATGCTCCATGCAACTTATCCAACATATCATTAAGTTGGGGAATGGGATGCCTGTATTTGATTGTGATATTGTTGATAGCTTGGCTATCCATGCACATTCTCTATGTTCTATCCTTCTTTGGCATAAGTAATGCTGGTATGGCCCATAGGTTGAGACTCTTTCTCTCACACATATCTTCTCTTCATCAACTCATTGACTTGTTTTTGTATCTCTATAACCTACTCGAGGTTCATCCGATAGACTAGTTTATTAGGTAAAGCGACACTTGGTACCAAGTCAATATAATATTCTATCCTTCGGAATGGGGGTAGTCCCTTAGGTAATTTCTTGAGAAACAGGTTAACAAATTCCATAATCAACTTTTTGATCTCTTCAAGCAACTTAACTTGCTCTTTCAATTCCAATATCCTGTACACTAAAAGAAGGTTGACATTTTTTATTTCATGACCTCTCTCAACCTAGATCAATTAAGGACAAGAACCTTCTTAAGACCTTAGGCTAATTTAGCTTGCAACTTACTAACTTGGTTTGGAGTCATTGGGTTTAGGGTAACCTTCCTTCCATCCTTCTCAAATGTATAGGTACTTATGTATCCATCATGAATAACTCATCTATCACGCCCCAAAAGATACCTCAATTGCAGTAGCCCACTATATACCACCTCAAGTGCTTTAGATTAGCCTCATAACTAATCCAAAACCCTCAATACCATATACAAGGCGTCTTCTAATACTGGGTAGCTTCCTAGGAGTACATTCTCAAATAGATTAGAACAATTCAATATTTAATTAAATAACACAACTAAATAATCATTAGTTAGAGTAAACATAAGTGGAAATATTAACCTACCAAAAATAGAGCAAGTAAGACACAATTTACAAAATAAATCCAAAGGAATTCGACTAAACATTACATATTACAATCGAATATTCTTAAAAGAGTCTATACTATGAAGAATAATGAAAATTCTCTCAATCACTCTTCCTTATCTCTCACATCCTGGCTTCTAATACTAACCTCGGGCATAGCATACCCTGATATGAGCCATAGATCATCTTGCATCAAAAGAATAGAGGGGTGTAAGCTTACAACTGGCTTAGTGAGTAATCCCTCCTACTATACCTTTCACACTATAATCAAACAGTTAAATTATGCAGCTGTATGAATACAAACAACCATATGCTTAAGCAAATATATACCGTTGAACCGGTGACTGCATATAGCTCGGGATTTCTCCTTTGAAGCTATGGTTAGAGTAACTTAAACTGTCAAACTTGGGTTCTAAGTACCCTTGGCTACTAAACATACTTATCTCATGTTCATTCTACTCTTTCTTCTCTCACAATTTCTTATTTTATTTAATTTAAGTTCTCAATCCCTAAACCGAAAGTATGGATGTGAGTAGCACACCCAGTCTACTCACTCCCAAGTGGTAGACTCTAGGACTCGGCCTATTGCTATGTAGTTAGCGTCTCTAATGCTTAGTAAGCTCATAAGTTAAGGTAAGTGTAAGCTTTGCAACTAGAAGTTCGAATTTGATAAGTAAAATTTAGAGTGATAGGATAAAGTATTCAATCGAGTCTAAATTATATGACGAAGCTAAAAGTATTAGTAAAAGTGATCCTGTAAGTTTGAATTTAGAAAAATAAGTAATAAAATAATTAAATATCATAATATTAAATAATAAGCATGTTATCTGTTATTTATCGAAAATTTGTAAAAACAAGTTTTAACAACTAACAAATCGCTAGAAATAAATTATATACATACTAAAAAACATAGAATAACAAAAATAATATTTAAGAGTATTTACTTGTACTCCATATATATTTACATGTAGGTAAAAATACGCGAAATTACTTAAAATGCCCAAAATATACTAAATTAATGCTAAATAATTAAAGAGAATTACAAAAAATAAAGAAAAATACAAAAAAGTATAGATTTATCCAAAATCAAGTCATAGCATGTTGGGGTTAGAAAGAAAAAAAAAATTAACCAATTAGAATAGGGTAAATAGAAAGTGAATTTGGAAGAGGATAAAGTCAAACATCAATAACAAAATTGAAAGAAAAAAATCAAGAAAACTATATAAATACCTTAAACCCATCTGGAACTCATTTTGATTTTTTTGGAGTCCAAAAAAATTTGAGAGAAATCAGAAAGGGAAAGTTAGGGTTTTTTTTTTTCAAAAATTAATAAATTTAGCGTGCAATTAGAGCTTAGAGAGAAAACCTATAACCCACGGCCACTTAGAACTAAACCGCCACCACCACCATACCCTATCCCCACCGCCTAGCACTATTGACACCCCTAAGTCCACCATTAGTAACTAGAAGTCCATTAGACAAATGAGTCTAACTTTAACTTGAATCTTATTTAATTTATTTAAATTATCAAATTTATTTATAAAATTGGGAAATTTGGTATTCTAAGGTTTTTACGTATGTAGATTTAGGGAAAATTTTATTTTGATGAATTTATGCCTGGAAATATACTATGCTTAAGAAACCCTATAAACTCAAGTTTTGTTCAATTTAAAATAAATGACTTTAGAAGTGTAGTTTTAAGCTCAAAATTTTTATCTAGATTATTTAGAAGATGTAAAATAGTGCTATGAAGAGATTTTTTAGAATTTAATTTTCAAAATTTTTAGATGATTTTTAAGCCTTAAAATGATGTATAAAATAGGTGATTTTGGGCTAATTAGGTAATTAAATAGATAATTATTGATTTAGTGCGTAATTAGGTGTTTTAGGATGTTAATTTCTAATATGGTATGATAATTGTAGCATTTGGATTGTTGGATATAATTATTAGGTATAATATGTAGTGAGTATGTGAAAATTAATAATATGTAAAATTAGATTTATAATAAATATAAATTATTAGGATAAAATTGATAATATAATAAGAATAGAATTACATAATAAATCCGATATGAAATTTAACTTTTAGTAATTATATGAAAAATATATAATTTTTTTTTTGCATTAAAAATAAATTCGGTAGTTAAATAAGAATTAGGATGTATCTAGCAGACTAGAATATTGGTTTGGGGTTAAAAGTGATATTTATGATACTCGAATATAATATGATTAATTTCATGTTATGGTTCAAAACGCATTCTTAAGATATATATATATATATATATAACACCCATAGTCAAAATTGAATTAGAACTTAAATTAAAACTGGATTTAGAAACCAATTCCAAAACTAGCTTAGAATAGATCGGAAATAAATAATACATATATATGAAAAATTGAGTCAAATCATAACCTAAAATTTATTATATTATAAGGATATAAATATTAAAAGAGTATTTATATTATATAACACATAGAGATAAGTTAACCTACAGTAAGTTTAGTAAGCGAACCAATGATTTCAAGTAAGTTGGATTCAATACTTTATTGTATTTTGGAATACTATTTTAAAGTATTCGGAGGTTTAGGATTGTATGTGATTGTGCTTATAGGTAGTTATATGTGCATGTGCTTATGTGTATTTGATTTCATGATGAAAATCTGTGTTGTATTTTGGTAATTGTTGTGAATTGAGTGGTATGAGATTGTTTAATCACCTTAAACCGAACTTAATTACAACTAACCTAAATATCTTAATTAGACATGCATTGTAACCATTTGGAGGACCGTTAGGATTCTCCAATCAAATACTGATACCTTCAAAAAAGATAACATCGGATAGCATAATAGTTTTTTCTTCATCCTTAGCTGAACTAAGTGATAGAAAAAGAGGTCACAGTATGAATGAGGGCAATGATTCAAAGGATAATCATAAGGGGAGCTATATCTTCATTATACAAATCTAGGTTTAGTTGTGAGTTGTTGTATAAACATAAAAAATCCTCAACCTAGATTAGAGTGGGTAAAATTCCTCTGATTTTACAATGAACTGAACTACGTTGTATGGTGGCATTTGCATACTGGATTACATATAATTAATTGTTTGAAAATCCTGTTTATGTTTGTTAAGCATTCTTAAGTCTCCGTCTTTATTTATTGAGCTATTGGTTGCTTATACCCTTATAGATTTTCTTATAGGTACTAACTGATACGTTGCGCTATAACTATCCTAAGATCACTTTGATCCACTTAACAGATAATGTGGGTGAGTTATAGAGAACTAGAAGGTGGAAACGTAAAGCCCTTAACGTTGAAGAAATAAGGAGGATTGTCGGGAGTTTCGTTCCTCATGAATCAAGTCCATAGCCCAAAAAGTGATTGTACATAGCGACGAAAGCATAGTATGTCTTTCATTATGGAAAATATATGATTTCTTCACCAAGGATCGTAGGACTTCAATATGCTAGTTGATATGGATTATATACGAAACATCTATCATCGAAGAGAAGTTGTTAAGTATATATGTCTATATTTATGACTTTATAGTCTAAGCTTTGTGTCTTGATTCTTGAACTAACGAATTGGGACAAGCTGGTGGATACTTCAATATATGTCAGGCAAAGATTAGTATATGAAGATCTCCCATTAGTGAAATTTGCCAATGAAAAGTGCAATGCGATAATTTTATGTTGAGAACTTTTTCCTATATAGGAGTTATTTGGAGTCTCTATCAGCGATCATGAAGGATCAACTTTACATAATATATACGATTGATCATACCACCAAAGCAATCCGATTAAAACAATCCACCTATCAACATATGTAAGTTGTCTAAACTTATGAATTACATCAACCTAGATCACTATCCCCACTAAGGTCAATAGCACCAATCCATGGACGCCACTTCTAGTACTCCTTGCATATGTGCGAGCACAATTAGTAGAATTATTTAGTCGATATAGTTTTATGTTAACTTATCTAAACCTATGCACACAAACAATCAATTAATAATGTAGATTCCCACAGCATTTTCGCATAGCCTTCGTTGTTTACTTCTCTAGAAAAATTGATAATAATTTTATCTAGCAAGCGATGGATCCGTGATAATGGTGTAAAAGTGAATGTGAAATTATTAATAAAAATTATAAAAGTATAGTGAACTTATAATATGTGTAAAAAAAAGAAAATACAAAATAGTTACAGATTAAAAGATAAATATTTGTTCTCATTGTCCATAAAATTTTAAGTTGTGAAATCGGATAAAAATATGAAAAGTTCATAATTAATTTTTAAATATTTAAACTATGAAAAAGTTATAACAAAACTATCTAAAGTTACAAAACTATATCACCAATCTCAAAAGCTCACAAAATCAAATTAACTCTATAATAGAAATCATGAATTAGAAAAAAAAAAAAAGAAAAGAAATTATGGTTGAGGGTAATTATATTTACAACAATGAATAGGAAAAAAAATAGAAAATAGAAAGTGTAGGATGAAAAAAAAACTCATATATTGATTTAAGAGAGAGAGATGGAGGATAATTAAGTTCATTGACATTAATATCATGAGTAATATAATATTTAGTGCATGTACAATAAAATTAACAACAGAAAATTACATAGAATATTAAATTACAAAAGATTAATCCCGACAATATGGAAAAGGTGCCATAAGCTCCTTAGATTTAAATAATAATCTAAATAATATAGATATATATGAAAAGATATTCAACTTAAATTTCTTAATCTATCTTAAAGTTTAGATAGTCATAAATTAAAGTTATTTATATTGATATTTTAGTAATTTAAGAAAAGTAGGTTAATCAAATAGGGAACATGGTCAATATGGTGGTTGTGTTAATCAATTTGATCCGCTAAATTTGAAACTGGGTCAAACATCTTCTAGATATGATTCATTAGCTCTAAATTTTGTTGACTGAATTGTTCAAAAAAATTTTTCTTAAATTTTCTCTTACTTTTCCTTACTTAATTTCCGTAGAGCTTTAATTCTAAGGTTTAGTCTATGATTTTAGAAAGTATTTGAAATTTATGTTCATCTTAATGATGAATCAATTCCTTTAAATGAGCAACCTTATTGTTATCCATAGTTCTAAAAATTTGAAATTGAGAAATTGGTGAATATAATATTTGGATCAAGAATAATTCAACAAAGTACAACTCCATTCTCTTCTTTAGTATAATTGGTAAGAAAAAAGATAGATTTTGGCATTTTTGTATGGATTATAAATTGTCGTCAAAATCACAATTTTATTGGTACTTTGAACATGTAGAGTCTATATTGTTGTTTTGCATCCCATCTTGTTGGACATTTGCATGATACAACTAAACCATAACTTAAGTGAAATCGTGTAGAATCATATAAAACCAATAAAATCTTAAACATATAGAATCGTATATCAAAATATATAATTCTGTAAAAATTATGTATTCAAATGATTTTACATTTATTATAATTAAGAAAAGTATCATAAATCATAAATTTGTAGAACTGTATATTTAACTTGTAATTTCAACTATATGGAGCTTTAAATTAGGCTACTATGATGGATAAGTTTTCTATACACACAATTGATAAGTTCTTCGCTTGAATTTTG
Source organism: Lumnitzera littorea (assembly GCA_024138015.1). NCBI lineage: Eukaryota > Viridiplantae > Streptophyta > Magnoliopsida > Myrtales > Combretaceae > Lumnitzera > Lumnitzera littorea. The sequence continues at coordinate 75,984,142 of JAMXBB010000010.1, forward strand.
GGAAACACTTATTTTTCCTTAATTAAACTTAGAAAGTAGGATGTCATCAAGTACAAATGTTTCCTAAGGATATTCATGAAATTGCTTTAAGACTTATGAGGGGCATTATGAGTTGTTAAAAATGCCTTTGGCTTGTCAAATGCCTTATCATCATTTTAAGCCATCATGAATAAGATTTTTCGACTATATTTGAGAAAATTTGTCATTATACTTTGATGACATTTTGATATAAAACAGGAGTTGAGATAAGCATTAATAGAATTTAATAGGTTTTACAAGTCCTTAAGGACCATGAATTTTATGGAATGAAGAACAAATGTTCATTTGCATAAACTTACTTCAATTATTTGGGTCATGTGGTGACTAAAATAGGCGTTAAATATGGGAAAAGTGAAAGCTATTAAGGAGTGGCCAACTCCTTTTACCCCTAAACAATTGAGGGGTTTTCTAAGACTTGCATGTTATGATAAATGATTTGTGCATGGTTATGCCACTATAGTAGCCATTCATAAGCTTGCTTAAGAAAGATGCTTTTATTGGAATTCATAGGTTGAAACTTCATTTGAAGCTTCCAAAGAGGCATTGATGAACATACCGGTTTTATCTTTGCTGAACTTTAAAGGTACATTTATAGTAGAAATAACTTTTGGTGTAAGGATAGGGATAATATTACATTAGAGACATTAATCTATTTCTTTCTTTAGCAAAAGGTTGGGTTTGAAGCTACATAAAGTAAGAGCTTATGTGCATGAGATGGTTTTAGCTATGGAAGTAGTAAAAAAGTGGCATAATCTTCTCTTAAGTCACAACTTTATTATTTGAATAGATTGGAAAAGCCTTAAAGACATTCCTATGCAAACCATACAGATCACAGAGCAACCACAATATTTGGTAAAATTATTGGTATGATTATGAAGTTCAATATAAGCCAAGAGTAGAAAATAAAGTATTTGATTCTTTTTTTAGGGAGTCTGAAGATACAACACAAGTCTTAGGTATTTCAATTGCTTATTTTGACTTTGTGACTCTATTAAAGAATAAATTTCAAACAAATTATGAGTGCAAGAAAGTATTTAAGCAGTGTATACATGGCACTTATATTAACTATCTATTGGAAGTTCGAAACAAACTGTCATATTTGTGAAATGGGATATCCATTCCTTCTAATTCATCCATCATCAAGCCTTATTAATGGAATATCATTGTGCCTCGATTAGAGGATACGTATGTGTTTTCAAGACTTTCAAGAAATTAAGTGCATCAAGTTATTAAAAGGAATGAAAAAAAAAATGTTGAACAATTTGTGAAGAATTTTAATGTGTGTCAAATTTGACCAAATCTCTTGCAAGGCATCTTGCCATTGAATATATCTCAAAAGGAATTGGAGGAGGTGGTGATGGATATAATTATGAGTTTACCATGTGTAAAAGGGAACTTAATAATCTTAGTAGTAATTAATAGGTTAACTAAATATATCTATTTTGTTGTTCTAGTAGCAACATATATAGTTATTAAAGTAGCTGAACTTATGGTGATCAACTTACATGAAATACCTAAAGCAATTGCATCTAACAAAAACCTAATTTTTGTGAGTCATTCTTGGCAAGTGTTATTCATATTGAGTGGGATAAAGTTGAAGATGAGCTCTACATATCATCCCTAAATTGATGGCTAATTCGAGGTGTTAATAGATGTATCAAACAATATTTGAGAGCTTTTATTATGGATTGTCCCCTAGGAATAGTCTAAATTATTATTATTAGCAAAATATTACTTTAATACTAGTTTTATACTAATATTAGGGTTATACCATTTGAAGCATTGTATAGAAGATCCCCTCCCATTATTCTTGATTATATTAGTGGTCCAAGCTCAATAGAAGTAGTAGATTAAGGGCTTCAAATGAGAGATGACATCGTCAAACAATTGTATAGACACTCGATTTTTGTCCTCCTGTATTTTAGTATTTTTTATTTAGTTATTATCTTGAGAAAGGGCTTATTTCAAAAAAAAAAAAAAATTGATTGATTGAAAAGAAAATTATAAAAAGAAGAAGCAAAAAGATTGAAATATATAAAGTATCAAAGGTTTCCGAGTCATGTCAGTCAGTTGTTTAGGATCAAATCAAACAATAGTTAAAAGCATATATACAATTTAATAAATTTAAAGTTTTCAAAATTTTTGGGCTTCATTAGAAAAATATCATAGTAAAATATTTAAATGGATTTTTGTCCAATTTAAAAAATACTTTAATATGACTAATTAATAAGGCTCTATGTTTATTAAATTTGAAGTTGGTGATAGAATATATTTAGTGTGTATGTTTTGGGCTATTTTAAAGGGTTATGGTCAATTTAAATCAATTTAAGCTAAGTTAGGTTTATGATAGAAAGCCTAAATTAAAGGTGGGCTTGATAAGAAGAAGTCAAGTAAATTTGGGTTGCAATATTTAACAAGAAAAAAAGCTCAAATGAGTTGGCGCGAGGCATATGCTTAGGTATGTGTGGGATTAAAAAGATAGGGTTTTGATTCCTAGTATAAGTGTTTTTGAGTGCATTCTTTTCTTTTTTTTTTTTTGCCATGGTCATGCGACCATTGTCCCCTTCCTCTCAAATTTTCCGAGAAAGCAACAGAAAAGATGGGAACTTAACTAAGTTTCTAGAATTCGAATTCAATATTGAATCCTATCAAATTTTTATTGTTTTTTAACGAATTTAGTAAAATTACTAGTGAATCTAATGGTGATGTTATCAAATTTGAGAGGATATAGATTTAATCTAGTTTGAGCTTTATTTAAATTTAACATAAGGATTTGGTTGATGGTTATATAAGAAGAGATCCAACTTGACAACAAGGGGACTTTTATCATGGTGATCGACCATAACCCGATCATCTAACACTAGTGAACCTACATAGTTCGCAATCAATAGCTACCATCCGGTTACAATCCTCACCTAAACATCAATTTACAATCACCAAAGCATAGCTAAACCACTACTCAAACCAAACCTCAAAGTCCACTCCCTATCTTTTGCCATCATTTGCACGTACTACGCCTACAAAGAATAACAGACCTACCGATAGCCATTAACTAGAGCCCCAACCTAACTCAGTAAACCCCCACTTATGGCTACTAAACATCATCTCCCTTAATTACAATTGTACGATAGGCTCCACATGACACTACCCACTCTTACTCTCGACCTACATCCTCAAATTCACCTAAAACACAATTTGTACTCCAGAACATCGAAGCTCGTCTCCAACATATGCTGATTTAACCCAATGCCTAGCAGCACCGCTCATTACCAGTTGCAACCCCCCCATATCTAACTTTCTTCTTTGTCGCGTATTCGATACCATCATGACCAACGGACAACAATGACTCTAATTTTCCTCTACTACATAGCCCTTACACCAATTACGAACTAACTACAAAGCAAACCCAAGCTACCAACGCAAGAGTAGCATTCCTATCCTTGCACATAGCATCCTCCACATACAACCAAACCACAGTCTACGATCTTCTCTTGCTCTCGCTAATCTCTAGCCATAAGCATGCGACAGTAACCCAACTCCTACTCTTACCACCGTTCAAATCTCAACATTACACTTAATAGCTTATACGATCACCACTGTAGCCCCTCCATCTATGCTTACAACAACATTCAATAAGCTACACCGAACTCATTCTCCACCATCCATTACACAACCAACACAATTACGAGCAAGCCATACTCAGTCACCTATTCTATCATCTCTCACCCCTAACACTACATGTGACCACTACTCCCGTGTGACACACCTACCAATGCCTAAACACAGCAACCACATGCAGTAGCTGTAACACCTACCCACTACATACACTTGTAACCCGCATCATTGCTATTGACGATTCAAACATTACTTAAATGAGCACCATTGGTCATGACGTTTACACCAAATTAAGTTTCATCAATTGGATCATCATCTATCTTCGACTTCCGGCATGATTTGTTGATTGTAAACGTTGTGAGAAGTTGGTTTGGCTGTTTTCATTACTTTTCATATAAGACCAAGATCCGACCTAGACTATTTGAAGCGTGCCTATCTGACCTACAAACCAGCTCCTACTTATACCCCCTAACTCACATGCTGACTATCCAAGGTTTGGCTCCTTTTTCCCTTTTGTATTTTATTTATTTACTTTGTTTTATTTATTCTTTTTTTATTATATCATTTTGTTGTAATAAAAAAAAAAGGCCTTTTGAATGTTTTTCTTAAACCTTTTAGAATTTTTTTTAATAAAAACTCTTAGTTAAAAAATGTGTTTTATCATCTAGAAATTATTTTTAAGAAAAAAAGTCGAATTCATTAAACATTTTAAAAAATAGGGCCTTCTTTTTAGAATTTTCCAAAAAAAAAAAAAAATTAAGACCTCCGTTCTTTAGCTATTTTTAAAAATAAAATAAGTGGATTAAAAACATAAACCTAGTGAATTTTCAAAAATAAAACAAACTAATACAGTAAAATTTTTTGAAAGAACTATGGACATCTGATCCTAATTAGCGGTTACATAGATGTCTACGAGGTAACATAAAATCTGTAAAAACTTATATTTTATTTTATTTTTTTTTTCTTAAAAATATATAAAAAGGATAATTTTGAAATATAAGCCTAATTTTGGAAAATCTATGGTGGTACCCATTAAGATTTAATAGGTAGCCCACCGAATTCGGAAATCTCTAACTTTTATCAATTTAAAATCAAATATTAGTAACTAAATTATAGTTAATCCATCCAATTGATTATAATTTCTTTTCTTCCCAACTTTGGTCGGTGGTGACTCTAAAAGATTTTCAGTAAAAAAAGAAACCAGAATTTTCCTAATTTCTCTAGTTGAAATTTAATATTAAATAAATTAGGGTTTACTATTAATCGGAAAATGGGAAATGAAGTTAAATAAGAAACCGAAAAATTAGACTCAACAGATTAGCAACTTTATTAGTGACTTCATCAAGAGAGCTAGCCACTAAAGTTTGCCAAAATTAGGATTATTTAAAAAAAAAATATACTTGAGTATATTATTTATTTTATTTTATTTTTTATACTAACATGTTTGTTGTAGATCATCTATGGGGTTTGTTTTGAGGTTTTTATTTTTCACATCATAAATGTATAGTAGATACGATTAGAACTAAGCCATCTTAGGACTTTAAGAGGATGACCATTGTATAAGCTTTGGATGTTATGAGGTAACCACTTTTCGGGGTCGATCAGGCTAACCCACTCAAGTTTTGATGTCACCACAAAATTGTTACTTTAAAAAACACGATGATCACAAAACATGAGAACCTTTAGAGCCCACCTTTTGTATACATGAAAATCCTTTCAAAAAACATATGACCTCATCAAGTCTTTTGAAGAATAAATTAAGCTACCAGAAAACATAGCCACTTGTTACTAGGTTCAATACTTTCAGGATGTGAAAGTCGAAGAATTACTTTAGATGCTTAGGTGGTTTGTAAGTAAGGAAATGGTAAAAGAGTATGAAGATTTCAAAGCAGTACCTTTGATCGACTTCAATCTTTGTTCCAGATACATTCCAGCCAATGGACTCACTTAGGACATGATTCCGAGGCCATCATTAGAAGTTGTCTCACTTGACTTTCATGACCCTAACATGTTAGTGGCTGACAAAGTAGCCAAACTTCTAAGCATTTAAGCTCTTTGGTGTAAAAGGAAGATTACCCCTACCACTAAAGGGATATCAAGTAGAAGTCATACAACGAAAGGACTTCTCTATCACTAACTAAAGAAGCTAAAAGATATGGAAGAGACAAAGGAGAAAGAAGAAGTCTAAGTTGAAGCTAAACTCGAGAAAACAAGTAAAAGAGAGCAAGAGCTGGAAGCTTACTGTAAGGAGTATCTGTAAACCCCACTGCAAGGAATATCTGTAAACCCTACAACCAACCACTCGAGATTTCGATTGGTTAAAAGATTTGATCGAGCCTAAATTATAAAGTAAAGTTAGAAATATTAATAAAAATGATCCCATAATTTTGAATTTAAGAAAATAAGCAATAAAATAAAAGAATATAAAATTTTCAAATTTTAAGTATATAACTCGTTATTTATCAAAAATGCGTAAAATGCATTCCGATAATTAATGAATCGTTAGAGATAAATTATATATATACTAAAAATCATAGAATGACCTAAATAATATTTAGGAATATTTATTTGCACTATATATGAATTTACATGGAGGTAGGAATATGCGTAGTTACTTAAAATATGCAAAATGTGCTAAAATAATACTAAAATAATTAAAGAAAATTCATAATTAATTAAGTAAAAATAAAATAAAATTAGAAAAAATAAGGAATGATCCAAATTTGGGTCGTTGCAGCTGGGGAAAATAAGAAAAAAAATTAGCCAATTAAATTAGAACAACACAAAAGGCAAATTAGAAGAAGATAAGGTAGTTATCAAATCAATTTAATGCATAATAATTTCCCTAATGCTCTATAAATAGCAAGAAAATTTCAAAAGCTCATTTGGTCAGTTTGGAGAGTGAGAAAAATAGAGAGAGGCGAAATTGAGAGTAAAAGGGTTTTAGAAAAAATCACAAAAAATCTGTACAGTTGGGGCTTTTGAGGAGAACCTAGACCCGACGAATAGTTAGGAGTGGATGGCCATGACCACCACATGGTAGTGGTAGTGCCCAAGTGGGCCAACACACCCATGGCCACCGACAGTGGCTGGAGCCACCTAAACTGGTGAGTTCGATTTCTAGCCCGATTTTATGTAATGTTTTAAAAATAGTAAATATTCTTAGAAAATTATGAATTTTGTTATTTTTGAATATTTTAGTATGTATTTTTTATGAAAAATATTATTTTGATGAAAATATATCCTGTGATATATGGTCCTTAAGAAATCATGTAAAACCAAGCATGTTTCGGTTTAGAAATAAATGACTTTAGGAGTGTAGTTTTGAGCCCAAAATTTTTGTGTAGACTACTTAGATGATATAGAACAGTGCTATGAAACCCGTTTTTAAAAATTAATTTTCGAAATTTTTAGATAATTTTTAGGCCTTAAAATGGGGCATAAAATGGGTAATTTAGGGTTAATTAATTAAATGGGTAATTACTAATTAGATATACAATTCTATGTTTTAGGATGTCAAAATCCGATGAAGTATGATACTTATAGTATTTAGGGTGTTAGATGTAATTATTAAGCTAATTATGTAGTAAATAAGTAATAAGGAAAAATAGTAAATTTTAAGTTAGTTTTGTAAATTAGGGTAATTAGGTGTAAAATCTGATTTAGGATGAATTTAGACATTTTGAAATGATAATTGATGTTGGGAGATTGTAATTAGAGTGATAGAAATATTAGATTTGTATTATGTACATAATAAGTAATAGTACATAATATGCAATTATTGGAAATATAATAAATAGAAGATATTATGATAAAAATTGATATTATATAAATAATAAGGATATATAATAAATCTGATAGAAATCTTAAATTTATGTAATTATATGAAAAATGTAAAAATTTCTCACATCAAGAGTAAATTCGGTACACTAATAAGGATTTAAGTGTACCGGGTAGAATAAAATACTAACTAAGGGTAATGATTATATTTAGGATATCTAGAAGTAATTTCACATTATGAGTTGAAACGAGTTTCTAAGATTCGAGTATAAAACAGTATTTAGAAATCGAATTAAAACCTAATTTAGAAATCGATGTAGAAATTGAACTTGAACCTAGCCCCAAACCTAGAATAATTATAAAAAATTTGAGAACTTAGATAATTGGACATATTAAACCCTAAACAAAAGATAATAATAAACGTTATAAGATAAAACCAACCTATAATAGTTATATAAAAAACTGAAACCATGTTTATATTATAGGGATGGTCAGCGATGGCTTGAGCGAGTTGAATCTTGAGTGAGCGAGCAAACAAGGAGTCCAAGTAAGTTAGGATTAATATACTTGGTTGTGCTTGTTAGATAGTTAGTTGTGTGCATGTGCTTGATTATGAGTAATGTTATGATTCTGTTTATTGTTCTGGCTTGTATTGTATAATTTGTATAAAATAATTGATCATCCTAAACTGGACCTAATCAAATATACGACCTGTGATCATAATCGGACTTGCATGGCAACCCATTAGGGAAAACCTAAGATTCTCCGGCCAAATACCAACTCCTTCGAAAGAGATAACGCTGGATAACATAATGGTCTCTTCTTCATCCTTAGTCGAACTAAGTGACAGATGAGGAGGTCGCGACAAGGGTAAAGTCAATGGTTTGAAGGTAGTCGCAAGAGGAACTGTGTCTCCATTACACAAGCCTGGGTTTGGTCGTGAGCTATTGCATTAACGGTAACTCTTTAACCCAGATTAGAGCGGGCACAATTTCTCTAATCTCATGATGGGCCGATCAACATTGTGTGATGGCATATGCTTGAACATGCATTGCACTAAATGATTTGATTGATAACCTTGTTTATGTTTGTAGTATAGTTTTAAGTCTTCCATCATAACTTACTGAGCTGTGGTTACTCATATCCCTATAGACGTCGTTGCAGTTATTGGCTAAAAAGTGGCTTACAACTGCTCTAAAGTTAACAACTACTGGATCCTGGGGAGTGCGGAAAAATATTTGAAGAACAAACGTATATTTTTAAGGTCTAAGCTCTTATCTTAGAAGTTTTCATTTTTGAATAATGTATTAACTAGGAAATAGATTACGGTGAAGCGTTATAAACGTTAATTGTAATAATTGAATTCTAATATTTATATATATATCTTTTTTCTCACTTTTTTAGGTGAATGATTTATTTAAATTACGAACTGTTTACTTTAAGGCGGGTTAGTCGTGGACACCTTATGTACATCAGGTCTAGGATAGTAGTTGTAAGGCCAATTTCTATCTTAGAATGGTTTACACGGCGGGGCTGTTACGACTCTGCCGCTTCGGGGCGTAATAGTATCATCATAGGATAAAAGCATTAAAAACATAACCGAGAAAGATTAAGGATAAGGAAGTGGAGGCTTCCAAGATTCGGAAGAGGAAGAAGATACAAGTTGAATCCAATAGTCATAAGAAGAATAAGACATAGTTTTTTATTTCTTTCTTTAGGAATTATTTGTCGAATGAAATAAGTAATGTAAAGCTTCACAATTGCAAAGATTAATAAAAGTTATTTAGGTTTTGCCACATTAAGGGTCTCTTGCCGATTTAAATATCCTTGCATCTTTATGTCTTCATTTTGCACTTTTCCTTATCTTTATTTATCTATAAATAGTTATGTTCAATAATTATGTACTAATTTCTAAAAGTTAGGTAAATAATCACGTTTTGCTACTCTATAAAATACTACACTTCTTTTGAAAGCTAGTTCGTAAGTGATCAAATGTGAAAAAAAAAGGGAAGAAGAATCAATCTTATAAAATAATTCCACAAGCCAGGAATATTCGTTCTTTCGAACAAATTAGCATCTTGTAAATAGGCTTCCTCATTTAGAATAAATAAGCTTCATTTTCTCTATTTCTTTTTGCCATGATCTTTTTCTTCATTATTTAGAATTCTTCTTTTGTAAATAGACTCTCAGTAGTGTTATTTTATATGTAAATAAATTATGTAGGCTTGTATAAAGAATCTCAAGAAAGTAATCCCCCATTTATAATTTGATCACTTGGTCTCTGTAACATAAAAGCTCTATCTTTTTCTCTTTCTCTTTCTCTCTCTCTTTTAAAAGGGGGAAAAAAAAAGAAGGAAAAAAAAAAAAACAAAGAAGAAGTTGCTAATGATTACAAATCTTTATGGGACCTAGGATGAACACGAACTACATTGCCCATTAGTATAGCTAACCAAACATGAACCTCTAGCCTATTAAGGTAGCCAAACCAACTCGAAACCCTTGAGCCATCAAGTCCAACCATGAACCAAGTCAGAACATGAAGTCATCCTGAGTTCGACTTCTAGTAAAAATAAAAAGGGCAATTCAAAAGATGTCAATGTTGGCCCATTCAACCCTAAAGAACTAAGCTCAAAATCATATATGGGATCTAAGGGGCATTAAGACCTGTAAGTCTAGGGCAACTTAAGCAAGAACATGAAAAGTATTAGGCATTTGGTCTTTGAAATTTCATTTTGAGCTCAAATCAAATGAAAGATATCGTTTCACAACTGGGGCATGTTTTAAGAAACTAAGGGTAAGGTTCATCTCTATCTTGTAGGAAATCAATAAGTAAGGAATTGGTAACTCAGTTTTAAAAGGTTTAGAATAAAAAGAGATACGTTATATTCTACACACTAACTCTTAAATACTTTAAGAGATTAAAGACATTATGGTGAGAATATTTTGGACTCATTTCTTAAAGGAGGTCCATTTTGAATTTGATACGTAGACCGAAATGAAGTTAAGTATTCATTTTCAAATTCAAAACACAATTATCCTTTGTTAACCTCGTTAAACCAATTTAGAGTGCTTTTAAATGTAAACTTTGTCAAGAATCACCCCATAATGGGGCAATTCAAAAGTTAAGGTTATTGATTAGGAGAGAAGGATAAAACTGGTTTATGCTTACCTTAGGAATAACAATTCAAGGATAACTTTTGTTTTTGATAAATTGTTTCCTTTGAATAAGAGCCAAACACCTTAAGACCACATATACCTTACCCAAGCCCATATACTCAAAACTCATCGATTTAAAGCCTTGATTCATCCAAAGATAAAGACTCGATAAAAGAGATAACTGCAAGAAATGATGGGGCAAAAGAGAGAGAGAGAGAGAGAGAAAATAACTAGAAGAAAGAAAAAGGAAGAAAGACTTAAACATTAGGCTTGAGAAAAGCCCCAACCAAAGAAGGCTTAGAAGCTCAAGCTGCTTTAAAAACACAAGGTCTTGAATCACATTCCCAATTACTAACACAAAACCCTATATCCATTTTGAAATCACACTCCAAATCACAAACATAAAACCTTTCTATCCATCTTGAATCACATAAGACCTCTTCACCCACGATACCTTCCTACTCAAAACTCTTCTAATATTAAAGAATAATTTATCTGAAATAGAAATTATTTTTGAAACTAAGGCAAGCACATTTCTAGTTTTTCCTAAGGGTTCTTGACTTATACACCGAAGTTGGATAAAACTATTTCTTTCAAAATAGGCCCTCTTTTTAATCCCTTTTGAAATCATTTGATTAAAAGCCCGATTCACAATACTATACCAAAAAAGACCTAATAGATTTATCAAAGCATATCACTTACAAACTAGATCGTAATTTTTTGAAACAATAGTTAAGAGTATAATTTAAACCGAAAGTATGTAAGAAAGTTCTCTTTGACTAGACTAATAATGAGTTACCTATTCTTTAGGAAATGAATATTTAAAATCACAAGGCCCTACCAAGAAGCTTAGCATTAGACATTTTCAAAGAACAAGAAGGATATGAGATACCCTACATGATTACTAAGGAATGGGATGGTTATAGCCTTTTCTTCTTAAATAAGAATTTGTATCTGTTAACAAGATTTCAAGAAGAAAGAAAAAGGAGAAAAAGGTAAAGGAAAAAAAAAAAAAAAGAGAGAAGAGAAATAGAAGAAGAAAAGGAAAAAAAGGAGAGAAAGTAAAGGCTTGTCACAAGTTTTTCCATCCATTTTTAAATCTATGTCAGCCCGAGTGGCCAAATCTTCAGTTCATGTCATCTACTTCCAAATCATTCTCTTGATGTAGTTTTTTATGTCCTTTAACTCCTTTTCAAAATAAAGAACCTTATCTCTAATGCCTTTTTTGTTATAAATGGTTTTCACCAAAGTCCTCGTATGTAAATTTCTCAAATCAAGAAGTCTTTTGAATTAGTTATGTCCCTCGGTTTTACTTCTTCAATTACCATATAGGGTTTTAGTGAGCCTATAAGGCACTTACTCCTTTGTCCATTTTCTTTAGAGATCTAGCTAGCTTATAGAGTACTGTTCCAATTCATATTTCTCTTTAAGGATTTAGCTAGCTCACAAAGCGCTATCCCGATCCACTTTTTCTTAAGGTTTTAGTTAGCTCATAGAGTGCAATCCCAATTCACATTTTCTTAGGGATTCAGCCAGCTCATAGAGTACTACCTCGATTTATATTTTCCTTTTTAAATCTAACATAAGGATTTGGTTGATGGTTGTATAAGAAGAGATCCAACTTGACAATAAGGGGACTTTTATCGTAGTGATCGACTATAACCCAATTGTTTAACGCTAGCGAACCCATACTGTTTGCAATCAATAGCTACTATTCGGTTACAATTCTCACCTAAAGATCAATTTACAGTTACCAAAGTACAGTTGAACTGCAACTCAAACCAAACGCCGAAGTCCACTCCCTCTCTTTGGCCATCACTTGCACACACCATGCCTACAAAGAATAACAGACCTACCGACAGCCATTAACTCAAGCCCCAACCCAACTCAGTAAACCCACACTTACGACCACCAAACATCGATCTCCTTTAATCACAACTATACGATAGCCTCCACGTGACACCAACCTCTCTTACTCTCGACTTGCATCCTCAAATTTAGCTAAAACACAATCCATACTCTACACCATTGAAGCTCATCTCTAATGCATGCCAATTCAACCCAATGCCTAACAGCACCTCTCACTACCAGTTGTGAGCCCTACGCGTCTGACTTTCTTCTTCATCACATGCTCAATACCACCGCGACCAATTTCCTCCACTACACAGCCTCCACGCCAATCGCAAACCAACCACAAAGCAAACCCATGCCATTGACGCAAGAGTAGCAGTCCCATCCTTACACACACCATCCTTTACGTGTAGCTAAACCCACACCATGATCTTCTCTTGCTCTCGCCAATCTCTAATCGTAAGCATGCGACAATAACCTAACTCCCACTTTCACCATTGTCCGAATCTCAGCATCACACTTAACAACCTACATGATCACCACTACAGCCTCTCTATCCATGCTCACAACAACATTCAACAAGCCACGCCGAACTCATCCTCTACCATCCATTACATAACCAACCCTATTGCGAGCAAGCCATACTTAATCGCCCATTCTATCATCCCTCACTCCCAACACTATGCATGCTACTACTCCCGTACAATACACTTACTGATGCCCAAACATAGTAACCACATACAGTAGCCGTGACACCCACTGCATACACTCGCAACCCCCATTGCTACTACAGACGATTCAAACATCATTGAAACGAGCACCATTGGTCACGACGTTTACACTAAGTTAAGTTTCATCAATTGGATCATCATCAATCTTCGACTTTCGGCTTAATTTGTTGATTGTAAATGTTGTGAGAAGTCGATTTGGCTGTTTTCATTAATAATACAGTAATGGGTTAAAAATAAAATAAATGGATTAAAAATATAAACTCGATGAATTTTCAAAAATAAAACAAACTAATGCAGTAAAATTTTTTGGAAAGAACTATAAATGTTAAATCTCAACTAGCAGATATATAGACACCTTTAAAGCAACGTAAAATCTATAAAAACTAGATTTATTTTATTTTCTTTTTTTTTTCTTAAAAATATAAAAAAGAGATAATTTTGAAAAATAAACCTAATTTCCAAAAATTTCTAATGATACCCATTAAGGTTTAATTAGCTCCTGAATTTGGAAATCTCTGATTTTTATCAATTTAAAATCGAAAAGCTGTAACTAAATTGTATTCAATCCACCTAAGTGGTCATAATTTTTCTTTTTCTCGACTTTAGTTAGGTGGCGATTATAAAAGATTTTTAGTAAAAAAAGAAACTGAAATTTTCCTAATTTCTTCAGTCCTAATTTCTTTAGTCGATAATTAATATTAAATGAGTTAGAATTTAGTATTAATTAAAAAATAAGAAATGAAGTTAAATAAGAAACCAAAATATCATGCTCGACAAATCGAAAGATAAGTTCCTCTCATGCTCAAGTTCCCATAAAGAATTTTGTAGATCAACATAGAATAAAGAGGAGTTTGCAAGTGGGGGATTAATCTGGCAGAGTTCAGGAGCTAAGAGGTTGTCTTTTAATCTATCACGAAGACATTGTGGACCATTTAAAGTGATAGCTAAGGTGTGACCTGTGACGGCTATCAAATTGTTTGGGATTGCCACAAAATTCGAAGATATATCCTTCGTTTCAAATTTCTCTATTATCTAAAGCTGAAGGGGAGTTGCTAGATGTGGTTGCCTTACCTTCGGATTCTTTTAAGTGTCATGCTTTAGTGCAGCCATTGGTAGTGTTGGGTAGTAGCGCCATATTAAGGTAGAACAAGGTTGGTCGACAGATACAAGTGCCATGGGAAACATTACAACCACGAGAGAGGGGATTCAATAGGATTATCCATATCTTTTCTCCACAGGTTCGAATGAAATGTACTTAATCACTTAGAACTATATATTCTCTAGGCAAATAGTAAGTGGCTTTGCTTATCGAAAAGTAGCATAAATTCAAGTCTTTGGTTTTCTTCTTAATCCAAGTTTTCTTTTGCATTTTTTTTTTAATTTTTTATTGTAGTTACACAAAATGTTAATTCTATTTAATATTTTAAGTACATAAACAATAATAAGAATAGAAGGGAATAGATAATATGATCTACTACAATAAGCTTTAAAAGCCTTTCCGCTATCAATAGTGTATTTCATTCAAATTTATTAACATTAGAATTCATGTGTGCATTACTTTTTATCTTTTTTCATTTTATAATTATCTTTTCTAATGTTGTTGCTTTAGATTAACCAATTATCATTAAGACGGGTCCATTGCCACCTTTTGACGGTATGGATAAACTTATATAACTATATTAACCACGTGAAATTCGAGTAAGTCCCTAGTTCCGCTTTACTCTCCCCGAAGTTGAAGGAAAAGGCTGGTGATTACATTTCCAATTTGATGTTTCTTAAAATTAATTACCTCATGAAAGTAGCCAAAAATAATAAGATAAATAATTACTAAATTGGTAATTAAACCATGAATATTGAGCCATGGGTCCATTAATCTTACTTAATGAAAAAATAATCAGATAATAATTTCATAGTTGAGTTATGTTAATCTAAAACATCATTTCCTTATTTTTCATCAATTTAAGAAAGTATGGGGAAGGTATAGAAAAATAAATTCACAAATTGAAAATTAAGAAGAAAATTTCCAAATTCAACCAGAATATTGTCAACAGAGCTTACAATCTTCACTACTATTTATTTATTATTAAGAAGGAACTTCCCATGGAATTCTACTTCAGCTGATATTTACAAGTACTTAGTCTGTTGCCAAGCTTTCTCGACCTCATAATTGTAAGCCACAGCCTTGTCGCCCCATACTTTCCTTGTAATTTACACTTCCGAGAATCCATCTCCCAAATCGCATGCAAACACATAAGCAAGCTCATGAATTTGTTTGCCTTATATGAAACCTTTTAGTCTCCTCTTCAGCTCCTTACTGTACAAATCAAAAGGAAGATGTCATATGACCCTTCATTTCATGCTGTCCACTTTGAAAGCAGTGGAAGATGAAGAAGAACATAATTGGGACGTGAACCGGAAAAATGCTACTACCAAATGAAGCTTACTACCTCATGAGTCGACGGTCCATGCTCGAAGTGGATAACATGCCTCTATTCTCTTCAGCTCTTCTCAGAAGATAAGGAATCACCTTCTCCACCGGCCCGAATGGAATATACTTGCTCACTTGGAACCCTGCATTCCTCAAGCCAAAACTAAATGACTCCGCCATACCGTATAACTGTGCAAACTCGAGTCTTGGATCATCCTTCTTCATCCCCAAGTCTACAGCTTTCATAGCTGCCAATTGCCCTGTCCATGAAATACATATATGTAATGCATCAGTTAGAACATATGGATTCAATTCGGTACTAATAAAGTTTATCCAATGAGCATGTGCATTATAGGATTAATTACTACTAACCTGATTCGAAATTGTGAGTGGCAAGAATAGCTCCAGCTGATTCGTTAGCGATCTTCTCGAGCAGGAACGAGGCGCATTCGTTGTAACACGAATGCGTGTCTTGAATGTTGTTATGAATCGGGGATTCGTAACCTAAAGAATGGGCTAGATTCGATTCACTCGACATATAAGCCCCTCTTACCAATTTGTATCCCAATGTAACTCCCATTTTCTCAGCCGCCTGCATTGCTAGCAACAATCTATCCTTTGAGTCCTTCAGATAGGCCTGCATTGTGCCATATACAATTGGCTTGGATTCATTATACAGGATTGAGGAATAATATGTAAAGCAATCGATAGCGGGTTGAACCGATGTGTACTCTGCATCGATTGCCAAAGGGACATCGGCTTCTCGACACCTTTGGCATAGTTTTCGCAATCTTTGTAGACCAAGTTCAAGGTCTCGTTCCTCTTGTGGAGTTAAAGGATCGGGTTGCTCAAGGGTGTGATACATTGGGCTCGAATCCGCGAAAAGAGGGAAAAGATTGTTCTTCCATGGGAGATTGAAAGAGGGGTTCTTGTGTTGCCATCTCAGTAAATCACTTACTCTTCTAAGCAGATGGATGGGGAAAATTGCACTGACCTTCAGGACAACAAAGCTCATCTGTTCGATCAAAAGTAACAAATTCAATAATATAGTAATAATAAATATAAATAACGATATTAATAATTGGAACAAGCCAATGGCTACCCATGAAATTCAAGCCACAAAATTTTAGCCACGAAGCTTAACGGCATCAAAATGTCATATCAATTATAAAATATCGTTCCAATTTTATTGGATGTTTCCCGGAGACAACTTGCCTCTCAACATGAGAATTATTAATTGTATGCATCATCTGCCAAGGCTTAGCTTCTGATTGAACTTGGACAAGTTGAATTGTCGATTCGACAAGTTGTGGTCATTTATTTATTTCTTTTGGCCAAGAAAGTGACAGGAACATATATATTAGCCGTAGAATCATGCAAGATTAAAAATTAGATTGACCACTTAATAAGTACATAACCCTATAATGTGGCCGACAAAAAGATTCACATGTTGTGCCGCAATGTTGGAGATGCTCAGGATATCATTCTCAAGTCTTTCCATAGTACCTGCTATCTAAAACCTAGTAGCTAACAAATATAAATTTAGTGCCGTAATAAACGGCTTAAAATTAATTAGTATATAAATAAGAACCAAACAAGTCGAAATCCCGTGATGTGATCGTGTCAAAACGAAACGTACGGCACCGTCGGCTAACAATTTCTTAGTGAGTTGAGATGCATCCTAAGAAATTTCATCTGTTCTATTAGTAAACATTTTAGAAAGAATTTTCTTTTTCTTTTTGTTTTTTTATCAGACTGTCAATAATTTTAGAAACAACTAATAATCTGTCTATCCTTATATAAAAGATTCATTAAAAAATAAAATAAGAACTACTTTTATAGACTTGATCTTCCAAACAAGTAAAACCAATTATAGACCATTCTAATAAGTATTACGGAATCATATACAGCAAATGTTGAGATGGAAGTATTTAAGGGAAATTAGTTTTTGACGAAAAAATAATTGTTCAACAACAAAGAATAATGATCTATATTTCACAAATTCTCCCATATGTATTGATGCCTATACTGTGACAACTTGCTTTCCACGTCAGACTCCTAATCAACAAGAAAATAGGAAGAACGGAAGAAAAATCACCGAAAAACCGGATGTCCATTTATAATAATTTTTATATTTTGACCTCATGGGAATACACTATTTTTATTACCCAGCCACGTCATATTCGTAAATTTCTTTATTTAGTTTTTCTTTAACGGACGGTTGTCTGAGAGAATGAAAATGGAGGAATCTTCGCCTTAAAAGATTCAGAATCTTAACAAGTCAAATAGGATCCTGATGGATCATTTTACCAAGAATTGCCAAAACATAAACAGCAAATGTTGGGCTGGCAAAGTTTACTGAGGGTTGGTTGTGGACGAAAATACTTATACAACAACTATTAATTATGATCTGTATTCCACAAATTCTCGAAAATATTTCTTTATCCCTACAACATGACACTTTAAAAGATGATTTAATAATTATTATTATGACCTCATGCATGCAGTCATTTTATTAACCCGACACGTCTGTTTTCTTTTATACTCATCTAAACATATCAATTTGCCATGATCAGAACGCAAAAAATAAAGAATACCCCTCGAAGATGCAATAAATTGAAAGTAAAAACAAAAGGAAAAAAAAAATTATCTTTTTCTAAAACATATTTCTGCTTTATCTCATGCAATCACATCAATCTAAATACTAAATTCCCTTGTTCAGTGATGAATCTTCGTTTACATAAATCCGATTTATTTTATTTCCTTCATTAAAATGCTTAGAAATTTTTCTCTGAAACGCAAGTAATATTACTATAGAGAAAACCGGTTATAACAATCCACGATGAAAAACGAAAACTTCAAACATCCTCACAAGAAGCAATAATAATAATAAAAAAAAAAAAAAATTACCGCAGTAATCATGTGAGAATGTGAATTAATATAATCCAAGTGAAAGAAGAGCAAATCTCGATGAAAAACCCTAATGTATATACAGTAAGGGAATATAAATATATAAAACACACTAACACGAGATCGAGATCAGAGTCTCGTATTGAAGTGTTTAAGAGAGGTGATATATGCGTAATCCATATATCATCGTGGTGGGTCCTACGGATTTAGTCCAAGTATACGATGCGTGTAAACTGGATTTTTTTACGAGAATTAAATGAGTTACTCACAGAAGAGGGGGGAACCAATTCTCTCGCATCAACAGTCTGGAGAAACTGCTCCAAATTCCTATCGCAAGACAAGTTATCCTCGGCGTCTTCCAGAGCGTAATCCAACATTCCTCTTAATCCGACACCATTGATCTTATTCTTCACCGTTTCGACGGCCTCTTTCACGTTTTCACCCCCACAAAAATGCTCATAGAAGCTGTGTTTCACCACCGTTAAGACAATAGCACGTGCGATCGACGAGTCCATGATCCTAGAATTCATGACCCACGTGCCGAAATCCACAACAGGATCCATGGCAGCCATCTGGAGGACGATGGACGAACGCAGCAGCTTAGCTGTGGAGACGGTTGCGAAAAGCTTCTCCTCATCGTCAAGGTTGAGGATGGGTGTTCTCGGTGGAGGAGGAAGGAGGGTTTTCGCGAGGTTTTCTGTTTTCGGCTTGGTTTCCTCTTCGTAATCCAAATCGAGGACGTGGGCGGCGGTGGTGATGGAGGGTGTGTTCAAAGGTGGGGTGGAGGGTGGCGTTGGTAAGCGGGTGGTATTACTATGGAGGAAGCGAACGTTGGGGAAGAGGTACTTCGAAGCCCTGAGAAAACGTGTGGCCATAAAGGTTTCGAGGTGTCTGTCGAAGCGCGCCTCCTGTTAACTAAGCTAAATGAGGACAAAGACAAACCAAACCTATTACGACCAGACAGGAATTTTTGAGGTGCGGTTAAATGGTGGGGAGGTAAGGGGGGTATTAATAGAGAAATGTCAAACATTTTACAGTTGGAGTTAGTCAAAGATCCGAATTTTACTTGTCTAATCAACTTGCGGGAGTATTTGTAGTAAAACGTTTTACTTTTACTAAGATTTCGATGTTTGGACTGATGATTTTGTAATTTCATTATGTTGAATTAATTAATTGACATATATAAATGTTGGATATATCAAAGATGATTTCAGAGCAAGGTGTTTCCGAGTCATTGCTTACTAATAACATGCTCACAGGTTGTTATTCTTTCTTTCTTTTGCAATTAATGACAAATTACTTTGTAAATCTTCTCCTTAGAATTTTCTAGATTTTATAATAAATTTTTCTAAAATTGTTCGTCTTATGTGTGCCTCATCATTAAATGAAACATATTATTGCATGTCATCTCTATATGGTTGTCCATGGAAAGAATTTATGTAATCAATCGATGGCCAAAATCTTTTGATGTAGAAAATCCTCCCAAAAAGGAACATGTTGCAACTTCTTGTAGAAGCAATTTATTGTAGCCATACCAGCCCATTTTTATTATTTTTATTTAATATCTTAAATATATGGACAACAATAGAAATTGAATAAATTATGATATGATCAAAAAGAGCAAAATCCTTGATGTAGTTTTTCTGTTGTTAATAATGCATATAGCCGAGCTTTTCATTTAAATTTATTAATCCTTTATAGAAATTTATTAATACAAAAGGGTAAAGAATACTTAACAAAAGTTTGAATAACCCTCCCAAAAAAAGTAAATGATTGTTAACTTCCTTTCGTCGGTTTGTTTCATTTTGAAACAAATAAATTAATGAATAGATCATTATTATGTCACTTCAATTTAACTCAAACAAAATAATTAATTTAATATTTGACCATATATTAACCAATCAATTAACCTCCGAGTAATTCGGTCATTCGCTTCACTGTTAAAATAATGTTTTTTTTTTTTCTTTCACTTTGCGGCCATGTCAAACTTCCTATAGCATAATTAAATAAAGAACTAATTAGCTTTGATGAACGGCTCAGATGCACCGACCCTTGGTATGATTTCTTAAATTAAGCAACAAAAATAATTTAGTATTTCCAAATAATCAAATGCAAGGTAACATTTTTATAATAAAAAATTGGTATGATTTCCTGTATATTTATTAAGATATTAAATAGAAAAATTAATTTTTTTCAGTTTATAAGACTTTTAATAAGCATCCTAATAAAATCTATTGATAGATAGGCATTAAAAAAAAAAACTCATGAAAGTTCTGGAATATTTATTAGTATACATAACTAATCTCAATCATTTTGCAAATTCAGAACACACTGTTAACGAAACGCCGATTTACTCGTATGCTGTTTCGGAGTTGTTTCCCAAAGTGAGAAGTTCACGGGGTAGATGCCACTCAGAAACGAGTGCGTGGGGCCAGGCGAGTGCTGACAAAGCAGTAATAGCACGGAACACCAAGTCCGAGATTTTGGAAACGTTGCTATGGGGATTTAATGTGTTACGGACACGTAATTATCAGGTGACATCTACATGTCAGCACAACCCCACTTGGTGAATCCCATCTGACTCAGCTTGAGTTGGAGGATAATAATTTTGTTTGGGACCGTATCCTTCATGGGTGTCATGTCGTGCATCATCATGTGCTGTTGGACCTATTTAATTTAGTTGGGTCTGAAGATTCAGTGAAATTCAACCTAAATCGTTACTGCCGAATGGTAAATATTTATGGACAAATGTCACGGGAGATTTATTCAGAAAGTGATTATTAAAATTTTTCTATTTGTTCTTTTCTTTGGCCAACTTTCTATTTATTCATTACATAATTTTTTTTTTTTAATTTCAGAATCCTAGAATGGAGACCATAACATAATAAGTCTTAAAATGGAAAATGACAAAAATTAAAATTTTGGTTCTAAAACAAAAAAAAAAAAGTATAAAAACTAAGGTCACTTCTATTATTTATTTCAGTTTTTCTTTTTATTTGAAAAATTATTATATTTATTTATTTCATTTCAAAACTTAACTTTAGTAGCGTTTGCAATGCAGATTGAAGGAGATTTGATTTAACTCCTTTTTTTTTTTCTTTTTGAAATATAATGTCATAAATTGAAAGTTTTAAGAACATAGATTCTAAATGGAAAAAATAAAAAAACTTAAGTTATGCAGTCATTTCTCCCTAATAACAGAACCTATATATTTATAAAAGTGAAAAATTGATTAGTGCATTACTTAATCTGAGTTGTATAGTCACCATCTTATGAGCAAGCATAATTAAATGAGCCTGGAAAATAAAGCGAAATGAATATAGGAAAGAGACGAGTATTGATTGTGGCAGACATGTCACGTGTCAATAACTATATTGGAGCATGCAGCTGAATATTAAGACTCGATTTGTGCAGAAAGATATTCTAAGGATTTGGTTGGTGGCTTGGTAGGAGCTCGTAGATCCAAACTCGCGTACATCTTCCTCAAAAGAATTTAATGTAGATGACTAGTTTACTTTCTTTATCTATTAAACCACTACAATCGACTATCCAAACTAATACATAATTAGTATTTTCCTTAATAGTTAAAAATCCTTCTTCTTGGTTCACTACACGAACACTTACTTTAGGAAAGAGATGAGTTCACTTTATTGTTGGTTCATAATTACAATCATTCAATTACCACTTATACTAGAATCAATTAAGACCATCCTCTCCCCACCGTTTGAGTCATATCTTCCTACCAACTCCATTTGTGATCTGTTTGCCTATTAAAATAAAATAAATAATTAGCAGGAATAAATACCAATAATAGGTTAGAAATTTATATACTATTATTTATTTCTATCATTCTACAAGAGCATTGAACTAAGGTGATGTGATGGTAATTTAAATGATAAATTGTCACAAGCAAATAGATGGAGATATACTCGCTAACTACTATTATAGGTTAGTCATTTAGAAAGAAAGAACAATTGAATCATAATGGTAGAATGAGGTATCATTATGAATAGTTGTAATGGACTAGTCATACTAATGACAAATATAAGTGATGAGCTTAAGACAAGACCACTTTTGAAGTTGTAATATGATAAACATATATTAGAAAATCTGAACTACTTTATGTTTTGAGATGGTAAGATTATAATGTTTACTGAAATAAATTAAATATTAACTGATTGGATGTTACATTAGTATTAAGTTTTGTTTGTCAAATGTCCTACATAATATGCATACGTGCTTGTGGTGGCTACACGGTAGGCTTCACGTTCGCTCCTTGTTCGACCATTTCTCTCAGGTATAGAAGGCATCACTATAAGAAATGGAAGAATAACATGTACTAGTCTATATATATTGTGATCTCATAGCAAATACTAAGTCTTACGTGCTCTAGCATGAGTGTATGACAAACTTTTTACATCCAGGATATTATATTATATATATATATATATATATAAGTTATGCATTAAAATTAATTGTTCTATACCTGGGCTAATTATCCAAAATAAGCATCATTTGATCTTTTTACAAGACCTAAACGAAGAACCACAATATCTAATAAACCTATTCTTAATCTATTACTTTTGACCGTAATCTCCAAAACTACGTACCAATTTTCGATTTTAATACCTATATCTTCTATATTGTTGGTTGGTGACTTAATGAGCCAATATCGATAGGTGTATTTTGGAAATGCAAAATAAAAAAGAAAAACTAAAAGATATCAAAATAGGTCGTATAACACTTTAATATTATAGATAATCAATAGATTAAAATTAAACAAAAATACTCTTTTTGAATTTTAAAAGATTTGTCAAAATTTTTTATATTCTAGTGGAATAGATACTGATATCCCAGTATATGTAATAAAATTGGTAAAATAAACAAATAAATAAAGTCTTCAAAGATTTGAAAGATGGTCTATTATTTTATAGAAGCATCACGATCTGCAGCAACTTTCTTACAATTTGTACCTTATAAAACACTCTCTATTTAGCCTCATATGTTGCAACCAAGAAATTGAATGTACGAATTTAGCTCAAAGTCAATATCTCAAAACTCCATCGGTAAGCACCAACGAAAACCTCTCCAAACAGCTAGGAGTTCTGACTTGTTTGCTCTATTTTGATGGTAAGAGCCACAAGCATAAACCTCTTCTCCTTGAAAATTTCTGGAGAGACCTGGAAAACAGTTGCCATATGTAATAGCGCATAGCATAAAAATTAGATGTAAAACATTGAGAAAATAAGTATGCTTTATTGATTCTCACGTCAAAACTATTATATGGGGCTTTTAGATGTCTTATAACCTTAGAGGTCTTAGGGAAACAGAATATTTTAAAAATAAATAAATAAACAGAACTAATAAAAATGGGGGAGTATGAATAAAACAAAAGAAAGAATGTGATCCAGATAATTCAATGGGTTTTTATAGATTCAGATTACATGAGGTGTAATACATGATAATCAATGACTATAGTCTACAAGTTTCATTTTTATAAGTCATATCGTATGATTTTTATAAATGTTCAATCCAACATGACTTTCTATACTGATATATTCTTTTTATATGAGGATCGGAAAATATGTTTAAAGTAAAAATGTGATAATGAGACGTTAAAATAAGGTCTAAATATGCAATTTGTGACATGAAAATCACAATCAATTATCTATACTTAATTGGATATCGCAAACTTTTGATTTTTACATTCATAAAATTTTATAAAATTAGCTCGTCAATTGCACGTGCATATTACCTAACTGTAGAAATTTTTATTTAAGGGTTTTTTATAATAAACTTTCCATTTTAATAATTGATATATTATAGAAATTTTTTAAAACCGAAAAACGTACTGCCTTGCAATTGAAAGTCCTTTATGGACCTATCCCCGCAATAAATAGTGTGCAAAACAATCGCAAGTCTGTCAGGTTGATGCGAAATCTTAAATTAAAAATGTTTTAGATATACTATCTGCCGTGTGTCTATAAGACCATACCGGAAGAGTTTGATGAGGAAAGATGGGCCGTCAATTATCTAAACCTGAGTCTGCAAAACATATCACAGTAAAAGATAATGGAGATTATCTAGTATAATTACTCTACTACTTAAGTCGGAGGTCATTGGAGAAAAAAACAAAGTAAGTGTACAAGGAAGCAAGAACACAAGAGAGCTCAAAAGCGAACGTGAGTGACGATAGTTTACCATTAGCGTGATGCCTTTATTTATAATGCCAAGGTGGAGAAAATTTAAGGGTCGTACTCCCATGATAAGGAGAAAGTGCGGCCACTAAGTATAGAGTGTAGGCTTCGTGCAGACAGTAATAGGATGACCTTTGAAGGGAAGGAGGTTAGCCTTAGGACAGTACTTAAACTACTGTCCATTAGAGCTTTTTTCAGGTCGACTATAAGTCGGGACAGGAAGGTTAAGGTGGAAACACATTAACCATGCGCTAAAACAGGTTCATCCATGGCTTCTTTACGTTGGTATGAGCCTAATAGATCCATGTCTGAATTCTTTTATCAACACTGTGTATCATAGAAAATAAAAAAAGAAAGATATACTATCTTGTAATTTAAAAAAAGGTTTAAAAACTTAATGGATAGCGAGGATAGATGATGATTTTATCAAATCTTTGTAAAATCTTAAATAAAAAAAAATATATATATATATTTAAACTCTTTATTTTGTGTTCGTTTTTTTAAGCGGGAGTATGCTTTCAGAAGTGGGAAACTTTTTAAAATGTTAATAAAATTTTGTAAAGGGGGTTACTCTTTTCTTAAATAAAATTTGTTGAAAGAAATTATATGTGCTGCCAAAATTTTTATTCCACGTAGCCGTAATAAGTCCTTTTTTTATTTAAGTGTTATTTTGGATTAAAGGTAATACTTGTCACAATCTCATCGGCTAAAATTTCCATTCATGGGTTCTACTAACTGTGGAAAAGAAAATCATATAATATGTCAAGAAAGCAGAAGACCTTATATCATTTACATGTAAATACCGATTATGTGTATAAGTAATTCCATCATTCTTATTCTTTTCCGCTAATATGTTTAATTAGGAATAACTTTTTATTCGGGGAAAGGTAAAAAAAGAAAAATGAAGTAACTAAATTAACATTATTAAAAATAAAAACTGAACTAAAGTAAAGTGAACAGAGCTTTTATGCAAAGATTTTGGTGATTGCCAATGTATTTGGTGAGGTGTAAACTAAAGTATGTAACTTTTACGAAACTTCACTTTAAAATATTTGGTATTAAACAAGCTATTACTATTAATTCATTTCTTTAAAGAATGGTGTTAGCACTAAGGTTATTGTGATTTAGTAGTATCATGACTAATCTTTCATTGGGATAGATTAAGGTTTGAATCCCTCTTATCCTATATTTAATCCCAAAAAAAAAGTATTAAAATCACTTTTCGTGAAATTCTAACTGGCTCTATTAATAAACTTTTGAGAGTAGATATCATTGCATACTCCATAATCCATAAAATTATAAAATTAGTAAATCGCTATCAAAATCATGATTATATTTTACTTTGAACAAATAGAATCAATAAAATCGTATAAAAACCAATAAAATTATAAATTTATAAAATTGTATATTAAAATTCATAATTTTATCAAAAATATATACTAAATGATTTTACATCTATTTTAACTAAAAAAACACAATAAATTAATAAACTTGTAAAATTATATATTTGACTTGCAATTTCAATAACTATGAATATCACATATTATTTCTAAGCCTACATGTCCTAACAACAACACATATGGCCCTTCCATCTCTCATATGATCACATTTAACCTTTTTCTTTTCATCAACCAAATTTATAAAAAAAAAAAAAACCGAGTAAATGTGAAATACTAAAACAACGTTTGTCAAATGCTTGAGGAGCTCTAGCCCATGTTTGCTTTTGACATAATCTAATTTTCTTTTTCTTTTTCAAAGAAAGCTTGATAAATATGCACTCATTTTACACATTGTATCTTTTTTAAGTAAGTTCCCGATATTTTTTTTAAGTTCCCAATATTGTCATCATCTTTATAGCAATCAAAGTGTAAGAAATAATTCCCAAATAAGTATTGAGATGCTCATATAGTAGTACATTCCTAATCGCATCAAGATTAATTCCAATACTCTTACAAAACCTTTTAAAAACTTAATGAAGTTGGCATTGATTCGTATTTTCAACATCTTAATCGGATTTCTATCGTATTCCATACCTAATTTTCCTCTCGAAATATTTCCATGAGTATAAATAGAGAATTTCACAAAACCCACCAACATTCATCATACTAATCAATATAGCATGATCAATGCAACCTTGAATATCCATTTTATAGCATATAAAAGTGCTCACTTTCCAAGTATTTAAACTCTAAGAGACATTTTATTGAACAACTTGAAAGCATTTAACTTACCAATATAAGTTAACTAATTATCTATACTATCGCACTAATGTATTTAAAAAGCATCTCAATTAACATGTTAATCATGGAATTTGTACAATAAATAAACAAATAAACATCATAAAATAAGACGAAATTCTATAATACTACATGAAATTTCAATAATAGGGTTTGAAATTCGATTATTAAAATCTAATGAAATTAATGAAGATTAATTGATATGAGATGTTAAAAAATGTTTACCTTGCAATTTTGATGAGGATTTCTAGAAAAAATTATACCAAAATAAATAGAGTATATGTCCACCAAAAACTCTAAGAGAGAGTATTTAAAGGTATGTGTATATGTATGGGTGCACACATATACATGTATACATGTGTGTATGTGTATGTGTGTGTGTGCACACGTACGCGCGTCTCTTTATGAGTGTGTCTATGTCCATTTGCACATGTGTGTATGTATAGGTAAGTATGTGCAAACATATGTGTGTGTGTGTCTATGTGCTTACGTATCTACATGCATATGCATACGTGTATATGTATGTTTGTGTTTGTATCTATGTCTATATATATATGTGTGTGTGCACATGCACGCGTGTCTTTTTGTAAGTATGTATGTGTTCATTTGCACATGTATGCATGTATAGGTAAGTACGTACGAGCATATGTGTGTGTGTGTCCATGTGCTTATGTATCTACATGCGTATGCATACCTTTGTGTGTGTGTGTGTGTACGTATGTGTACTTGCATGCATGTGTGCATACACGCTTGTACATGCGTGTACATATGTCTATGTGATTATATGCGTAATGCATTTATGTATGTATGTGTGCGTGTCCATGTGTGAGTATGCATATGTGTGCATGCGTACATGCATGAGTGTGCATAGATGTATGTATGCATGTGCACATGTGCTTACGTGTGTATGTATGTATTCGTATGCTTGTGTATTGGCATGCATGTGTATGTGTGTGTATGTGTATTTATGCTTATGTCTATGTATCTATATGTATATGCATATATGTATGTGTATGTTGTACATATGCATACATATGCATGTATGTACGTGTATGTGTTTGTATGTGTGCATGAGTCTACATATCTGTGTACATATGCATGTGCATGCATGCATGTGTGTGTGTGTATGTGTATATATGTGTGTTTGTGTCTATGTTTATGTATATGTATGTTTGTATGCGTATGTGTGTGTGTGTGTCTGCATGCATGTATGAGTATGTTTATGTGTGTATATATGAATATATGTTTGTGTATCTATGTACATGTGCGTATGCATGTGTGTGTATGTTTTGTGCATGTACACGTAAGTATGTGTATGCATGCATGTATATGTGTGCATATTTGTATGTGTGTGTTTGCATGCATGTATATGTGTGTTCATACGTATGCATGTTTGCATGTGTGTTTGAAATTATCTTCTATGCTCAATTTGAGTTATATTTACGTATACAGCTTCAATTTTTAGAATATCTAACAAGAAGGCATACAAATGGTGTGTGCTTTTTTTATAAGGAAAATAAAAGTGCATGCATCTTTTATGATATTTTAAAAAGATGTTAACACACAACTTGTTCACCCTAAATATAGTAAGTTTTTCTTGGTCTCTTTATAAGAATTTTTTCAAGAAGATACATTTATCTAATAAGATCTTTATAAATATTCAATCCTTACATAAATTTCTCTACTGATACATGAGGATAATAAAATGTGCTTCAAGTGAAAATGTTATGATGACACCTTAAGATGAGGTTTAAATAGCCAATTGAAATAAGAAAATTACATTCATTTATGTATACATTATTAGATGTCACTAACTTTTGATTTTTACATCCATAAAATTTAATAAAATTAACTAGAGTGAATATAATCATTTGAATGGTTAATTATACACAAATATTATTTATCCCATGCAGTAAAGTAAGAGTGAGTGCAGTTTGGTTCGCTAGGTTCCCTTCCTATTAAACTGAACCTAAAATTAACGATTTAGTTTTTTTATAAAATAAACCTAACCATAAGATTTGGTTCATGAATTTTTCAAACTTAATAATAAATTCTTCAGCTCTTGATTTGTACCATTTTTTAAAATAAAATCTTACAAATTTAAATTTATTGTTGCTCCTTTAGTCTTCAACTGAAAATTTAACAATTTGTTTTCCCTCCAATGTTTCCTACGTACATGTCCTATGCACATGTTCCTTCATTCATTATTTTCATTTTTCATGCTAATGTTTCCTAATTTCCTATGTAGTACATACATGTCCTTATATCAAAGACACCAACAAAACCTATATCACAATTGAATACAAAATAACATGATATAAACAGTTAGACTTAAGTAGGATGACACATTTTGTCTTAATTTAATTGACAAGCAAAGTATTCAAGAGACAAATTATATTTTTTACTCAAATATGAGCTTGAAAAATTTTGGATCACATGCACATTCCACCTCAGTTGACCCCATTAAAATAACTATCCTTAAGTTAACCTTCTTAGCTTGTTCAAAACAGGACTTATTAATCCTTTACAAACAATACATCCATAGCTATGAAAGACACTGAATTATATCAGTAACTACAAAAATCTAAAATGATTTATCTCGCAAAAACAATGTATATTGCATTTAGATAATGGAGGAGAAGAAAAAAAGAGAAGCGCATGGAACTTAGTAATGAGGACAGATCACACAAGGGACTTAGTTAGGGTTATACTTATAAGAATTACTGTTGTGCACATTACACGTAACTAGAATCTAGAGATAGGAATAAAATAACACATAACTTAAAAAAAAAAAAAAGGAAGGGGGAGGCGGAAGAAAATGATGCAGTTTAGTTTGGTATTGTGAATTAAACAACAAATTGAATGAATAAAATTGAACCATATAAAAAAATGAACCGAATTTTCAATTCACGGTTTTTTTTTTTTTACCCACCCCTAGTAAAATAGTGTGTAGGATAGGTGCCTATGGAAACTAACCTATTGCAAGGACATATAGTGACTCTATCGGGTTACTACGAAATCTCAAATTGAAAATATTTTAAAAATACCACCTATTGAAAAATGCAATCAAAGACTTTATTATTATTCAATGGTCTTCTAAATAATATATATCATGTAGAGCTTAACAAGATAAAGATAAATCTGATAGTATTAAATCTTCACATCCTTATTGGATAAAAATATCCTAACCACTATATTTATTAGATAATATCAAGATAAAGATAAAATAATAAACTAACAATAACACTTTCCTACAGCAACAACCCTTACCTCTCTCTCTCTCTCTCTCTCTTAAGCTAAGAAATAGATATTACTCATTCCTGACTTAGATACTAATTCCACAAACAATGATCTTGCTAAAGATTTTGTAAGCAAATCAGCTTCTTGTTGCTTAGTAAGAATATACTTCACTTGAATGCTACCTTCTTCAATTTCTGCCTTGATAAAGTTTCTATTTATTTTAACATGCTTCATCCTCTCATGTTGGATGGAATTTTTTAATACACCAATTGCTGATTTGCTATCACTATATAGTGTCATTAAAGTCCACTCAATCTTTAGTTTTGCAAGTAGATGTTGTGGCCATATAACTTCACACATTCCTTGAGCTATCACCCTATACTTAACTTTAGCACTATTTGCAACTACAAGTTATTTTTTACTCCTTAATGTAATTAAATTACCCTAAAGTTTAGTGTAAAAACTAGTGGTTGACTTAGAATCAAGCGTATCACCACCTCAATCCACATCAACAAATGCAGCTAAATCTTTACAAGCTGTTTTTTTTTTTTTTTTAATAAATAATCCTTTCCTAAGTGATCCCTTAAGATATTTGAGTACATGATTGATTGCCTCTTCATGATATTTGGTGGGTAAGTGTATAAATTGACTCACCACACTAATAACATAAGCCAAATCCGATCTTAAGAGAGATAGGTAAATTAATCTTCCAACAAGCTTTCGATATCTCTCCTTATCAATAGGTGTATCTTTTTCATGTGACCAGTTCTTCTAATTTTGGGGTAATGGAGTATCTTTGGGTTTTCCCCCAAGCTTCCCAATTTCTTTTACCAGATTAAGGACATATTTGCATTGGCTAATGAAAATGCTTTCTTTTATACATGCCACCTCCATTCCTAAGAAGTACTTTAGATCTTCCAAGTCTTTAGTCTCAAATCTATCACCAATCTTTTTCTTCAAGTTTGCAATTTCTATCCAATCATCACTTATCAATATGATATCATCAACATGCACTATAATAATGGATTTCTTCCTATCTGCACCAAGCTTTACAAATAGTATATGTTCAGCCCGACATTGACATTATCAAAACCAATAAGAGATTCACAAAATTTTTTAAACCATGCTCTTAGAGGTTGCTTTAGCCTATTTAAAGACCTTTTTAGTTGACACACTTTACCCCTTGTATCATTAGTTTTAAAACTAGGTGGAAGCTTCATAAATATTTCCTCTTCTAGATCACCATTAAGAAAAGCATTCTTTACGTCTAGTTAATACAAGGGCTAGTCAAGATTAGCTACAAGAGACAACAATACCCTAATGAAATTCAACTTTACTACTAACACAAACGTTTCTTCATAGTCTAAACCATATGTTTGTGTGTACCCCTAAGCGACAAGGTGAGCTTTGTATCTTTTTACACTTCCATTGAACTTATGTTTGATACTAAACACCCACCTACTACCTACTGGTCTCTTTCTTTCATGTAGCTCACAAATCTCCTAAGTATTGTTATGTTATAAAGCTTTCATCTCCTCTATGACAGCTTTCTTCCACTTGTCATTAGACATAGCTTCATCAACAGTTCTTAGTAATTTCTCCTCTCTATCTTGGCCAAAAAAGTTTGACCAAAAAAGACTGATATGCAGTTGAAATTCTAGCATAAGATAAATAGCTTGAAACTAGATACCTAGCACAACTTCTTCTTCCTTTTTGTAATGTAGTTGGAATATTTAATTCTTGCTGCTCATTCTTAAATCTATCAACATGCTCAATCCTAGATCTGTCAACATCTAAATCTCCTATAGGATTCATCATATTAGTTCCATCCTCCTTCTCTACTTTAGAACCGGGCTACTCCTCAAGGTTAGATATTGGCATGAACTAAACATGTTTCAATTGCCTAGTATAGATACGGAAGTAAGAAAAGAATTTTCTAATTTGTTAGATTCTTTCTCATCAGAAATTGGAATCTTTTCCTCATTGGCATTATTCACCTGATTTGTTACATTTGGAAATTCCATTGGCATTATTCACCTGATTTGTTACATTTGGAAATTCCATTGGCATTATTCACCTAATTTGTTACATTTGGAATGTCAAGTTTTGGGAGAAGTGGTAAACATTTGTTGCCAACATTATCATAATCTTGTGTTTGATTAGCAAAATTGAAATAGGGATTTTGTTCAAAGAATACAACATCATAGATAGTGATTATCTTTTTAGCTAGTGGATAATGTCACTTGTATCCTTTTTGAAATGGTGGATATCTAATGAATAGACATGTAAGTGCTTTTTCTTCAAGTTTGTGTCTATTTTGAGATAAATCAGGTACATACACTGTGCATCCAAACACTTTTGGCGGTAAAGAATTAGACATATATGTATGAAGAAGGTGTTTGAGGAACACACTCAAGGGGGATTGATAACTTAGCGTATTAGAGGGAAGTCTATTAGTCAAATAGGCTGAAGTTTAGATATCTTCCCCCCAAAAGAGTGAGGAATAGACGCAGTTAACTTTAGGGACTGAACAGTCTCAAGTAAGTGTCGATGTTTTCTTTTTGCCACTTCATTTTGTTGTAGAGTATATACACAAGAGCTTTGGTGAATAATACCATGAATACTTAGGTAGTTTTTAAATTCTTTAGAGAAAAATTCCCTACCATTATCAAATCGTAAAATTTGTATTTGAGTGTGGAAAATAGTTGATACAAGCTTGTGAAATTTTTGGAATACATGGTACGCTTCTGATTTTTCCTTCAACAAAATAAACCCAACAAGTTCATGAATGGTCATCAATGAAAGTTATAAACCACCTGTACCCAGACAAAGAGGGGACTCTAACTGATCCTCAAATATCACTATGAATCAAATAAAAAGGTCTAGATGATTTGTAAGATTGAGCCGAATAGTGTTTTCTAGTAAACTTGGAAAGAACATAGTGCTCATATTGGAATCTAGTAATATCTTTATTTTCAAATATTTTTGGATACAACCAAGCCAAATAAGGAAAATTTAAATGATCGAGGTATTGATGCAACAACATAATTTCACTATTATTTAGGATAGAAACAAGAGACTTAGACTCAACAAACTCAACAAGGGACACAGACTCAACTTGACTATCCAATTAGTAAAGCCCATTATCTTATTCAGCATTGCCAATCATCTTTCCTAAAGATTGGTCCTAAAATATACAATGAGAAGGAGCAAATGTTACTTGGCATGCCATATTTCTCACTAATTTACTGATTGATATCAGATTATATTGCAGTACAGGGATATACAATGTGTCATATAAGTATAAAATCACCAATTTGTACAACTCCTTTCCCTTTAGAAAACATATAATTCCCATTTGCCACTTAGATTTTATGAGCACATGGAGAAAAATCCTTAAAGTAGTGTAAAGATCGATTGCTCCTAAGTCAATTATTTATTTATGGGTTAACCAATACTTTAATGAGGTTAAATGCATACCTTTTTGTACTACTGATGCTAAAGATAGCTTCTCATCTGTCTTGTCTGTTTTTTCCTTCTCGTCATACACCAATGAATTTTCAAGAAGCCTTTTTGGCATAGCAATCTGATTAGATGTCAAATTCATACCTCCTCCTACTTCATTAGTGTCTGTTGTCTCAGCCACATGAGGTAGGCATGGCATTGCTCTTTGTTATTTTTGCTTCATTGGTTTTCCGTTGAGTTTCCAACATGTTTCCCTTGTGTGATAATACTTTTTACAAAAATCACACCATGGCTTGTCACGGGGTTTTTCTTTCTTTGCTACTAAGGCTAAAGTTAAGTGATTCTGGCCTTGATTAGATGTTGACATTGTTCCCATTACCCTTTGTCTTATTTCTTCTCTTCGAACTTCTGCAAACGCTTCTTTCAAATTAAGGAAAGGTTTTTTCCCTAACAAACGTCCGTGCACTTCATCTAATTCAGCAGCATTTAATCCTCGTAGAAAAAAAAAAAAAAAAAAACCTTGTCCTTCTCCTATACTTTTGCAAACTTGACTCCATCCTCAGAACATGACTATTCAATATCATAATATAAATCAATTTCCTACCATAGTTCCATTAGAGAATTGTAGTATTTTGTTACAATTTGATTACATTGAGTTATGAGTCTAATTTTTTACCAAAGTTCAAAACATTGTGCCACATTATCCATGTATGAATACATTTCATGAACTAAATCCCAAATCTCCTTTGCTGTATCACAAAACAAATACAACCTCCCAATTTTAAGCTCCATCAAGCTAACAAACCAAACCATCACCATTGTGTTCTTGGCCTCCTACATACCATATTCTTGAGAGTTTGTTGTAGGTGCTTGATATGTTCCAATTAAATATCCTAACTTACCTCTTCTATGAATTACAGGCCTTATAGACTGATGCCATTTGCGAAAATTTGTACCACTCAATTTATTTTGAGTAATTACAGGCAAAGAATCTCATGGAGATTCTCATATGAGACTTACCTAAATTGATATTACACATAGTCTACTCGCTTTGGTGATAAGTTCCAAAATGAAGCTTTGATGCGCATTATTGTTTGGTCTTGTGTATTGTCACCCATCTATTAAGTGATCACATAAGCTAAGGTAGATATAGCTTTGATACCATATTGAAAAATACAGTCAAAGACTATTATTATTCAATAGTCTTCCCAATATATATATCATGTGGAACTCAACAAGATAAGAATAAATTTAATAGTATTAGATTTTCATAGTCCTACCGGATAAAAATAGCCCAACCACTATACTTATTAGATAATATCAAGATAAAGATAAAATAACAAATTAATAATAACACTTTCCTACACTACCTATCGCAAGGAATGAGGAGGAAAAAATATACTACCTTGCAATTTAAAAAAAAAAGTTTTAAAAACTCAATGAAAGGGGGAAAATGTGTTGCCTTGCAATTTAAAGTCTTTTTAAAGGCTTATACCTAGTGATAAGTAATACGCAGGGTAATAATGCCAACGAAAATTCACCTGTCGCGGGAACGGGCAGCGGCTTTGTCAAATTGCTGTGGAATCTTAAATAAAGTAAAAATAAAACTCATTATTTTGGGGTTTTTCTTTTTTTTTTTTTCAGCTGGAACATGCTTTTAGAACTGGAAAATTTTTAAAAATGTTAATAAAATTTTTTCATGGGGAGTTACTCTCTACGCTAGATAAAATTTATGGAAAGAAATTATTTTTGCTACCAAAAGTTTAATCACTGGTAGCCGCAATAAGCCTTTTTTTTTTTTTTAGTGATATTTAAAATTAACGTAGTACTTGTCAAAATCTCATATAAAAGTTCCATTCTTGAGTTCCACCAAATGTGGAGAAAAAAGGGGGTCATAATACGTGTAGAAAGCAGAAAACCTTATATCTTTTACTTGTAAATACCGATTTTATGTATAAATATTAAGTAATTGCATTATTCTTGTCTATTTTCAGCTTATATGTTTAATTAAAAATAATGTTTTATTCTATGAAAGGTAAACAAGGAAAAACGAGGTAATTAAATTAACATTTTTTTAATAAGTAACTGAATTAACATTATTAAAAGTAAAAACTGAAATTGGAGTAAAGTAGATATCGAGCTTTGACGGAGAGATTTCGGTGATTGCCAATGTATTCGGTGAAGTGTAAACACAAAGTTCCCGACGATATAAATTATGTAACTTCTAGGAAACTTCACTTTATATAATATATGGTATTAAAACTAGATATTACTATTAATTCATTTATTTAAAGAACGGTATTAGCATCATCTTTCATGGCTTTTTAGCTAGCTCTATCAATTAACATTTGGAGATGGACGTCATTTCATACTCCATATTCCACTATAATTATAATATTGGTAATTAATATTATATGAGTCACATGATTTCTATGTCTAATGTTCAGACAGAAACATATATGGCCATGACCCGTTTAACATTTTCTTCATCAGCCGAAATTATAAGAAACAAAGTAAGTGTGAAACTCTAAACAACGTTTATCAAATGTTCTAGGGGTTGTCGCCCATGTTTGTTTTGGATGTCTATTGGGTCAAAATTATTATATTAATATATTGGGTTAAATCTATTATTTATTTGAGTTGATTTTTTGGGTTAGGTAATAAGGTTTGGGGAGTTTAATTTATATTTTGGATAATTCGGGAAAATTTAATTTATTGGCCTCGAAATATGAACCGTTGGACTAACCCGTTCACCTTCAACTTTTTCTAAGTAGGCTCATGTACCATGAGAAGGCCATTGGTATTGGGTCATTTGCAAGCTCATTCCAAATAATTATGAAATTAGTAAAATTTCATCTCATTTGTCAATTGGCAAGACAATTTAACAAATGTTATCAAGTTTAAGAGCCTATAAATATTTAATCATTTCTCCTCATTTAACACAACTCCAAATATCAAAGAAACGATATTCCACTATAAAAGTTCTACTTTCTAATATTAAACAACATTCAAGCAAAGAACGATTTCAGTTGCTTAAGAATTGCAAGGTTGACACCTTGGGTCTCCTAAACTCCTGTATCTGTCACTTATGCATTTGAGATTTTGGGATTGTTTGTTCTTTCTCTCTACCATTTTCTTTCCAATCATCTCATTAAGTGCCATCTCCATGTCACTCTCGACTTCTATAAGATGTAATCTACTATTTTATTTTATTTTTTCTAAAAAAGCCTAACAAACATGCACTCATTTTACTCCGTCAACAAATTAAATATGAAAGATTGTATCTCTTTTCAACAAGATTGAGTACGTCTATAGTTAGAAAATGACCTAGAAATTATCTACAAGTCCAAGTAAGAATGGATATTCTCTAAAAAGGAAATCTAGGTATGATCGACAAAAGATGGAGATTAAAATATGAGATATTATCATGCCCTTGTTAATGCAAAGCATGCTAAAAATAGAATAATTTGTTTCTAAGATCTTATAATTAGCCCAATTCTTCTCTTTTTTCAGTACATGATTTGTTTTGTTATTGTTAAGCTTAACTTATAAGTCATATTGTAAACATATCAGGAGTCACATCCTAGTGACGTTTCTTTACCCTCTTTGGACCTTTTTTCCAAACTAGGTAAAAATAGTCTTCGAACAATTCACCGACTGGTAGGAATCTAGTTTCCATGCCATTTGTAATGCCTTAAACTAAAAGTAATAACTAATCATGCCAATAAGCACTAAAGGGTTTTTTTTTTAACCATTTAATTCAAAAGTTTCTAACTAATATTAATATGATATTCACCACATTAGCCATAGAATTCCCCCGCACAATTCACATAGGACTACAAACACATAAGGTATCGCACAATCACACCACATGATTTTGACTAGTTTGGTTTTGTCGTCAAAACTATTATCTTTGCTTTGATATTCCTTGTAACCCTAACACTATATTTGGATTAAGGGAAAGAATGGGAAAGAAAAGGAAAGTGGGAAATTCAAGAAGAAATCCATTGTTTAGAGAATGATGGGAAGGAAAGGAAACAGAATTAGAAGGGAAACTTTCCCTTAAGCTCACAAAAATAATTCTCTTCATTATGGAGAGAATTGGAAGGAATTGATGAAAAAGAAAATTGTACTCCTTAAAATAAAAGCATATTTAAAGTTATGGAGACATATAGTCATTTTGCTATAATAAAAATAATATTAGTTTCTTCTCACATTACCCTAATAAACAAGAAAAAATATAATTTTTCCCCTCCACTTTATTTCCTCGTTAATTCATTCATCTTCTTTTCTTTCCTTTCTAATTTTTTTCCTTTTCCCTAACAAAGTGTAAAGGTCTTACGGAAACGGGGAGAAAAAACGCAAGTATAAAAAATGGATGAAATCACATGATGTGATTAAACTTATATATTTTGTTTCGACATGATTACATCATGTGATTAATTTGGCTGGGCCTTTCTATGCCTTGTAACTCTAAAGATGTTAAGGAAACAAAACAAAATAAAAGGAGGAGTAAAAAATCGTTGATAGCACCATACACCATGAAGTCATAAATTTGACTTCGTAAAACAAGTCGAATAGTAGAGTTGCACTAGACTATGGTAGCCCAAATCAATCATTTTGAAATACTATGAATCTTGTAACTTCTCTCCTCATATGCAAATGAATATAGCCTATCAAAAGTTGGCTTATCGAGAATAACCAAAAATCGAGTCCATGTAGATCTTTTATAATTTAAACACTGCATAAATATATCTACTGTATTCATATCAGTTTCTATCCATAGTCCATATCTATATATATATTATATATATTTCTAAAAGAAGAACTACGCTGTAAAATAAAGTAAGGATTTATTTTATGATCTAAACACTCCATAAAAGTTACCCGAGCCGATAAAATAAAATTAGGATTTATAAGATGAACTAAGTGAAAACCCTATATCTACTTTCTCAATATGGAGCCGCCACTACTATCTTCCTATGTCTCTCTAGTCACCATCTCATTACACCGCGACAAGAATCTTGGATACCAACAAGATAAACAGCAGCCAGCACCCAACCTAAGCTGACAGCCACAACCCATCCCACATGACATGACGATAAACACAGGGCCACCGGGCTTAACTAGTGGTGTATAATTAATGCTATATTCTTTCCCTTTAACCAATATCACAATGTTTAGCAAAAGGAAAGAAAAACTAAAATACAGTATCAAATCACGGTACAGTCTTTGTTAGCTATAATGATGAAAATAACATCTTTGTAAATCTATTGGTAATTAGTGGTCCAAATAATCATCACTTATTACCAATTGCATAATGGTATGGTATCGTTAGGTATCTATCATATTCAGTTCTTATCATCCAAATGGAATATTCTTTATATGTAAAGCTTAGAAAGATCCTTAGCCGGCTTGGACTATAGGGATGAGAATATACCAATGCTACACTTTCAATGCCAAAAAAGTCATTAAGACTAATGACCTCCAACAGTTCTATTAACTTCTATAACATGTACGATTTTTTAAAAAATATAATTAACAAATTTACTTAGAGATTCAAACATAAAAGGATTTCATTACAAACGCAATAATTTTTTTTAAATATCTTAATAAGTATCTAATAGAATACACTTAGCATCTTTCTTCTTCTTCTTTTTATTTTTTTTACGTCGAAGCACATGCAATCATGTTTATCAAACTCAATTCTCACCTTCTGTATGGAATATTTAGTTTTGTCTGTATTTACAAGACTTTGAAAGATTCTTAGCCGTCCCAGGCTGTAGGGTTAGCATTATGTCATAGCCAATGCCGTATGCTAGATGGCAGAAGAGTCCCTAGGATCATGGGCTCTACATTTTCCAGTTTTATGGGGGAGAATTGACGAATTTAATCGGAGATGGAAACATAACAATGGATCCCGTAATATATGCAATGGTGCTTTTTTTTTTTTTTCTTTTTAATCCTCCCATTAAGATGCTGTAGGACATTTAGTAAACGTTTAAAATAATTCACACCTTACGATATTAATTATACGTTTTATAAAGAATAAATAAATGTATAGAAGGTTGAAATATTTTTTTTATTTAATATCTTAATTAGTGAGTACAGACAACATCTAAAGATTTTTCTTTACACTTTTTAAATTATCCGTAACATATGCAGTTATATTTAACAAGAAAGATATAATCATATAAGCAACAAGATGCCATGTTAACTGCTTCACACTATTTAATGACCTCTTACAGTTCTGTTAACTTCTATTACATGTATGATTTTCTTTTTCCAAATATAATTAGCAAATTTACTTAGAGATTAA
The DNA here is from genome assembly GCA_024138015.1 of Lumnitzera littorea. Lineage (NCBI taxonomy): Eukaryota > Viridiplantae > Streptophyta > Magnoliopsida > Myrtales > Combretaceae > Lumnitzera > Lumnitzera littorea. Next base: position 76,024,110 of record JAMXBB010000010.1, read on the forward strand.
AACATAAAAGGATTTCATTACATACACAATTTTTTTTTTTTTTGCTCGTTAAGGGTGTTGTGAAACACTTATAAGACTTAAAAATAAACCTCATACACTTACATTAATTATATAAATTTTTATTAAAAATTGAAGTATTTTTTTATTTAATATCTTAATAAGTATCTCATAGAATATAGTTAGCATCTTTCTTCCTTTAAAAAAAAAAAAAAAATTTTCGAAGCGCATGTAATTGTGGTTGTCAAACTCAATTCTCACCATCTATATATGGAATACTTAGTTTTGTCTATATTTACAGGACTTTGAAAGATTCTTAGTCGTCCTAGGCCGTAGGGTTAGCATTATGTCATAGTCAATGCCGTATAGTAGATGGCAGAAGAGTCGTGGGGATCATGGGCTCTACATTTTTCCATTTTATGGGGGAGAATTGACGAATTTAATTGGAGATGCAAACATAACGACGGATCCCATAATATATGCAATCATTTTTTTTTTCCCCCTCCTTCCATTAAGATGCTCTAGGACATTTAATAAGCGTTTAAAAAAATTTCACACTTTATAATATTAATTATACATTTTATAAAGAATAAATAAATGTATAGAAGGTTGAAAATTTTTTATTTAATTCTTAATTAGTGTGTGTTCAGCCTGTTTTTTTTTTTTTTATAAGTTTCCTTAAACCAATCAATACTGTATTATATCCGTTTAATATTAATTATTGATTAAGGCTTAAGGAAAACTAAGACTTTTTAAAAGAGTTATATAAGCTTTTAGAGTTGTAATCCAATCGAGGTTTGGGAAATGGTTTAGGTAAAAACTAAATTGGTAGATTAGATAGATTTGGTTTTGATCTAAATATTAGTTCGTGGAGGAAAAAGCAATTTTATAGAAAAAAAAAAAAGATCATGGAAAACCAAAAAAATGACTCTGAGGTTAATTTTTTAAATCTTTACGACTACCACGGACTTTCTTAATTTAGATTTAATTTATTGAAATCACCTTTCAAAATTACCCTATAAAATGAAATTCTTAACTAAATTGCATAATTTAAACTAAAATGGGAAGAGATAAAAAATAAAAAAGATAAGTTTTTTGTTTTTTACATTACTTTGGAGGTATTTTCATACTCGCTGTTCAAGATCAGACGTACGTAATTTTTTTACCGAAAACATTAGTGAGTTAGTTTATTTTAATTTTGGAAAATGGCTAAATTTACATTTTTAAACCAATTTGATCATATTTAGGAAATTTTCTTAAGGGGTCCTAAATTAGGTTTTATTTTTGGAAAGTTAAAAAAAAGTCCTAATTTTTTTAAAAAGGATTAATTATTTTTACTTATTTGAAAAAGAAAAAAATAATCTTTCTAAGTGGTGAAAACGTTCTTTTTGTTATTATTTCTTGTCATTTTATCTACTATTTTATTTATCTTTTTTTTTTATTTTTTAACCAATAAACTAACTTCCCTATATTTATCCCCCTTTTTTTTTCTTCTCTTCTTTTTAAATTTTTTTTTGTTACAATTACATCTCAATTACAATAATGATTACATAAAATAAAAAAAAATACAAAACAATTGGAAATTAAACTAGGGTTGGATTAAAGGAGCATACGGGTAGGAGCAACTTGGACTTAGGTCTTCGAATTAAGTTATAGTCAATTCAGTCGGATCTAGGTCAAGTCATGTGTAAGGGATCAACAGCAACTTCAGAAGCTATCCTTTAACTTGATTCAATCGTTAAAATGAGTGGGGGGAGACTATTTCATGTGTTTAGGATTAGGGTTGGGGGGTGTAAGACAAGTGCCATAACCAATGGTGGTTGGAGGGTAGTGTAGTTGAGAGTAGATGGAGAATGATAAGGATCATGAACCAATCATGCGCTCTCGAGCTTGTAGACTTGCCCAGTTTGCTCATCAAGCTGTCCAAAGTGAACCGAGTGCCAAGGGGCAATGCATTTGTCGGTCCAACTTATCAAGTTACTTCGCTTTCCACATTATTTAGGAAGCTGCCGAGCCAACCCCTTTGCGATACACACCAATCCAAGCATTAAGTCAGGAAATGGCCAACCTTACCAATGTTGAAGCTGACCTAACAATTGTCAAGAACTAATCACTTGAGGCCAACTGTCTAGTCCCAATTGTCTGAGTCATCAAATTGCTAACGCTGACCTAACTTGATTATAATCTCCACCCTTGCTCGATAATAGTGTTATTGGGACTACGAAATGAGCAAATTACGTATGCATTGTCCTTTTGTGACATCCGTACTATTCTTACTGCTAACGGATATTCTTTTTACATGATTACATTAATATCCCTATAAATTATTCTCTTTTTCATTTATTAGTAGGAATCTTTTTTGTAATTTACTCTCACCTAGAGTTTATCATAATTGAGTTATATAAATACTTATACATTGTAATAGCCGTAAGAATCATCAAATTGAATTTTTTTAGACATACTCTCTTAAGTTAAGTGTTATGTTGCTTACTCTCAAGCTATCATATCTAGCCCTTTGAGCGTGGACTAGGGGCAAGTAACCTTATATTACACTTGTTTGTCATATTAAGTGCGTCTTGAGCTCGTATGAGGTGTTGGTGCATCATATCTAACGTCGGTGTATAGGAACCCTTGCTTATCCTTTAACTATTATTTACATTTTAAGCTATCTCGCGGCCTAGACCTATCCCTCGGTTACATGTGATATTGGGTCTGTATATTCAGCTATAATTCGTAATATCTTGGTATCAAAGCTTAGCTACATTTAAAGCTAGATTTTGTTACTTTGTTCTTTGAGCAGTTTGTTACTATTTTCGAGTGATTAAAAGTTTCGTTGTTAACATCGGAGTTTGGATGATAGAAAGGTGTTGAGGAAAAATTCAATGCTCTATTTCCCCCTATTTCTTATACACAAAAATAGAGTGGTTGTTTGCTTGTTCATTATACGTAGTCATTAGAGTGGTGAGAATATTAGTTGTTTTGGTGTTGTATTCACGAAAAGAACTTTGAGTGATATTTTTAAACATTAATTTTGTGAGTTAGCCAACAATGTCACGACCCGAGGGAGCTAGTCGTAGCAGTCATCGTATACTGTATAAAGGATTGCAGATTGAATTCCCGTATAATCGGCGACTCTTTTATACGATACACAAGGCTACAGCTACTACTAATTACCAAGAGTGCGCAAACTTAAGCAATATCATTTCATGAAAAATAATAATATTATAAAAATATAACACATAGTCCATTTACATAAAAGTTTATAGATACAGAGTCTGAAATGTGTCTAAAGTTAGACTATTATAAAATTACATATTCAAATCTATAATAAGACAAAAGTACTCTCCGTCCTCATCCAGCTCTCACACTGACCCCGTATAGAAAACTAACCTCGGGCATGCGGCGGCCCGACTCCACAAAGAGGTTGGCCTGTGAAAGAAGACTACAAAGGTATAAGCTAACTAGCTTAGTGAGATATTTTCTCTCAACCATACAGAAATCAAGTTTATACAACAGTTAAGTCAACTAAATGAATGCATGAATAAGCAATATGCCAAACAAATAAATGCAGGTGACCAGGTACTGCATGCAACTCAGATTTAATGCCCTTCGAAGTCAGGGTTAAAGATTCTTCGGTACAGTCAGATCCGGGTATCATATTAGAACTTATTTCATGACGAAACTCCACGTTTCGTATTTAAAATGTAATGGTATATCCATTACTGACCTTATCAAAATGAGTTCTACATATGATTGTAAGTAGGTTCATGCAGCCTTCACTCAACCCTAAATGAAGGCCTCTGGACTCGACCTATAGTCAGGTAGTTGACGCCTTTAACACTTAGTCATCCTGCAGGTAAGGGTAAGGTCATATCGTACGTGTACACCATATGAAATCAACAATAATCAATAATCAACCTATGTATGGCCTCTCACTACCTTCGTGTAATGTGACTACCTGGAATTAGTTATGCTGTGCATGATTTATGCATGATCTAAATTAACTTTTCTAGTCAAATAAAAAGTTAAGTCATATTTAATTAGTGATCATTCCAAATCACAAACAATCAATCTAGTGAATCTACTATGCAACAAATATTATATTATTGAAATTTAAAATAGATTCACTATTAACAACAATTATCATGCAAAAGCATGACCCAACCCCATACACATTCATTTATAAATTATAATTTATATTCATTAATTACAAGCATAAACAAGTGTGGAATCATAAGGAAAAACTCACTCAGCCATGGCTAACTCAAGAGTCATAATAGTTTGTGGGTAGCTTAGGGTCGATATTGAGATCACTTGGGAATAAGAGAAATTTGTAAGTTTGGGATTTTTGAGCTAACTCGTGTTGTAATTTGTAAGGTTTACTTCGTTTAGTTACGTGAAATTGTCGATTCGAGCTTTTTATCGAATCGTATGTAACTTTTTCGTTTTAACTCCGATTATTATGAACTTATAGTCCATTTTGATCGTTTTCGAGCGTATTTTCTCGTAACGAGGTCCGTTTTGGACGTTGTGACTCGTAACGTAAATTGTGATATAAAAATATCACAAAAATTATTATTTAAGTTTAAAAAATTATAAAATATTGATTTTCGCTTTTTCTTAACATATTTATGATTTAATAATTATTTAAATCATATATTTGATATTTTTATTATTTTGATTGTATTTTTCTATTTTTGAGATTTTTAATTTTATTATGATTATTATCATTATTATTATCTTTATTATTTTTACTATTCTCATTTTCTTATTTATTATTTCTCTTATGTACCTTACGATTATACCCATATGTATATACTTATAATATATATTTTATAATTTATTTTATTGAAAAATTACGGTATCATATATATATATA